>JADHKR010000001.1:1004988-1307617 GCA_019925305.1 Sporothrix cf. nigrograna | reverse complement strand
AAAGAAAAAAAAGAAAAAAAAGAAAAAAAAGAAAAAAAAGAAAAAAAAGAAAAAAAAGAAAAAAAAGAAAAAAAAGAAAAAAAAGAAAAAAAAGAAAAAAAAGAAAAAAAAACACAGAAAACACAAAAGAAGCTTTTCCTTTCAGCCCAGTCACCCCACGAATTGTCCCATCAGGAGGCTCCAGCGCTTATTCGTTGCGTTGAAGATGCGGGGAAGACTCGCGAACAAAGCGGCCAGAAAAGCTTAATCTGGCTGACTCAACGGCCTGTCTTTGTTTCTTTTGTCCTCCTTGCGCTCCTGGCTCGAGGGTCAGCTGGCTCATCTCGCCAGACGCTTCTCCTTCTCTTCCCCTCACCCCGAATCGTGGCGCTCGTTTGGTACCGTGCGTTCATCCCACGCTCGCATGGGGGTTGCCCGGATCCTTTGGCGCCTGCATTGGTCCTGCGTCACTGCATTGCAATATCGCTCGCTTTTGTTTGGTCTGTGGCCTTTGTGCATCATTTCCATGACTGGGCGTTTGTCGTTTGGTAGTGGTCGTGAGTTGTCCGAGAAGTCGGCGGATGATTCAACATCCATAAATTTAATGAAAAGACAAAAGAACACAAACGAACACAAAGAAAAGAAAAAAAAGAAACAAGTAAGAAGAAAAGAAAAAAAGAAAAAGAAAAAAAAGACATACAAAACAAGGCCAAACTCCAAATCCGGGGTTCCCCAGATCCCACCCTTGGCCGTAATACGTTCTTGTAATCCTTTCCCACGCCCTGACCACCTCCACGACTCGTACGTTGGTTTGCAGGAAACTGCCGGCGCTTGCCCAGCTTCTTCTTGTCCGACCTGGCCCTGCTGCCTCCATTGGCTGCCGGCTTGGCGGTCACCTCTTCCCAGTTTTCATTGCCAATATGCTTCTGTCGTGGATTCCCTCTGTCCGGGTGCCTCTGACTATTTAACTCTTTGTTGCCTCGTCAGAAGTTTCTCTTCTTTTTCTCTTTCTCTCCTCTCCTTTTCTCTTCCTTTCTTCCTTTCTTTCCTTTTCTCATTCTCTCTTCATCTCTTCTTTTATTTTCTTCCTCCACCTCAAGCTTGACATTCTTCAACCACCACCAACAGCCAAACAGTACAAGCAAACTCGTCTCCAGTACCGCTTTCTGCAATCTTCGCCATGGGCGACGTTGCCGCCTCTACCTCGTCTCCTGCGGCCAAGCCCCAGCCCATGAGCGCCTATGCCGTTCACTGCCACATGTGCGGCGGCGTATTTGTCATTAGCAACACCTGCACCAGCTGTGCCCACGTCCAGTGCCAAAAGTGCTTGTGAGCATGTGAGGGCATGTGACGGGTTTTGCCTTTTTCCCTTTTGTCTTGTACCTATTTTTGATTTTTTCCCTTCCTGGCGCGTTTTAGTCGTCGGTGGCGGATTCCTCGGCGTTGCACTGAATTTGTTCCAATGGCGAGCCGGAAAACGGCGAGTGGCGATGACGGATGACGGACGACAACGACAGCGACACGACAGCAACAGGACGACAGCGACGATGACGACAGAACGACAATAGGCGTCAACAGAAAAGCAACATTGGAAAACGGCGGCAGTCTCTGTCTGCCTTCGGTGTTTGGGTCTTTCCCAGGGGCAACGGCAGGAAGTTTTTGATGTCTTTCAGCGCTTTTCCTTTCTTCTTTTCCTTTTCTTTTCATTGTTCTCGCTCAACCGTTGTCTTCCAGCGTCTTCATATACCCATCCCTTCTCATTTATATCCCATTATGTACCGCACTCAGTCGAGGCCGTTCTGTCGGGTTTAGCTCCGTTTTCAGAACAAAATTGAAAAGCCTCTGCCACATGTTTCCATTGCCTTGTGATGACTGTATCTGTACGGGAGCCTGTGGCGCCACCAATCTGACATGATCGTTCACGGTGGCGGGCAGCGTGACGCGGAGGCCGGCGTTGAATGGATTGTTAGGCTTGACTGTGGTAGAACGTGATCAGCTTTTTTCTTTTTGTCTGTTTTTTTCTTCTTTTTCTTGTTATTTTTTTCTTGTTATTTTTTCCTTCATTTTTCATTTTTTAGTTTTTTCTTGTCCTACACATTGATGACTAAGCACAACAAACACGTGATAAGTGGACCAAAACGCCAAGTCAAAAATTATCACGAACGCTTCGTTCGACACGGCGACAACCATCCGCCGCCACGACAATGGCTCCAAGATTACCAGCAAACCTCGCGCCGGCTTTGGGCCGGCTCAGCAGCCTCTTTACGGCGTCGGCCGCGCCGCAGCGTGCGGCCGCGGCGCTGCACAGCACGGCCCGCCTCTCTGAGCGTACGTTATCCTGTCTCTGACTGTGTGCGGCGGCAATGCTGACCTTTTTGATGCAGCGCGCAAGGCGCAGCCGTCGAGCGGCGCGTCGTTCCTGAGCCTGGACGGCGAGGCGGGCCAGCGGCGGGCGCCGGCGTCGCTGTCGTCGGCGTTTGACGCGCCGCGCTTCGTGGGCTCGGGCAGCAAGGAGGACGCGGACGCGGCGCTGACGTCGGTGCTGTTTGACAGCGAGACGCGGCGGTTCATGTTTGAGCGGCGCGAGGAGCGGCGGCGGTCGGCGCTGGAGCGCATGGCGGAGCGCAAGGTGACGGACGACTACGTGCGGCAGATGCCGCGGCGGTGGGCGGCCGGCGACGTGTACGCGCCCAAGGACATTAGCCACAAGGAGACGAAAAAGTTCAAGCGGGCGCAGGCGGCGGACGTGGACGTCATGGACGTGCTGGGCATCAACCCGGTGGACGAGTACCGCAACTTCACCATGATCTCCGACTACATGACGACCATGGGCCGCATCCGGCCGCGCGCGGACACGAAGCTGCGGCCGGTCAACCAGCGGCGCATGGCCAAGGCCATCCGGCGCGCGATTGGGCTGGGCATCCATCCTAGTGTGCACAAGCACCCGGAGATCCTGGCGTCGGCCATGGCCGGCCTGCCGTGGTCGGGCATTGGGGACAACCGCAAGAACACGTACCGGGTGTGAGGTTACGTTGTGTATAGAATCGAGACTGCTGCTGTCATACTGCATTTCGTGTTGTCAGATACTGCTTTTCGTGTTGTCAGATACTGCTTTTCGTGCTGTTGTCAGATACGAGCAAAGCTCGTTGTCAGATACACTGTCGTGCAGATATACTGTCTGCGTCGGATAACTGCATAAATGCTCATACAAATCTATCGTCCTCTATCGCGTCTGCCCTCTCACGCCTTCATCTCCCGTGGGACCTTGTAGCGGCGCAGGCCGTCAATCGTCGTCGTGCAGCCGCGCTTCTTGACCAGCTGCCAGACGTCGGGGTATTCGGCGGCCGCCCATTCCGCAAACGAGGCCTGCAGGTCCTGGCCGGGCAGCGCGTTGCACGCAATGGCGAGACTGTAGTGTTAGGAGAGAAAGAAAGAAGAAAAGAGAGAAGAGAGAAAGAAAGACTCACGTTTCAACCCTCGGCTCGTACCCCACGCTCTTGGCCATCCCCCCAATCAGCCTCTGCGCCTCGTCCAGCAGCCCCTGGCCGGCAATGGCGCCGCAGTACGCGTCAAACACGTCGGGCGGCACGTCCACCTCCATGCGCTGCAGCTTGGCCCACACGGACCGCGCGGTGGCGTCGCCAAAGGGCAGGCCCTGGCAGGCGAAGAAGAGGATGCGCAGGCTGGCGTAGGACGGCCCCTCGACGGACCCGTCGATCTCGTGCCAAAAGTCGAGCGCGCGCGCCGGGTCGCCGGCGGCCGCGTACGCCAGCATCAGCGCGTTGTTGAGCCGCGTGTCCATCTGCACGCGCGTGTCCGTCTTGAGCATGTTGTGCACCATGCGCAGGCCGGCGGCGTCGGGGTAGCGGCCGAGCCCCTCGAGGCAGCGCACGTACAGGTCGGCCGTGGGCCGCAGCGCCGGGTCGCTGGCGCCGCGCATGTGGCCAAAGACGTAGCACGCGTAGTCGGGGCGCCCGCGCCGGAAGAAGGCGTCCATGACGCGCGCGCGGCCGGCCGCCGGCGTCTCGCCAAAGAACTGCCGCAGCAGCGAGTAGGCGTCCCACGCGCGCGCCGTGCTGCTGCGCCGCCGGTCCGCCACGTACTGCACAAACGCGTCGCGCACGACGGCGCGCTCGTCCGCCGAGTACTGCATGGCGTGCACCGACAGCACGTCGATGACGGCGTACTGCTGGTCCGCGCCGAAAAAGGCCATGCACAGCGCCACCACCGTGGCCGGCTCCAGCGCCACCTGGCGCTGCTCGGCCGCGTCGAGCACGTCGCGCAGGCGCTGCGTGCTGGCCGCGCTGCCGGTGGTGGCCGCGGCCGCGCCGGCCGCCGCGCACAGCGCGCGCAGGTACCTGTTGACGACGGGCGCGTCCTCCTCGTCGGGGCAGTCGACGCCCTGCAGGCGCACAAACGACGCGTAGGCGCCGCTGAGGTCGTTGGCGTCGACGCGGTAGCCCAGCTGCAGCAAAAACGTGTGCGCGTCGGGCGCAATGTCCAGCGCCGCGCCCAGCTGCACGAAGCGCTCGGCCAGCAGCACGTCGCCGCGCGCGGCCGCCGCGCGCACCAGCCCGTTGATCGTGGCCGCGTCCGGCGCCATGCCGGGCCGCCCGGCGTTGTGCCGCGCCATCGTCGCCATCATGTGGCGCACCTCGTCGACGCCCTTGTCCAGCGACACCACCGCCCACTGGAAGAGCACGTCCCACACGTCCTTGGCCGGGTTGGCGTCGCACAGCCGCTCAAACGTCGCCTGGATCCACCGCTGCTTGTCCGCCGGCAGGTCGCTGCCGCCGCGCTGCGCAAACGCCAGCAGCGCCGCCATCGTCTGCGCCGTCGGCTGCTGCTGCTGCGGCCGCGCCAGCGGCCTCTCGAACCACGCCCGCGTCTGCGCGTAGTTGTTGCGCCGCGCGTAAAACGTCGTCATGATCTCGTGCAGCAGCGGCATGTACTCGAGGCCCGCCGCCTCGGCCGCCTGCACCGCCGCCAGCAGCGCCGCCTCGCGGTCCTCGCGCGCCAGGCCCTGGATCACCGTCACCCACAGCTCCTTGTCGCGCCGCGACGGCGACGGCGACGGCGACGGCGACTGCTCCGCGAGCAGCGCCGCCGCCTCCACCGCCGCGCCGTACTGGCACAGCACAAAGAGGTGCCGCCGCACGTCGGCCGCCGTCTGCTCGCCGCGCCGCCCGAGCTCGGCGTGCAGCGCCCGGCACAGGGCCAGGTGCTCCTGCGAGGCCGTGCTGTCGGCCGCCGCGCGCGGCGCCTTGGCCAGCGCCTCGCGGGCCGTCCGCAGGTCCTGCGCCGAGAGGCCGGCCGTGCGGCCGTCGTTCCGGGGCTGCTGCTGCTGCTGCTCCGGGTCCGGCTCCTCCAGATACGCGTACAGCCGCCGGAACCACTCGGCCTGCGTGGCGTTGACCCGCTTGCCGTACTGGTACTTGTACGCGAAAAAGTCGCGAAACGCCTGCACGAGCTCGTCGCGCGGCGGCCGCCGCGTGTCCTCGATCACGCTGGCCCGGAACTGCAGCAGCACGTCGTACCCGGGCTCCACCAGCTGCTCCTTGAGCTCGCGCGGCGCCGGCTTGCGCAGCGCGCCCAGAAACGCGCGCCGCGAGGTCGTCGAGAACGCCCGCGCCGGCCGCTGCAGCTGTAGGCAGCGGGGGGCCGACGCGGCCCGGGGGCCGGGGCCCGGAGAGGATGCTGCTGATGCTGATGCTGCTGGTGCTGACGTCACGCAGCGCGCGAGCTCGGCCTGACCCCGAGCGAGGCAGCGCCTGTACGCACTGCGCGCCGCCAAGTGCGACCGCATGGCCGCTGTTCCGGGGGTGCAGCCGGGCGTTGAGCAGGGCGGTCGAGACAGAAGAAGAGGACACAAAAGAAAACCTATATAGCCGGGCTGCGGGGGAAGTGTTAGCGCGGGTCCGGGGGTGCGTTGCCGACAGTCGCCGCGCGGCAGGGCCGCCGAGGCTCACCTCTGCATGTCCGCGGATGTCAATGGGTCGCCGGGATCGCGCACGGTGTCGGGGGGCGCAAGATGGTGGTGGTGGTGGTGGTGGTGGTGGTGGATCTTGGATGTGCCTTCCGAATTGGGATGCCGTTTTTTTCTGGCGCGCCTTCCGCAGCTGGGTCCTGCCCTAGCCAGTGACAGCGCTCGAATTAGTGCACAGGACGGCAAAAATTAATCAGAAATTCATGAAATCAAAAGAAACACAATTAAGATAAACGAATAAAACCGGAAATCGTATTTCACAGGATACCTCTACATCTCTGGGCCATGCGCGGCTCCTGCATCATGCTTATGCAATTTTGATTTTGAGAAACCTGCCAGAGCCCTCGCGCAGGCAGGAGCGTCCCGCATCCTGGCCCGTCGCGCCTTCCTGGCCAAGATACCGAACCCACAGAACAGACATCAGACGAAGACGACGACGACGACGACGACGACAACGATGACGATGACGACGACATCGACGGCATCGACGACATCGAGACGGCTGTCCTCGTCTGCGCAACTTTTACCTGGAACCCAAACACGCAAGACAAACAAGAAACAGCGGAAACAGACAACTCCAATACATACAAACACGCCATACAAACACTCACGCCCGCACGGCTGCTCCCAGCGCGCCGCCCGTAAACTGCGTGCCGCCGGCCTGCCGCTGGGCGTTGCCGCCGCCGCCGCGCGCGCCGCCACGGCCGCCACGCGCGCCGCCGCCGCGGCCGCCGCCGCGGCCGCGGCCGCCCTGGCGGTCAAAGGCGTTGGCCGAGCCCTGGGTGCGCTGCTCGAGGGTGCGCTCGTTGGACTCGGTCAGCGCGCTGGCCTTGTCGGACAGGGTGAGGGCGAGGCTCTGCAGGCGCGACAGCTCGACGCCCTTGCGGAAGATGACGGTCTGCTGGACCTGGTCGAGCGCGGCGGCCAGCTCCTCGTGGCTGATCATCTTGCTGATGATGGCGGCGATCTTGACCGTGTCGAGCTCAAACATGGCGCTGAGCGTGTCGAGCGCGAGCGTGTCGTAAAAGGGCGCGTAGGTGAAGAGGAAAGTGCGCACGCCCTCCTCCTGGATCTGCTTGGCCAGCATGGCCTTGATGCTGTCGGCCTGCGGCATCAGCTCCCAGATCTTGATGCTGTGGATGTACTCGGTGGCGCGCTTCCACTCGCCGGCGGCCAGCGTCTTGGACGCCTGCATGACGTGGTCGCGCGTGTTCTCGGGCGGGCCCGTGAAGATCTGGCGCTCGTGGTACTCGAGCATGCGGCGGTACGTCTTGCTGATGACGCGCTTCTTGATGTCGGGCGACGAGCCCGTCTGGGCCAGCAGCGGGATCTCGAGCAGCATGCTGCACGTCAGGTACACGCACTCGAGCAGCTCCAGGTTGATGTGCATGTGGAAGGGCAGCTGGCGCTGCTTCTCGATGCGCTCCTGCTCGGGCGTGACCTGGCTGTAGCGCTGCATCATGACGCCCTGCGCCAGCAGCTCCTTTTGGCGGCCGCTGCCGCAGATCTCCTGCAGCGTGTTCTGCGCGTCGTAGACGAGGCCGCGGCGGAACGCGCACAGGCCCACCTGCACCAGCGTGCGGTTGAACAGGATCTGCGTCTGCACGTCGAAGCTGCTGATCGTCTCCTGCAGGTGCGACATGAGCATCATGTCGCGCGCGCGGTAGTAGTCGTCGTGCAGCGCCAAAAAGTAAATCTCGCACAGCATGGCGCGCGCGCGCAGGATGCCCTCGCTGTGCGCAAACAGGTAGCTGCACAGCACGCTGAGCAGCCCGCTGGGCTCGGCGCACGCGGCGCGCGGCGCCAGCGCCGACGCGGCGCCCGCCGGCACGGCCTTCCAGCTGTTCTCCTCGAGGATCTTGACCACCTGCGCCGGCTTAAAGTAGACGTGCTCGAGCCGCCGCATGACCACGCGGTTGAGGCTCTCCTGCGGCACCTCGAGCGCGGCGTCGCGCCGCAGCGTCTCGTAGTACAGCTGGCCGAGCACAATGGTGTTGTACAGCGCGCCCTCGTCGCTGAGGCGGTCAATGTACTCGGACGTGTGCGGGTCAATGTTCTGCAGCGAGCGCACCATCTCGTCGTCCAGGCGCTCGATAAACGACACGATGCTGCCCGGGATCTTGATGTGCGTCTGGCCCGGCTCGAGCGTGGGCGGCTTGTCGTCGTCGTCCCACTCCTCGGCGTTCTCGAGCACGACGTACTCGCGGTTCTTGTCGAGCACCGCAAACAGCTGCCCCAGCTCGCGCTCGGCCGCCTTCCAGTGGTCGAGCGGCATGTAGTTGGCCGCGCCCGAGCCCAGGTCGAAGCGCGTCGACACGAGCGTCAGCAGCACGCGGATCTGCTGGTACGGCGTCACGGCAATCTCGCTGAGCTTCTCCATGATCTTGATCTGCTCGGGCCGGTCCGTGTTCTTCTTGCCGCGCGCCTCCATGATGGTGCGCAGCTGCTTGAAGATGCCCTCGGGCGTGAACTGCACCACGCGGCCGCCCTTGCCGACGACCGTCGAGAAGCCCTCGTCGTCGTCGTCGCCGGCGCCGCCGGCCGCCTCGGGCGCAAACGACACCGCCGCCGGCGCGCGCCGCGCGGGCTGCGCCGCCGCCGCCTCCTCCTCGTCCGACTCCATGTACTCGTCCTTGTCGGCGCGGTACGCGTCGATCTGGCTCTGGTACTCCTTGGCCACCTTGCGGATGCGCTGCTTGACGGCGTTGAGGCCGCGCGCGCTGGTGGCGTTCATCTTCTTGAGCGCCACCTTTTGCTGCGAGATGGTCTCGTTGAGAAAGTCCTCGAGGTCGGCCACGGCCTTGATGTACGCCTTGGGCGGCTTGGCCACGCTCTGGCGCAGCTTCTCGGCCTGCCGGTTGAGCTTGTCAAACTCTGGACGGTCAGTCTTGGTCTTTAGTATGGAGTCTTTGTCGCCGCCGAGCGCCACTCACCGGTCGAGATCGAGCCCCAGTCGTTGATCTTGCGCGCATTCTCAATCGTCGTGATCGTGGCGTCGAGCTCGTCGAAGCGCTTGTCCTTGGCGCTCTTGACCTTTGTCGTGGCCTCGCCGTCTTCCGACCCCGAGTCCGAGTCTGCGTCCAGCAAGAAGGCGTTGGCGCCCCGCGGCTTGTCGCCGTCCGAGTCGGAGCCCGAGTCGTCGTCGTCGTCGTCGTCGTCATCATCGTCGTCGTCGTCGTCGTCCTCATCGTCGTCGTCGACCTCGTCGACCTCGTCCGAGTCCGAGTAGAGCTCCTCCTCGTCGGAGCTGCTCTCGCTGGAGCTGTCTTTTCCGGAGCGGAAAAAGCGCGTGGCCGCCATGGTTGCGGATCGGTGCGTGGGAGAGAGGAGAGGGTGCAGCGGTCCCGCGTGGGAGGGAAGAGGCAGCTGGTGATGGTTGCCGCACAATAGCAAGGGAATGAGGGGAACGAAAACGGAAAAAAATCCCAGGCCGAAAAATTCAAGGCATTTTAGTGGGGTGTGCGGGCTCAGTGGCGGCCGGGCACGTGCCAGCTGGCTCGGATTCAAGGGTATGCAGGTATGCGTGTCTGTGGTTATGTAATCACAACAGCAGAAAATCTTGTTTGTCGCGACGTGATCCATCACCAGGCAGAACACAACCTCGCGACAGCAACCTCGCGCACATCCCGCGATCGCGCATCAACGACAGACTGGTGTTGACTTGTCGACGGGCCGGCTGCATCAAGAAGCGCCGGCGAGCAGACGCTGTTGAGCGCGACGCTTTTTTTTTCTTTTTTTTTTCTTTTTTTTCTTTTTTTTTTTTCTTCTTTTTCTCTTCTTCCTTCTCTTTTCTCCTTTCTCTCCTTTCCCGTCTTCCTGCCTCCACGGCTCCATCTCCTCTCGCCATGTCGTCTCTCCCTCCGCCGCCGCCCGGATGGGCCCCTCCCCCGCCGCCGCCGCCGCCGCCCGACCCGTCGATGCTCCCCGCCCCCCCGGCCATCCCGCCACCGCCGCCGCCGCCTCCGCCGGCGGGCTACCGGCCGCTCAGCGAGCTCGAGCGCGCCAAGCTCGAGCAGAAGAAGAACGAGTGGCTGCGCACGCGGCGGGCGCGGTTCGGCGAGAAGCGGCGCGGCGGGTTCGTGGAGACGCAAAAGGCCGACATGCCGCCGGAGCACCTCCGCAAGATCGTGCGGGACATTGGCGACGTGTCGCAGAAAAAGTACACGAGCGACAAGCGCAGCTACCTGGGCGCGCTCAAGTTCATGCCGCACGCGGTGCTCAAGCTGCTGGAGAACATGCCGATGCCGTGGGAGGCGGCGCGCGAGGTCAAGGTGCTGTACCACGTCAACGGCTGCCTGACGCTGGTCAACGAGATCCCGCGGGTGATTGAGCCGGTGTTCCACGCGCAGTGGGCGGCAATGTGGGCGGCGATGCGCAACGAGAAGCGCAACCGGCGGCTGTTCAAGCGCATGCGGTTCCCGCCGTTTGACGACGAGGAGCCGCCGCTGTCGTGGGCCGAGAACATTGAGGACGTCGAGCCGCTGGAGCCGATCCAGATGGAGCTGCACGAGGAGGAGGACGCGGCCGTGTACGAGTGGTTCTACGACAGCCAGCCGCTGGCGGACACGGCGCACGTCAACGGGCCCAGCTACAAGACGTGGAGCCTCAGCCTGCCGCAGATGGCGGCGCTGTACCGCCTCAGCCGGCCGCTGCTGAGCGAGCACCAGGACGCCAACTACTTTTACCTGTTTGAGCCGCAGAGCTTCTTCACGGCCAAGGCGCTCAACGTGGCGCTGCCGGGCAGCGCGCGCTTCGAGCCGCTGTACAAGGACATGGACCCCAACGACGAGGACTTTGGCGAGTTCAACGCCATCGACCGCATCATCTTCCGCAGCGCCCTCCGCACCGAGTCGCGCGTGGCCTACCCGCACCTGTACAACTCGTTTCCGCGCGGCGTGCGCAGCGCCTGGTACGCCCACCCGCAGACGGTGTACACGCTGGCCAAGGACGCGGACCTGCCGACCTTTCACGTCGTGTCGGACATTCACCCGGTGTCGTCGCGGGGGGCGGCCAACCCGTTTTCGAGCCACGAAGTGGCTCTGGACGACGACGAGGGCGAGGACGGGGGTGACAACATCTTCACCCTCCCCCCCACCCTCGAACCGTTCATGGCCGACGCCCCCCTCGTCACCGACGACACGTTTGCGGCCATTGAGCTGTGGTGGGCGCCCTACCCCTTCAACCGGCGCTCCGGCAGGATGGTGCGCGCGCAGGACGTGCCGCTGGTCAAGTGGATGTACCTCGAGCACCCGGCGCGCGGGCTGCCGATGAAGGTGGGCGTGTCGTACCAGAAGCTGCTCAAGACGTACGTGCTCAACGAGCTGCACGCCAAGCGCCCCAAGACGCTCAAGCGCCAGGACCTGCTGCGCACGCTGCGGCAGACAAAGTTCTTCCAGCAGACGACCATCGACTGGGTCGAGGCCGGGCTGCAGGTGTGCCGGCAGGGCTTCAACATGCTCAACCTGCTGATCCACCGCAAGAACCTGACGTACCTGCACCTCGACTACAACTTCAACCTCAAGCCCGTCAAGACGCTGACCACCAAGGAGCGCAAAAAGTCGCGCTTCGGCAACGCCTTCCACCTGATGCGCGAGATCCTGCGGCTGACCAAGCTGATTGTCGACGCGCAGGTGCAGTACCGCCTCGGCAACATTGACGCCTTCCAGCTCGCCGACGGCATCCTCTACGCCTTCAACCACGTCGGCCAGCTGACGGGCATGTACCGCTACAAGTACAAGCTGATGCACCAGATCCGCTCGTGCAAGGACCTCAAGCACCTCATCTACTACCGCTTCAACGCCGCCGGCATCGGCAAGGGCCCCGGCTGCGGCGTGTGGGCGCCGGCCTGGCGCGTGTGGCTCTTTTTCCTGCGCGGCATCATCCCGCTGCTCGAGCGCTGGCTGGGCAACCTGCTGTCGCGCCAGTTCGAGGGCCGCCACAGCAAGGGCGTGGCCAAGACGGTCACCAAGCAGCGCGTCGAGTCGCACTTTGACCTCGAGCTGCGCGCGTCCGTCATGGCCGACCTGATGGACATGATGCCCGAGGGCATCCGCCAGAGCAAGGTCAACACCGTGCTGCAGCACCTGTCCGAGGCCTGGCGCTGCTGGAAGAGCAACATCCCCTGGAAGGTGCCCGGCCTGCCCGCGCCCATCGAGAACGTCATCCTGCGCTACGTCAAGGCCAAGGCCGACTGGTGGATCTCCGTCGCCCACTACAACCGCGAGCGCATCCGCCGCGGCGCCACCGTCGACAAGACCGTCGCCAAGAAGAACGTCGGCCGCCTGACGCGCCTGTGGCTCAAGGCCGAGCAGGAGCGCCAGCACAACCACATGAAGGACGGGCCCTACGTGTCGTCCGAGGAGGCCGTCGCCATCTACACCACCACCGTGCACTGGCTCGAGGCCCGCAAGTTCGCGCCCATCCCCTTCCCCAGCGTCTCCTACAAGCACGACACCAAGATCCTCATCCTGGCCCTCGAGCGCCTGCGCGAGGCCTACTCGACAAAGGGCCGCCTCAACCAGAGCCAGCGCGAGGAGCTCGCCCTCATCGAGCAGGCCTACGACAACCCCGGCACCACGCTCGAGCGCATCAAGCGCTTCCTGCTGACCCAGCGCGCCTTCAAGGAGGTCGGCATCGACATGAACGACAACTACAGCACCATCAACCCCGTCTACGACATTGAGCCCGTCGAGAAGATCAGCGACGCCTACCTCGACCAGTACCTGTGGTACCAGGCCGACCAGCGCCACCTCTTCCCGGCCTGGATCAAGCCGTCCGACGCCGAGGTGCCGCCGCTGCTGGTGTACAAGTGGACCCAGGGCATCAACAACCTGCAAGGCGTCTGGGACACGGCCGCCGGCGAGTGCAACGTGCTGGTCGAGACGCAGCTGAGCAAGGTCTACGAAAAGGTCGAGCTGACGCTGCTCAACTCGCTGCTGCGCCTCATCATGGACCACAACCTGGCCGACTACATCACGGCCAAGAACAACGTGACGCTGGCCTACAAGGACATGAGCCACGTGAACAGCTACGGCATGATCCGCGGCCTGCAGTTTGCCGCCTTTGTGTTCCAGTACTACGGCCTGATCCTCGACCTGCTGCTGCTGGGCCCGCAGCGCGCCAGCGAGATCGCCGGCCCGCCGCACGCGCCCAACGACTTCTTGCAGTTCCAGGACCGCGCCACCGAGACCAAGCACCCCATCCGCCTGTACACGCGCTACCTCGACAAGGTGTGGGTGTTCCTGCGCTTCACGGCCGACGAGGCGCGCGACCTGATCCAGCGCTTCCTGACGGAGCAGCCGGACCCCAACTTTGAAAACGTCATCGGCTACAAGACGAAGCGCTGCTGGCCGCGCGACGCGCGCATGCGCCTGATGCGCCACGACGTCAACCTCGGCCGCGCCGTCTTCTGGGACCTCAAGAACCGCCTGCCGCGCTCCGTCACCACCATTGAGTGGGAGGACTCGTTTGCCAGCGTCTACAGCCGCGACAACCCGAACCTGCTCTTCTCCATGGCCGGCTTCGAGGTGCGCGTGCTGCCCAAGGCCCGCAACCAAAACGACGAGTTCTCCGTCAAGGACAGCGTCTGGTCGCTCGTCGACAACACCACCAAGGAGCGCACCGCCCACGCGTTTCTGCAGGTCACCGAGGAGGACGTGGCCAAGTTCAACAACCGCATCCGCCAGATCCTCATGTCGTCGGGCTCGACCACCTTTACCAAGATTGCCAACAAGTGGAACACGGCGCTGATTGCCCTCTTCACCTACTACCGCGAGGCCGCCGTGTCCACCGTCAGCCTTCTCGACGCCATTGTCAAGTGCGAGACCAAGATCCAGACGCGCGTCAAGATCGGCCTCAACTCCAAGATGCCCTCGCGCTTCCCGCCCGCCGTCTTCTACACGCCCAAGGAGCTGGGCGGCCTCGGCATGATCTCGGGCTCGCACATCCTCATCCCCGCCAGCGACAAGCGCTGGTCGCGCCAGACCGACGTCGGCGTCACCCACTACCGCGCCGGCATGACCCACGAGGAGGAGACGCTCATCCCCAACATCTTCCGCTACATCATCCCCTGGGAGGCCGAGTTTGTCGACTCGCAGCGCGTCTGGACCGAGTACTCGCAGAAGCGCCTCGAGGCCAACCAGCAGAACCGCCGCCTCACCCTCGAGGACCTCGAGGACAGCTGGGACCGCGGCCTGCCGCGCATCAACACGCTCTTCCAAAAGGACCGCAGCACCCTGAGCTTCGACAAGGGCTTCCGCGCCCGCGCCGACTTCAAGATCTACCAGCTGATGCGCAGCAACCCCTTTTGGTGGACCAGCCAGCGCCACGACGGCCGCCTCTGGTCGCTGCAGAGCTACCGCACCGACGTCATCCAGGCCCTCGGCGGCGTCGAGACCATCCTCGAGCACAGCCTCTTCCGCGCCACCGGCTACGCCTCCTGGGAGGGCCTCTTTTGGGAAAAGGCCAGCGGCTTCGAGGAGTCGCTCTCCTTCAAGAAGCTCACCTCGGCCCAGCGCAGCGGCCTGTCGCAGATCCCCAACCGCCGCTTCGTGCTGTGGTGGTCGCCCACCATGAACCGCGCCTCCGTGTACGTCGGCTTCCAGGTGCAGCTCGACCTGACGGGCATCTTTTTGCACGGCAAGCTCCCGACGCTGAAAATTTCGTAAGCTCCCTCCCCTCCCCTCCTCCCCTCCTCCCCTCCTCCCCTCCACTAACACGACAGGCTCATCTCGTGCTTCCGGGCGCACCTGTGGCAAAAGATCCACGAGTCGGTGGTCATGGACCTGTGCCAGGTGTTTGACCAGGAGCTGGAGTCGCTGGGGATCGAGTCGGTGCAGAAAGAGACGATCCACCCGCGCAAGTCGTACAAGATGAACAGCTCGTGCGCGGACATCCAGCTGTTCCCGAACCAGCGGTGGAACGTGACGCGGCCGTCGCTGCTGTTCGACTCCAAGGACACGCTCGAGGCGACGACGACGGACAAGTTCTGGATCGACGTGCAGCTGCGGTACGGCGACTACGACTCGCACGACATTGAGCGCTACGTCCGCGCAAAGTACCTCGACTACACGACCGACAGCATGAGCCTGTACCCGTCGCCGACGGGCCTGATGGTGGGCATCGACATGGCGTACAACCTGTACTCGGCGTACGGGCAGTACTTTCCCGGGCTTAAGATTTTGATGCAGCAGGCCATGGCCAAGATCATCAAGGCGAACCCGGCGCTGTACGTGCTGCGCGAGCGCATCCGCAAGGGCCTGCAGCTGTACGCGTCGGAGAGCAACCAAGAGTTTCTCAACTCGCAAAACTACTCGGAGCTGTTCAGCAACCAGACGCAGCTGTTTATCGACGACACCAACGTGTACCGCGTGACGATCCACAAGACCTTTGAGGGCAACCTGACGACCAAGCCCATCAACGGCGCCATCTTCATCTTCAACCCGCGCACGGGCCAGCTGTTCCTCAAGATCATCCACACGAGCGTGTGGGCGGGCCAGAAGCGCCTGGGCCAGCTGGCCAAGTGGAAGACGGCCGAGGAGGTGGCGGCGCTGATCCGCTCGCTGCCCGTCGAGGAGCAGCCCAAGCAGCTGATTGTCACGCGCAAGGGCCTGCTGGACCCGCTCGAGGTGAACCTGCTCGACTTCCCCAACATCTCGATCCGCGCGTCCGAGCTGCAGCTGCCGTTCCAGGCGGCCATGAAGGTCGAGAAGCTGGGCGACATGATCTTGCGCGCGACGGAGCCGCAGATGGTGCTCTTCAACCTGTACGACGAGTGGCTCAAGAGCGGCATCTCGTCGTACACGGCCTTTTCGCGCCTCGTGCTGATCCTGCGCGCGCTGCACGTGAACCAGGACAAGACGAAGCTGGTGCTGCGGCCGGACAAGACGGTCGTCACGCAGGACCACCACATCTGGCCGTCGCTGACGGACGAGGCGTGGATCAAGGTGGAGACGCAGCTGCGCGACCTGATCCTCAACGACTACGGCAAGAAGAACAATGTCAACGTGTCGAGCCTGACCAACAGCGAGGTGCGCGACATTATCCTGGGCATGGAGATCTCGGCGCCGTCGATGCAGCGGCAGCAGGCGGCCGAGCTCGAGAAGCAGCAGCAGGAGCAGCAGCAGCTGGTGGCCACGACGACCAAGACGCACAACGTCCACGGCGAGGAGATGATTGTGACGACGACGTCGCAGTTTGAGACGCAGACGTTTGCGTCCAAGACGGAGTGGCGCACGCGCGCCCTGGCCACGTCCAACCTGCGCACGCGCGCAAACAACATTTACGTGTCGCCGGCCGACAGCGACAGCGGCGCCCTCACGTTTGTCATGCCCAACAACATTCTCAAAAAGTTCATCACCATTGCGGACCTGCGCGTGCAGGTGGCCGGCTACCTGTACGGCTCGTCGCCGCCCGAGACGGACCAGGTCAAGGAGATCCGCTGCATCGTGCTGGTGCCGCAGATTGGCGGCCTGCGCGGCGTGCAGCTGCCCGAGCACCTGCCGCAGCACGAGCTGCTCGACGGCCTCGAGCCGCTGGGCATCATCCACACGGTGTCGGGCAGCGAGCTGCCGTACATGTCGGCGGCCGACGTGACGGAGATGGCGCGCCTGCAGGAGCAGCACGACGCGTGGTCGGCCAACCGCGACAGCAACATTAGCGTGTCCGTGTCGTTTACGCCGGGCAGCGTGTCGCTGGCGGCCTGGGGCCTGTCGCCGCAGGGCCTCGCCTGGGGCGTGCAGAACAAGGACCTGCAGAGCGACCAGCCGCAGGGCTTCACCACCACCATGGGCGAGAAGCGCAAGCTGCTGCTCAGCCCCAAATACAAGGGCTTCTTCCTCGTGCCCGAGTCCGGCCGCTGGAACTACAGCTTCATGGGCTCCGACTTTGCCGGCCTCGTCAAGAAGAGCGTGCACGTCAAGCTCGACACGCCGCTGCCCTTTTACAGCGAACACCACCGGCCGCTGCACTTTCAAAACTTTGCCGAGCTCGAGGACATTTGGGTGGACCGCAGCGACAATTTCGCCTAGGCGGGGGGGCATGGGAAGGAGAAAACGAGAAGGGAGGGAGTACGCGAGATTGGCACGGGTTGGCGGCATACGCAAAACATCTGTACTCGTATATCTACTGATTTTCATGCTGGATCTTTTTTGGGCGGCGCTGCATCGCGAGTTTTTTTTTTCTTATTTTTTCGTTCCTTTTCTGTTCCAATTAAACAGTAATTTAAACAACAGCTGTTGAATCCATTGCCCTCTGAACAGGGCCAAATCAAGGTTCCCGTGGGGCCGGGCCGCGAGCCTTGTTTGGCAATGCATGCGCACGCCCGGCAGGAGCGCGCGGCCAGCGTCGACGTCAGGCGCTGCTTCCCAGATGACATATCGTCTGGCGTCATGGCTGCACCTGCCTCGCGGCGGGCTTGGCAACGAGACTGAGCAGGCAAGAGCGACGACATAGCCAATCTTTGCTGTATTCTGTCTTGTTCGTGCTGCTGTGCCGTCCGTGCTGTCGACGCAACGAGAGTCAGCACCTCGTAGTGGTGATGAAGCAAATTGCACAGATTCATGCATTCATGCATTGCAGGCAAGGCAAATGACGGCGCTTGCTGTGGACAGGACCAGCCTTGCTCAGGAGGATGCGAAAGGTGGGGTGGGTGGAGAGTGTGGGCAGGCAAGGGCGACACGAGGACAACGGGGCCGAGAAGGAGCGAACGGGCGCCGAGAAAGGT
This sequence comes from Sporothrix cf. nigrograna, assembly GCA_019925305.1. Lineage (NCBI taxonomy): Eukaryota > Fungi > Ascomycota > Sordariomycetes > Ophiostomatales > Ophiostomataceae > Sporothrix > Sporothrix cf. nigrograna. The sequence goes on along the minus strand of JADHKR010000001.1, from coordinate 1,289,930 downwards.
ACGTGATAATAATACTTTGTATCTTACTTTGTACTTGGACGATATCCCGGAGAAGTAGTTTTTTGCGCCCTGTGCTTTGAAAATAGAAACAATACAAACCATGCTGGTTTACACGTGCTCGTGCCTGCATCTTACCTCGGACTTGTCCCGGCGAGAAGCGTATGTACTCGTAGAAGAGCAGCGGCTTGGCCAGAGCGTGGCGCCTTCCTGTCGTCGGAGGCACCTGCCAGCTGGCCCATTGTTCCTGTCTGCTCTTTCTGTCGCAAGCCGCGCAATACCACACAGCTCTTTCCGTTTGATCATACCGTGCCTGTGCAACCAAAGCGCCGGGAGGCACGACGCAACCTGCAAGGAAGGCGCGAGGCAACGCTTGCGGGCCCGTTCTCCTGCGAAAAGCGAAAACGACGGCTACCACGCCAGATAAGCATGCGGCTGCATCAGTAGCAACGGGCGACGCTTGTGTTTATTTGGACCGTTCGTAAACAAACGAAATGGAATCCTAGAGGTCAAGGATGGATGCTTCGCGGCGGTGCGGATTATGGACTGATTCCAGCTTTCCGGAGAAGAGCTCTTTCCGTATTACAATACGGAGTACGAGTAAGCTCGCCTGCCAATTACACGCATTCGGAAGGAACGTGGATCTTTTTTCGAGCCGCAGGCAAGAGCGACAGGGGCATCTTGGTCGGCGTCCAAGCTCCTTCCTTGTCTTGACGCACCAGCCAAAATACCAAAATACACGATACGGCTGAAGCCCCGCGTTTTTCGTCTTTTCAACGAGCTTCTCCGATTATTGCGCCCGGATCTGCGCCGTCCGGTTTGTGCAATTTCTTGGGTGCCCTGCGTGCCTTGCTGCAATACGAGTGCTCGTGCTCGTAGTGCGCAGTCCGACGGCGATGATGCACGATTCGTTGCGTGGCGACATTACGGGTGGCTCCTGCTGCAGCAAGAGCTCCTGCACAGTGCCAGCGCGTTCCTTCCTGCGGCGTGCCAGAGAGCGGATCTGCAGGCGGTGCGACTCAGGCAGGTGCGACTGCAGGCAGGTGCGACCTCGTCAAGACGGGGCTCAAACGCAGAGACGGTCGATCAGGAGTCGCAGAGCTTGCTCGGAAACCACGACCGACGCAGACGCCGCCGGCAGCCAATCCGCCCACCGTTCCTTCTCGTTTTGGGTCCCGCGGCTCTGTGTGATGTGGCCGAACGTGGCGATACCGCGTGGATGCGTGCGGCAGACGACTTGTCAACAACACAAAACAGTCCAAGCACAAAAGCCAGAAAGACGACGGCCGTGCACAGCCACGGCCCCTTGTGCATTCGAACAGATGACGGCGGCCAGGTAAGAAGATGGGTGCGTTGTGGTGGAAGGACGAGAAAAGAAGAAGAAAAAGGGAAAAAAGGGAGAAAAAGAAAAAGAAATAAAAAAGAAAACAAAAAAAGAAAACAAAAAAGAAAAATGCTGACATCACGTCAGACCCTGGCGCATCCATGCCCGGCGCTAGAAGCTTGCAGCTTTCTAGAATGCCTGAATCAGCCGTCAATACTCATTTCGACCCCTGTCCAACTCGCGGCCTGCAAGGGCTGGCAGCATAATGTTTTTTATTGCCAGGTTCTCAACGCAGAGCTTCTTTATGCATATCCCTGTCGGTCGAGCAGCCCTGTCCCGGTCCAACGCGAACGGGACGATCTCCTGCGCGCCGCCGCCAGCACAGATTCGCTCGTGCGAAGTACGAGTCTGGCTGACGGCCAGCCCCCTCTCTCTACCCCCCCTCTCTCTTTTCTCCTCCCCCCCCCCTCCTCTCCCCCCTCTCACCCGACCAGGACCGCGGGCATTGACGCGAGACCATCTCGCAATCTTGGAGTTGCCGAAATGGCCTGGCTCAACCGCCGGAGAGCTGCGCGAGGCGTCGACGCTGCAGGGACCGTCCTGGCGCCGAGCTGCATCTCCGAGAGGGAGGCCTGCGTGCTCAGAGACAACGGGCGAGCGCCACGCATGATGCCTCTGGGCTCGACGCGCACGCCTCTACGTCGTACGCCTCGCACGCCTCGCAGGCAGCCCTGCCCCCCTGCCCGCTGGGTGCTGGGTGCCTCTGCATACTCCCCAGCACTCCCGACAGCTTGGGCAAGTTCCTCCACGCTCACCCCATGCTGGATACGACACCCGCCAGGGCTCTAGCTGGCCCGGCCGAGCTCCGTCAGCGCAGTACAACGCGCTCTCCTGCTGCGTGCGAGCACAGGGCCTGTTGCTGGGCGCAGGTACTTGTACCCATGGCATGACGCACGCGGGCCGGAGCATGCCTACGAGTACATATACGAGTACATGTACAAGGAGACAAGAGGGCACACAGCTGGCCTGGCCGGCTTATCTGAAGGAGGCGTTGGCGCGGACCAGATCCTGCGCCGGTCCTGCAGAGTGCGGAACGCGTACGCATGTATCGTGTACTTGGCTCCTGGCAATGCACGTACGACGACGGCCTGCATGCGAGGCACGCCAGCACCTGCTACTGGAGGCTCATGCTCACCGCCGCAGCCGTCCGGAGCACTGCTCGCCTATCGTTTGGTCTTGCTGTGTCTGCGCGGCGACAACGCCAACGACGCCAGGCCCGCCACTGCCACCTTGGGTTGCATCATAGCAGAGTCTATTAAGACGACATGTCCTAGAGACTGGGCAGACGAAAAAACGGCGGCACTTTTGGCGCTCAAAGCCCGCCGCGGCGGCCAGAGCCCGCCCCTTCCTTGGCTTGCGGCCACGTCGTCCAGAGTCTTTTGACCCAGGCACGCCTTTCTTGGAGCACCCGGGAGGCCCTCGCTTCGGGTGCCAGGCCACGCATTGAACGACTCGGCCAGCACGAGGGCACGAAAGAGACGGCGGCAGCGAAGACGGCGGGAACGAAGACGACGGGAACGAGGACGACAGGATGCATCTCGCTGCGAGGGGAGCTTACGCTGGCGCCGCACGGCTCGCACCCATGATCCCACTGCCCCTACGCCCGGCAGTGTGCCGCTCGGAATGCATCGCAGCAGTGGGAGGGGAGAGGGGAGGCTGGCAGCCAGTTGCCGTGCCTTTGTTGCCTTGCGGCCTCCCCCGTCCTCGTCCCAAGTGCGGTCGACCGTGTTTCATGTTGTGGCTGCCAATCCGACTGCGTGCGTTTTGCATTCTTCTATGCGTTTCCCGACTTTCTGCTCCGTGCCCCGTCACACGAGCTTCTCTTCCGTTTTCTCTGGCATTCTTGCTGCTTATTTCGCTCTCCTGTTTGTTTTCTCCTTTTGCCATTTTCTTGTCTGTTATTCCCTCCCATGTCCGTCCCTTTCACCCTCTGTGGACTTCCCCCAGAAAAACACCCCCTGGCCATCTCATACCCCTGCATTGTCCTAGCCAGGGCCTTGCTGCTTCTATATCCGGCATGCAAGCCATGGCATAGAATCACCAAATTATGCTACCTCATCGGACGCTGGGCAAGGTGAATGACAGACACCCCCCTCTTGACGTGTTTTCGTCTCGCTTTTTTTGTCCCAATAGCGGCAGCAGGGGTGGCCAACCTCTCGGGCGTTGCCCCCGTGCGTCCGTTTTTTAAAGTTGGCTTTCCATCCTGTCTCCTCGCTCATCCTGCCTCCCGCTCTCCGCCAACCGTTGTGCGGCCATATGGTCTCTGATAAGTATAAGATAGTCCCGACAGCTGCGTGTACCACGGCCGCAACTCGCTCACGCTTGCTCTCGTACTGCCTGCTCACAACGGCTTTCCATCTCTTGCCTGCCTGGACGAAGATCAGACGATCATGCGCCTCCGTCCTGCCTAGGTCCTCGTTTACGCCTTCTGACGTTTAGCCTGTGTTTTTTTTTTTTTTTTTTCAAAAAAAAAGGCCCGCCAATACGCTCTTTTCCGTTCCTTCGCACGACATATTCCACACTCCCTTTCGCCAGTCGTTTGGCGCTCAACGTCCACGCTCGCTACATTCAGCTCGCCGCCATCGTCGACGACCACGAAGCAAGACGCATGCGGCCATTTTGCAAAGAAAACGCCATCCAGTCTGTCGCGGTCCGTTGCACAAGGGACGCGGCGAACACGACCGTGCACCTGCTTGCGATCCAAGCCGCTCGCCCACAACCACAACGGCAACGGCAACGGCAACGGCCACGACGAGTGCCAAGGGTCCGCCGCCAGCCTTCTTTCTGCCCTCGACGCAGCCGCCCTCCGGGGCCCCGGTCTATCAAATTCTTTCCCTCCAGAGTCCGGCGACCAGCCAGAGCGGCTCGCTCTGGCGGAACCCATGTATAGGAGACACGCTGGCGGGCAACTACAGAGTAGAGCCAGACTACAATGTCGACTACTCTCCCCAGGGCTCGCATCCGGGCGAGCAGCCGCATAGCCAGGCACCGCAGTCCTACGATGCCCAGCAGCACCACGGCCGCCCGCCGTTGCACCACATTGGCGCTGGGGCGCCGACTCTCCATTCCGCGCCCGACCAACACCACGCGGCGCACCATCGTCACCACCAGCAACAGCAACAGCATCAGCATCAGCATCAGCATCAGCAGCAACAGCAGCAGCAACAACAACAACAGCAGCAGCAGCAGCAGCAACAACAACAACAACAGCAGCAACAGGCACACCACGCAATGGCGCACCACGCGGCCGCGCACCACCCACACCAGGTGCTGATGGACCCCAGCCAGATGGGTGCCCACCACGCTGCCGCTGCGGCAGCGCGGCACCTCGGGCACCATCCGGGCCAGGCGCACTACGGCGCTCCTGTTCCTTCACCGCACGCCGTGGTCACGCCCATGTATCCGACACTCGGCGCCGGGCCGGTGGCCAGCACGGCAGGCGTCAAGCGGCCCCGGCCGGACGACCTCGACCTCTCGGTGTCGGGCATGGCCGAGCTGGAGCAGACGGACCTCGAGTCGATGGGCGCATACGCACAAGCAGCAGCCGGCACGCCGCAGCAAGCTACACCCCAGTCGTCGCTGCCACCAACCCACCACCACCACCGGCTGCCCGACACGGGGCCTCCGGCAAAGATGATGCGGCGCGACGGCGAAGGAGCCGGCGGCGGAGGCGCGCCGAGCGTCGTGGGACAAGCCGGCATGCCGCCCCCGGCCCCTCGGCCGAGAGGACCAAAGCTCAAGTTCACGCCCGAAGACGACCAGCTCCTGATCGACCTCAAGGAAAACAAGAGCCTGACGTGGAAGCAAATAGCCGACTTCTTCCCGGGGCGGTCCAGCGGGACGCTCCAGGTCCGGTACTGCACAAAGCTCAAGGCCAAGACAACACAATGGACAGACGAAACGGTTGGTCCAGCTCTCTTCCCAGCTCTCCTGCGCGTTTCTGCAATGCACGACTGAAACACGACTAACTCTCCAGGACCAAAAACTTCGCACTGCGCTCCAAGACTACGAAAACGAAAAGTGGCGCATCGTGGCAAACAAGGTCGGCACCGGCTTCACGCCGGCTGCCTGCCGCGAGCGGGCCGCCCAGATGCTGGGAGGGGCCTTATAGCAATCAATGTCCCCGCCAGGAGCCAATCCTGAGTCCGGGGACACCACGATCTACGCTGGACACCAGCTGCAGCCGCAGCAGCAGCAGCAGCAGCACCAGCAACATCAGCACCAGCAGCAGCACCATCACCAGCAGCACCAGCAACAACACCTTCAGCAACACCCTCACCAGCTTGCACACCAACACCCGCAGCAGTCCCCCGGACTCCCTGGATCCATGTTCTCCCAACAACTGTGACCATACTCCCAAACCTGCAGGCCCTTGAACTGCAAAGCGGCGACCAGAAAGCCTCTCTTCGGGCCGTGACAGCAGCACGTCGAATTTTTTTCAGGGGGCCTTTTTCATCTTCTCTTTCTGTATGATCATACTCTTCGTAATTCCGTTTCCCATCTCCATTCCCTCTTACATTTTGTCACGTGTCTATCTGATATTCCGACCCTCACTTTGTTCACTTCATCTCCCCATCCAACGGCATCTTCATACCCCTCCCCCAGGTGCCCTTAATTTTTTTTTAACGGAGCACATTCATTCTTTACACTGACTTTACCCTCTCCTTTGTCCATGTTTTGTTCGGCCTGAATGTTATGACCATAGAAGGGGATAGAGGCAAGGCGACGCGATGAGTATAGGACGGCACAATTGCATCGCGCTCGGGCTGCCGAGATTTTGTCGGTTTGTGGGCGGGAGGCGTTTGTTTGGATGGTGGTGAATGGCTTTTGAATGGTTGTTTCCCTTGCGCCCACATTTAATGGTCTTAATTGTTTGAATTATTTCTTAAAAGTGCCTTTGGTTGTTGTCTCTCGTAAAAAAAAAAGAAAAAAGAAAAGAAGAGGCCAATAATATCAATATTCCATCTGACCTTTAACAGTCCAATGCTGTCTTCCGATGACACCCCTGGGCTCTACTGTGGAAAATGCTCGCGCAACTCGTCTTCGCTCAGGGCAACGCCCTTCTCGACGAGGTCCACCATGGCCTGGTGAGCTGCAACGGTGAGCGTCTGGCCGCCAGAAGCGCCGATGCTCTCCAGATAGCGAGCCATCTCGACAAACCAACCGTTGAACTCGCCCACCTCGGTTCTCTTCCCCGCCAGCACATCCTGCAGCATCGAGCTGTTGTTGTCTTTGACGAGCTCTCCCACGCGGTAGACCATGGACCGCAGGCTGTCAAAGGACAGGCGCCGGAGCAGGGCGTCGGCCGCGCCGGGCCCGGCCTGGCCCAGGATGCTGCCCGTCCGGGCCTCGTGCAGCGCGAGAGCGCGCAAGACGGCGCTGGCCTCGCGGACCAGCGCGTCCACGACCCGCGGCAGACAAGTCTCTGCGCCCGCCGTGCCTGCAGGGGCAGGCACAGGCGCAGGCGCAGGCGCAAACAGGGCGCCGTTCTTGCAGCGCAAGAGGGCCGTCAGCGGGTTGATGACGGCGTTGACCACCAGCTTCTCGAGCTGCAGCACCCACAGCTCGTGGCGCGGCGCCCAGCGCGCGTTGAGCTGCGCGGCCGCGAGCAGTGCCTCGACGAGATACGGCCGCGAGCCCGACGAGTCCGCGCCGAGACCAAGGGCCAGCGGGTTGTCCGCGTCGACGGCCCCCAGGACGACGTCGGCCGGCGACGCGTGCACGCTGGCAAAGGGGCCGACGGAGTAGACGCCGTGCGTGACGACGCAGGCAAGCCACAGCGGGTGCGGTCTTGCAGCCGCACCGGCGGCCCCGGGGTACCGCGCCGTGTTGTAGAGGGCCCCGTAGGGCGGCCAGAGCTTGTTCATGCCGTTCTGCGCAAACGCCACGGCCGCGTGCGGCCCGAGGTACCGCCGCAGCCAGTCGGCCGTGCGCAGCGCGTCGTGCGCCTTGGTGGCCACGACCAGGTTGCGCACCGCCCGGATCTCCGCCGCCGCGGCCGACGCCGCCGTGGGCGGCGGCGTCTCGGACCACATCTCCATGTCAAAGCCCGTGATGCGAGCGCTGTCGCCGCCGCCGGGGGGCCGGAGGACCACGCCCGGCTCCGCGCGCCACTGCTCCAGCAGGCCCGGCCGGTGGACAACGAGCGTAATGGGCGGCCGGCGCGGGAGACGGGCCAGCGCGGCCGCAAACAGCCGGCCCAGGTTGCCCATGCCCAGAATGTAGATGCGCTCCAAGGAGTCGCCCTCCAACTCGGCGGGCCGGCTGACGCTGGCGGCTGCGGCGCCCGCCGTGGACGCGCCCGGCACGTCGTCCGGGGTCCACCGGTAGATCCGCGGCCCCGGCGACTTGTCCTGCAGAGTGCGTGCCAGCCAGTCCGGGATGGCAGGCCCTGGAGGCGCGGAGCCGTGCCCCGGCCCGGAGCAGTGGATCCCGCGCAGCGCCGCTGGCCTGTGCAGCGGCGGCTTGCGAGCGGACACGAGGAGCGGACGTCCCGGAGCCATGATCGAGGTTGATGTGCATTACATAATCAGAATACGCTAGTCGTTGAGAAGAGGCTAGGAAGTGGCGAACCACTTTATGGCCACTCGGGTCACGTGCTGTCGCGGATTTGTCGCGTTGACTTTTTGTATGACGTGAGGAGGCTGCCTTTTCTTCTTCAAAACTTTGTGCCCAACACCCGCACGTCCCGACCCCTTATTCCGGCGACGTACTCAGCCGCCACTGCGCGTGTGACTTGACATGTCGTCGCCGACGAGACACGCCGCGATGGGCGACGCCGCCGACGCCGACGCCGCCGACGCTGCGGCGCTCGACGAGGAGGCTGCCATCAAGGCGCTGACGGAGAACGTGCGGGACCAGGACGACCTGGAGCGCGACATTACGCAGCAGGCGGAGCTGGCGCTGATGGAGGCCGAGGACAAGCGCGACGAGAAGCGGATCGAGAAGCTGCAGGGCGCCAAGACGAAGCTGGAGGCGCAGCGGCGCACATACCAGCAGCGGCTGCGGGCGGCGTCGACGGGCGACGCGGCGCTGCGGCGGCGGCTCGAGACGGAGATTGCGCGGCTGGGCGGCGAGATCGAGACGGCCGACAAAGACCTGGCCGATTTCCGGAAGCGGATCGACCAGCGGCATGTCGGCGGCGACACCGGCGGCGGCGGCGGCGGCGACGCGGGTTCGTTTCCCGCGGCGGACGCGGCCGGCAGCGCGGCCAACCAGCGGCTGCCCAACGAGTCGCAGCGCGCGTTCTTGATCCGGACGGGCAAGATCACGCCGTTTGCCAAGATTGGCGGGGCGCGGCCGGCGGGCGTCGAGGGCAACCTGGCCGACGTGCTTCTCGAGGCCGAGGACGAGGCCGTGGCCGAGGAGCTGGCCGCGCACGCGCGCGACGAGCCGCGCTCGCACCAGAACCTGCGGCTGCCGGGATTTTCCGAGGGCGTGGCGGCGGTCGAGCGCAGCCGCGCGGCGGCACACGAGGCGGGGCCGAGCACGGCGGCTGAGGCGGAGTTTTCGCTGCGGCCGCGGAAGAAGCGGAAAACAAGGGCAGCCGACGACGGCGGCGACGACGAAGAGGACGGCGAGTGGCGGCCGGCCGCAGACGCGGCCCCGCCGTCGGACGACGAGAGCGACCAGGACACGACTGACTTTACTCGGCTGACGCAGCCAAAGGCCAAGAAGGCGCGGCGGCGGCGCGGGGCGCGCGCGGCGACCAGCGAGACGGACGCGGACGCGGACGCCCAGGCCGGCGCCCTCGGCGGCGTCGACGACGGCGACGAGGCGGTCTACAAGCAGCGGCTGGACGACTGGGTCACGCGGCGGCGCAACGCGCGGCGGCTGCGGCGGCAGGCGGCCGGGCAGCCCGACGACGGCGACGACGGCGACGACGACGACGACAGCACGCCCGAGTGGTTCAAGCCGTCGCCGGACGAGCCGGACCACGTGTTTGAAAACGGGCTGCGGCTGCCCGGCGACATCTACCCGTCGCTGTTTGCGTACCAGAAGACGGCGGTGCGGTGGCTGTCGGAGCTGTACGACATGGGGGTGGGCGGGATCATCGGCGACGAGATGGGCCTGGGCAAGACGGTGCAGCTCATCTCGTTTGTGGCGGCGCTGCACTACAGCCGGCGGCTGGACAAGCCGGTGATTGTGGTGGCGCCGGCCACGGTGCTGCGGCAGTGGGTCAACGAGTTCCACCGCTGGTGGCCGCCGCTGCGCGTGTCGATCCTGCACGCGTCGGGCAGCGGCATGGCGAGCGCGCGGGGCGAAGACGGGGAGGAGGCGGAGGCGGAGGCAGAGGCGGAGGCGCTGGCGTGGGACGGGCAGGCGCCGACGCGGCGCGGGTCCGGGGCGGCGGCCCGGAAGATTGTGGACCGCGTGGTGCGGCACGGGCACGTGCTGGTGACGACGTACGCGGGGCTGCAGACGTACGGCGACGTGCTGATCCCGGTGCGGTGGGGCTACGCGGTGCTGGACGAGGGCCACAAGATCCGCAACCCGAACACGGCGATCACGGTGTACTGCAAGGAGCTGCGGACGGCGAACCGCATCATCCTGTCGGGCACGCCGATGCAGAACAACCTGACGGAGCTGTGGTCGCTGTTTGACTTTATCTACCCGATGCGGCTGGGGACGCTGGTCAACTTCCGCAACCAGTTTGAGATCCCGATCCGGCTGGGCGGCTACGCCAACGCGACGAACCTGCAGATCATGACGGCGCAAAAGTGCGCCGAGACGCTCAAGGAGGCCATCAGCCCGTACCTGCTGCAGCGGCTCAAGGCGGACGTGGCGACGGACCTGCCGAAAAAGAGCGAGCAGGTGCTGTTCTGCAAGCTGACCGAGGCGCAGCGGGTAGCGTACGAGCGCTTCCTCAAGTCGGACGAGATGAACGCGATCCTGCGGCGGGCGCGGCAGTCGCTGTACGGCATCGACATCCTGCGCAAGACGTGCAACCACCCGGACCTGCTGGCGCCGCAGCGCAAGCACGAGGCGGGCTACGACTGGGGCAGCCCGAGCAAGTCGGGCAAGATGCAGGTGGTGCAGGCGCTGCTGCAGATGTGGAAGCGGTTCGGGCACAAGACGCTGCTGTTCACGCAGGGCACGCAGATGCTGGACATTCTCGAGGCGTTTGTGCGGCGGCGGCTGCCCGGCGTGCGCTACCTGCGCATGGACGGCAAGACGGCCATCAAGGACCGGCAGACGCTGGTGGACCGCTTCAACAGCAGCAGCGGCGGCATCGGCCTGTTTCTGCTGACGACCAAGGTGGGCGGGCTGGGCACCAACCTGACGGGCGCGAACCGCGTCATCATCTTTGACCCGGACTGGAACCCGTCGACGGACGTGCAGGCGCGCGAGCGGGCGTGGCGGCTGGGCCAGAAGAAGGAGGTGACCATCTACCGGCTGATGACGGCGGGCACGATTGAGGAGAAGATCTACCACCGGCAGATCTTCAAGCAGTTTCTCACCAACAAGGTGCTCAAGGACCCCAAGCAGCGCACGACGTTTGGGCTGCACGACCTGCACGACCTCTTCAGCCTGGGCTCGTACGAGGACGGCGTGACCGAGACCAGCGAGCTGTTCCGGGGCAGCGAGGTTGCCGTGCCGGCGCGCAAGCAGGTGCTCACGCCGGGGCCGGACGCGGTGCCCATTGTCACGGGGGGCACAAACAAGGGCACAGACAAGGGCAAGGAAACGGCCTCCCCAACACAAGGCGACGACGCGCGCGCGCTGCGCAGCCTGGCGGGCGTGGCCAAGGTGGAAGAGTTTGCGGCGGGCGACGGCGACGGCGACGGCGACGGCGCGGACGCGGCTGCGGCGCAAGAGGACCGCATCATGAAGGGCATCTTTGCGCAGTCGGCCGTGCACAGCGCCGTGGAGCACGACACGATTATGAACGGCGGCGGCGGCACGCGCGGCGTCCAGGCAGACCGGCGCATCCTGGAGCAGGAGGCGCGGCGCGTGGCCTCGGAGGCGGCGGCGCACCTGCGGCAGGCGGGCGAGGAGGCGCGGCGCGTGCCCATTGGCACGGTGACGTGGACCGGCGAGGTCGGCGAGGCCGGCCGGCCGCGCAACGTGCGCCGCGGCCGCGGCGGGCCGGCCTCGGCGGGCATTCTCGCGGGCCTCGCCGACCGCCAGGGCCTGCGCGCGCCGCGCGGCGGCAGCAGCAGCAGCGCCAGCCGCTCGCCGTCGAGGGCCGGCACGCCGGACCGCAGCGGGGCCGGACCGGCGTCCGCGGCCGTCTCGGTGGCCGACTTTGAGCGCATGATCCCCAACTTTATCCGGCGCCACGGCGGCCGCGTGCCGTCCAAGGTGCTTGTCGACCACTTCAATCAGTACTGCGGGACGCGGCAGCAGGCCGGCGACTTTAAGCGGGCACTCGACGCCGTGGCCCGCATGGACAAGGTGGGCTCGAGCATGCGGGCGATTTGGACGCTGAAGCCGCGGCTCCAGTGACGTGCATGTACGAGTACGTTGTGTACGTTGTGTACGTTTTGTGCATGTTCGTTTATGCATGTTCGTTTTGCGCATGTTCGTTTTACGAATATTTCCGTTTTACGCATATACTCCCTTCTACGCATCAGTCTTGGAACTCTTTTACAATGTTTTGTTTATTGTCTAGCTGCTCCGCCGGCCTGTTCCCGCCCATCTCTTCCTGCAGCCGTGCCAGAAGCATCATGTGACGAGAAACTGTCAATGGGGACCAGGCAAACAGCCGTTCCCCTCGGAAGTGTCAACACTGCAGAGACCAAAGCAGCCGAGCAGACAAACGAATGCATCGGCTGCCTGGTCCGAGAAGAGGCGCGCAGGCCCGGACGGCCCAGACAACGACCCCGGCCGTCCACCTGACGACCCGGCCGTCCACCCGACGCCGCGACGCCCGGCGTCTACAGACGACGACCGCGGCGACCGCCCTTGCGGCGGGTCGAGTCAGAGGGCGTGGGCGTGACGTCCTCGATGCGGCCAATCTTCATGCCGGAGCGGGCCAGGGCGCGCAGGGCCGACTGGGCGCCGGGGCCGGGCGTCTTGGTGCCGTTGCCGCCGGTGGCGCGGATCTTGATGTGCAGCGCCGTGATGCCCAGCTCCTTGCAGCGGGCGGCGACGTCCTGGGCAGCCAGCATGGCGGCGTACGGCGAGGACTCGTCGCGGTCGGCCTTGACCTTCATGCCGCCGGTGACACGGCAGATGGTTTCGCGGCCACTGGAGGTGTCAGTTTTCTTTCTTCTTTTTTTCTTCTTTTTCTTTTCTTTTCTTCTTCTTCTCTTTCTCTTCTCTCTTCTCCTCTTCTTCCCTTTCCTCCTTACCTCAGATCCGTAACGTGGACAAACGTGTCGTTGAAAGACGCAAAGATGCGGGCAACGCCAAAGACGAGCTCGCCTGGAGAAGTCAGCCAGCCGTTCAAGCCAATCCCATCGTCACCATCGTCACCATCGTCGTCACATCTCCGTCTCCATCTCCATCATCTCCATTCCACCTCACCCACGTACCCTCGCGGACCTGAGGGCCCAGGGAGATGTTCTCCTGGACGGGCTTGACAGTCTTCTTCGGAGGCATGGTGGCGGTCGGTCGATGTGGTCGTGCGTGTCGTGTTGAGAAAAGCAAGAGAATTCAAAGAAGAATTTGGTAGAATCACACCAATTTTGGATGCGCGGTGGGGAAGGCGGCAGATCTTTCGGGCGGTCTGGCACGGCAGAACGACAAAAATGCTGCAAATTCCCAGGGCTAGCGTGCCCTACCATTTGAAGCTGTGGAGTGGGTCCGCGCTAGGGCCTGCTACTCGTAATTTTCTGCCGCATATCTGGTCCGCCCGAAATTTTTTGTCTCAACTTTTCCTCTCCCTCCTCGACATCGACATCGACCGACCGCCTCGACACCCACGAGCTCGACAACATCATCCGCAATGGCGTCCACCTCTACGTATGCATCCTCCTCTCTCCCACCCTAGGCCTGGGCCGCTGTGCCCTGACCTGCCTTGACCGCTTGACTGCGCGTCGAGGCCGAGACGCTTCACTCAAGCAGCAACGTTTCTAGATTGTCGTGGTCCCCTCGCGCTGGATGCCGCGGTGCGTCTGCTGCAGCTGTCGAGACACAGCTTTGCGAAGACGCACGGCATCCAGTCTGACTTTCCCGCACGCCTCTCCATCTTGCGGAGGCCTGGCCCTCCCCATTATGAAAGGCAGCTGTGCTGGGTGTTGAGACTGGACGATTGCGCCGAGAGGCCACGTCCTTCTCCAAATCAAGTGCCTTTGCAGCGACGGCGGGCTGCTCACTGAGCCGGCCGCCGTCCTGTGCAACGAGCAAAACGTGTCCTGGGCGAGCCTGCTTGCCCGGGGTGTTGTCGGCTGAGTGGCCAGGACGCGGCGGCGTGGACAGTCTCTTGGCTGTGTCTCGCCCTGCTCCTGCGCTCACCGATCAAATCCAACAAGAGCCAGCCACCGCGAGAATGTCGCACTTGAGCAGCAGTTCTCCGCCGGCGCTCCCTCATACCGCCGGTATGCTGGACTACGTACTAATCGGACTGCAGTTCCGTGCCCACGCACGACCACATCCTGGTCCCCGAGACGCTCATCAAGAAGCGCAAGTCTCAGGAGAAGGCCCGCGCCGAGCGCCATGCCGAGATTGAGAAGAAGAAGGCTGTAAGTGCTTTTTTTTTTGCTTTTTTTGTTTTTTTCGGGTTTTTTGGGAGACGATATGATGCACAACCTATTTGCCAACTAGACTCACGTCGATGCTGTTGCAAACTACCATCTTTCGGGTCTGATATCGTCGCGACACCTCTGGACATGCAAGCACACGTTCCGGACCTCGCTAACAGCCCAGGCCAACAAGGAGAAGCGCGGCGTCATCTTCAAGCGTGCCGAAAAGTACGTCAAGGAGTACCGCGACGCCGAGCGCGAGCAGATCCGGCTGGCGCGCCTGGCCAAGCAGAACAACTCGTTCCACGTGCCGGCCGAGCACAACCTCATCTTTGTGGTGCGCATCAAGGGTATCAACAAGATCCCGCCCAAGCCGCGCAAGACGCTGCAGGTGCTGCGCCTGCTGCAGATCAACAACGGCGTCTTCATCCGCGTGACCAAGGCCACGCAGGAGATGATCAAGATCGTCGAGCCGTGGGTCGCGTACGGCTACCCCAACCTCAAGTCGGTCAAGGAGCTCATCTACAAGCGCGGCTACGGCAAGGTCAACAAGCAGCGCATTGCCCTGACCGACAACACCATCATCGAGGAGTCGCTCGGCAAGTACGGCATTGTGTGCGTGGAGGACCTGATCCACGAGATCTACACCGTCGGCCCCAACTTTAAGCAGGCCGCCAACTTCTTGTGGCCCTTCAAGCTGTCCAACCCGACGGGCGGCTTCCACACCCGCAAGTTCAAGCACTTCATCGAGGGCGGTGACCTGGGCAACCGCGAGGAGCACATCAACGCTCTGATCCGCCAGATGAACTAGGGACGAGGACGAGAAGAAAGAAAACGAGTTTGAAAACCTTGGCATTGATGTATGTTCTTTGCGCAACGACCATTGCGCGCGGCGTTTGGGGTGGAAAAGCACATGTGCCGGCTTGTTTCCTCGGGCAATCTTCAAAAACATTCTAAATCTGCCATTGTCTGTCCACTGATGCTGTGACTGGTTGCATTCCGTGACTGAAACACCGTCCAATTCATGCCGTGCGTGTCGCTGAGAAGAGATTTCAGTAGTTCAGAGTAACCCTACACCTTAATGTCAAAGCTCGTGCCGCAGCCGCAGCTGCTCGACGCCAGCGGGTTGTCCACGATCTTGAACTGCGAGCCGATCAGCTCCATGGTAAAGTCCACCTTGCTGCCGTTGAGCAGCTCGAGCGACGGCGTGTCCAGGATGATCTTGGGCGCCGCCAGCGGGTCGTCGGCGGTGGCCGGCGCGGGCGCAGTGTCGTCGGCGTCGGCCTCGTCGGCGTACGCAAAGACCGTGTCGTCCTCTCGTATCACCGGCGGCTCGGCGTCGGTGCTCGCCGCCGGCTCGGCCGCCGGCTCGGCCGTGCCCGGCAGCTGCTCCGGCAGCGTCACGAGGCTCATGAGGTACTGGAAGCCGTGGCAGCCGCCGCTCTCGACCTGGATGCGCAGCGCCAGCCGCGGGTTGCCGTCCTTTTCCATGACCTTGGCCAGGCGCTGGGGCTGTCAGCAGAGCACAAACACAGACTCAACCCCCTCGCGGACGCACCTTGGCTGCGCGCTCGGTAATCTCCAGCCGCATCTCCTTGCCGTCGTCGTCCTTTTGCGGGTTCAGCAGCGTCACCGTCTTGCCCCGCCGCGCCGTCGCGGAAAAGGCACGCGTCTGCCGGGCCATACCGGACCACGGCGGTGTTTTTGGCGCAGACAGAGAGGCCCGGCTCCGGGCCGTTTGCCTCGGCCGTGTTCTTGGCTGGGCGTCGGCCGGCGCCGCTGCTGTGCCGGCTGCGTAGCCCCGGCGCGCGCGAGGACCGGCGCCGGCGGCAGAAAGAAGCGCCGGGTTCGACGCCGAGGGCGGGAGGAGGAAGTCGAGGATGGGCGGGCAGTGCGCGTCTCTGCTGGATGCAAGGCAGCGTGCCGTGCGGACGGGCAGCAGACGCCTCGGGGCACAGCATGCAGCCGCCATGGCCGAGGAGCACCGGGGGACGGAAGCCATTGGCCGGGGCCGGGGGGGGGGAAGAAGCGGAAGAAGGAAAAAAGAAGAAAAAAGAAAAAAGAAAAAAAAGTAAAAAAGTAAAAAAAAAAAAAAAATCCACTGTCCACAGTCCTCACTTCTTGCTACTCGGCTTGGACCTTCGAGGACGGCCAAGACGATCAATGTCGAGCTTCGAGATCAAGAGCTGTCGTCAGCGTCAACTGTCTCGCCGTCGTTCCTGTTAGCAGCGTCTCATTTCTAAGCAGCAAACCTCTCGCAGTGCAGGCGGTGGCGGACGGCGAAAAGTGTGGGGTGGCGCTAGTTATGTCATCACGCGGTTTTTGCAGAGGGGCGAGTGTCGAAAACAGTCAGCATGTAGGGTTCTGTGATTGGCTGACTGGATGCTCGATTTCACGTGATGCGGCACGCGACCTGTTACATCATGTTTACAAAGGACTCCGTCTTCCTCAGTTCGGCAACATGCGTCCGAACACGACCACCCAGCGCAGCACTGCACGCCGGAAGCATGGCGTGTGAGACCGTCTGAGCGGCGATGGTGTGGCGATGACGTCTGGCGCTGGGCGCATTGATCGACGATCGAGGACGACTCTTGGTGTCGATGTCTGTCGATGTCTGTCGATGATGTCTGCGATGTCTGCACGTCTGAACGTCTACACGACTACACGTCTACACATCTCGGCAGGACTGCATAGAGGAGCATGGATATTACTCTCGAGAATGGCTGGAAGAATGGCTGGACAGCGTCTATCTCGCCTGCCTCGGAAACCCTACATTTCCTGGTCTGTCCCTTTCTTCTCTCTCCTCTCCTCTCCCTTACCTTCCCCGTCCCGTGTGGAGTGCAGCTGCCGGCGTTCCCCGCACTTGTCATATTTTTGTCATCCTTGGCTTTGCCATTTGCAGGGATCTGCGGAGTGACCCAGACGGGCCCAGAGGCGGGCATCTCACCGCGCCAGGCCGCCGCGTCCTGCTGACAGCAGTCTGACTGTTGGCTCCTTTCCGGCGACGTCCCTCCACGAGGCGCTGCGCCCGTGCTGACGGCGTCTTCCCACCTGCGCGATGCTGTCGGCACTTGTCTGGTTGGCCGGCATCCAGCCGCGGCCCAGTAGCGCCGCGTGGGAGCTGGGGTAGGTGGCCACCGTCGTCCTGACGCTCTGGCGGGCGGCACGCTGTCCATCCAGCCGAGGCTTCAAAGGCTTCAAAAGGAGGCGCTGTCATTCCCCGACTGCGACCGGCCATACCATTTCCATCTGTGACTCGTTCTTCCCCGCCTCAACGCTCTCTCGACGCCTCTCAACGATGGCCGTCACGTTTGCAAGCGACGCCGCCGCGCCGACCGTCTCGCCGGTGCGGCTGGTGCTGGGCGCGGCCGTCCGGCTGTGGCTGGCGCACTGGACGGTGCTGCTGCCGGCGCTGCTCGTCGGGCGCCTGCTGTACCGGCGCTACGCGTCGCCGCTGCGGCGCTACCCGGGCCCGTGGCTGGCGTCGGTGTCGCGGCTGTGGAAGGTGCTGTCGACGGCGTCGACCAACACGCACCTGCAGCACATTGCGCTGCACCGGCGGTACGGGCGCGTGGTGCGCATCGCGCCCAACGAGGTGTCGATAGCGTCGCCCGAGGCGGCGCGGCTGGTGCTGAGCGCCGGCAAGCACTTTTACAAGACGGCCTTTTACGGCGTGTTCCCGCCGCCCGAGAACCCCGACATCTTCACCGAGGTGCGCGAGCACGTGCACGCGCAGAAAAAAAAGGTGGCCAACGTGCCGTACAGCATGGCGGCCATGCAGCAGCTGAGCCCGTTTATCAACGACGCCGTCGAGCTGCTGGTGGCCAAGCTGGGCGGCCTGGCGGCGGGGGGCGGCGGCGCGGGACACGGCGGGCCCGGCCCGGTCGACCTGGGCGCGTGGCTGCACTACTTTGCCTTTGACGTGCTGGGCGAGGTGGCCTTTAGCCGCAGCTTCGGCTTCCTGGAGCAGGGCCGCGACGTCGAGCACGCCATCAAGACGATTGACGACTCGCAGCGCTACAACGGCATCGTCGGCCAGGTGCCCGAGCTGGACCGCCTGCTGCGCCGCAACCCGCTGTGGAAGCTGGTGCCGGCGCTGGACACCAAGAACGCGCTCATCACGCGCATGGCGCTCGAGGAGATGGCGCGCCGCAAGCCCTTTGTCAAGGAGAGCGAGGGCCGGTGGCGCGGCGGCGACGGCCGCCAGGACCTGCTGGCCAGCCTGATCAAGGGGCATCTCAAGGACCCGGAAAAGTTTGGCGAGGGCGACGTGTTTGCGGTTGCCCACGGGGCCATGTGAGTCTCTAGACGCCTGCTTTCTCTGTCTTCCCCCCCCGCTAACGGACAGCTTCGCTGGCTCCGACTCGACCGCCTCGACCATGCAGTCCTTTTTCTGGCTGGTGCTGCACGACCGCCGCGTCTACGCGACGCTCGTCGCCGAGATCGAGCGCGCCGTCGCCGACGGCACCATCCCCGCGGCCGGCAACGTGTCGTGGTCCGAGGCCCAGGGCCTGCCCTACTTCCAGGCCTGCCTGCGCGAGGCCATGCGCATGCGCCCCGCCGTCGGCCTCAACATTACGCGCGTCGTGCCGCCCGAGGGCGCCGAGCTCGACGGCATCGTGCTCCCCGGCGGCACGCACGTCGCCATCAACGGCTGGGTCGTGCACCGCGACACGGCCGTCTTTGGCGCCGACGCCGACGTCTTCCGCCCCGAGCGCTGGACCGAGGACGAGGACCGCGCCCGCCGCATGGACCGCTACATGGTGCAGTTTGGCGGCGGCGCCCACGTCTGCATCGGCCGCAACCTGGCCCTGCTCGAGATCAACAAGGTGCTGCCGCGCCTGCTGCGCGACTTTCGCTTTGCCCTCGTGCACCCGGAGCGCCCGCTCAACGCCCACGCCACGTTTTTCGTCGTCCAGGACGGGCTGGAGGTGTACCTGGAGCGGGCGTGAGCGTCGGTGTCTTTGATGGCAACAAACGGATCTTTCTCGGTGTGCGCGTTGGATGGCAACAAGCGTGGATCGGCTCGTTCCTCCGTCCTGCTG
The DNA here is from genome assembly GCA_019925305.1 of Sporothrix cf. nigrograna. NCBI lineage: Eukaryota > Fungi > Ascomycota > Sordariomycetes > Ophiostomatales > Ophiostomataceae > Sporothrix > Sporothrix cf. nigrograna. Next base: position 1,270,875 of record JADHKR010000001.1, on the reverse strand, counting down.
GCGGCGGCCGAACATACTCTCCGGGACAGACAGGGGTCGCTCAGACGGCCAGGCGGTTGAAACCTGTGGAGCGCTGTTTCGCGCCATGTTTCTGATAAAGAAGCTGCTGAAGCAAGAGAACATTCAGTTTGAATTGAGTACGGCCATGGTAGCGTTGCATCAGCCGGAGAATAAGCTTGTGTTGAAAATCATTCCGCGAAAATCATTGATCTGCGTTGATGCCCAGCAGGGATCGGTCAGGGGTGAAACGGAGCGTGCAGGGGAATAAAGAAGGAAGAAGAAAAGAAAAGGAAAAAGACAAGACGAAAGAAAATCAAAAATGAAAAAATGAAAATAAGAAAAAATGAAAAAAAAAGGCAAGTCTGCCAGTTCATCTTCATTTTGCCTTCATTTCTGCCCAGTGCCCTCATTTTAGCCTTCATTTCGCCTCCTGTGCATCAGCGTCAAGGGGCCGAAATAACTCTAATTCTCCAACACACCCTGTTTCAGCCGCCTGTCCGTCAGCCTCTGCACATCCTTCTCGTCTCACTCCTCGCCGTCTGAATGCTCCGCTCCAAAGATCAGCTGGAAGAAGCATACCTTGTTGTGGCCGGGGTCGAGGCCTTGTTGTTTCCACTTGAATGTTTTTGGAAAGGCTTGGAACACGACCTCTTCTCTTCTCTTGTATTTCCCTGTCCAGCTTGCCTCGAAGCGCTCGCCATCGACATGCACGACAGCATGGCCCGCGTTGCACAGGCGCCAAGCGCGCAGACAGAACATATAACGGCGGCACCCGCCCTGAGGCTTTCACGATGCCTTCTTTACCATTTCTGGCATTACTTTCGTTCAGGGCCAGTCCCGTTCTTTCTTTCGTCGAGGATCTCTTTACTTTCTTTCGCCTGAGGATCTTTTGCTTCTCTTTTCTTTCTCTTCTTTTCTTTCGTCCGAGATCTCTTTATTTCTCTCTTTCCTTTTCTCTTCTCTCTCTTTTTTTTTTATTTCCTTTTATTTCTCCTCCTTCTCTTCTCCCCCCATGGCCCGCGCAATTCCTCTTCTGGCATTGTCCTGGAGCGCCCTGGCGGCTGCCCGGCTTGCCAACGAGCCGCTGCTCCCGCGCACCGTGACCGCGCTCGACGCGGCCGCCGTGGCCGAGGCTCAGCAGCGCGACGACACGGCCACGCGCGCCTTTGCCGGCGTGCAGATCACCACGGCCGACGGCCGCTGCCTCTTTGTCGACAAACTGTCGGGCGACTTCCGCGAGAACCTCACGCCCGTCCAGGTGGCCGCCTGCGGCGCCACCGCCGGCCAGGGCTGGGACGTCATCACGTCTGGCAAGCACAACAACGCCGCCGGCGCCGCCCTCGTCGTCAGCACGCTGACCCAGGCCTGCCTCAACTTTGACCCGCGCCGCGCCGCCGGCAACCAGGTCCTGCTCTTCTCGTGCGGCGGCCGCGCCGACGGCGGCGGCGACGTCGCCACCTCGCAGCTCTTTGCGTTCAACGGCACCGCCGGCCCCGGGCCCCTCGCGCCCACCAACCAGCCCGGGTCCTGCCTCACCGTCAAGGGCAGCGTCCTCGACGTGGCCGTCTGCGACGCCACGGACCCCAGCCAGTCCTTTTCCTTTGGTGCTGCTGCGTCTGCGTCGGCGTCGGCGGCCGCCACGTCTCTGGCCTCCTCCTCGCTCGCAGCCACGTCCAGCGTCGCCGCCACCCTCGCCCCCTGCAAGGGCCGCACGCGGACTGTCGTCAAGACCGTGACGGCCTCGTCCTCGCCCAGCGGCGCCGGCGTTGCCCTCGGTGCGGCCGAACCCGACTCGGCCGCGCCCACTGCGTCTCCGTCACCCTCGTCCACGGCGCCGGGCACATCCGCCGTCACGGGCTCGGTCACCGCCATCCTGCAGCCGTCGTCGGCCGTCCCCGTGTCGCGCGGCGGCAGCCTGAGCCCGTCTGCGGCCGCCGAGGCCAACCCGCGCGACAACACGGCCACGCGCAACCTCACCAGCGTCACCATCCGCGCCCCCAACGGCCAGTGCCTCTTTGCCGACCCGACCGCCGGCGACTTCCGCGAGAACCTCATCCCCGTCGCGCTCGTCGACTGCGCCGGCACGCCCAACGAGCGCTGGGACCTCATCACCGCCGGCGCCCACAACAACGTCCCCGGCACCGCCCTCGTCGTCAGCACCCTGACCCAGGGCTGCATCAGCTTCGACGGCCGCCGCGCCGCCAACGACACCGTCAACCTCTTTTCCTGCGGCGGCCGCGCCGACGGATGTGAGTTGTTTCCTGTCCTCTCCCTTCCCCCCTCCCCCCTCTCTCCCGCTAACGTCCCAGCCGGCCAAACCAACGCGGACCAGCTGATGCCCTTTATCGGCGCCTTTAGCTTTGCCTTTGCGCCCAAGGGCCAGAACGGCAACGTGTGCATCCTGCCCGGCGAGGACAACGGCCGCCTCGTCTCCGGCGCCTGTCCCACCGACGGCGCCCAGCTGTTTGCCGTCTTCCCTTGACGAGGCGTCGCCGGTGCTGTCCGCGCGTCCGTGTAATTGTAGTGCGCAAGCCTACCTTCGTGCATGTATTAATACTTTTTATACTTTTTATTCGTTCCTCCGTCTTGAGCAAGCTCGCCTGTCGTTTGGCGTCACGTGCCACTGTCGCGGTCAAAGACGCTGGCCAAGGCGCGGCGGCTCCTTCCGTTTGTGAGACGCCTGTGAGACCACTGTAGAATCGTAAACATTCTCAATCTCCCCTGAAGCTCGTCCATCTCTTTCCCATCCTTTTTCCCTTTCCTTTTTTCCTTTCCTTTTACTCTTTCCTTTTCTTCCACGTTTACAGCCAGACTGTCGTCAACTGCCCGGTAACGCCGCACAACCACCACAGCCTACGGGTGGGCGTTGTTCTGCAGCCGGCTGAGCTCGATCGTCCCTTCCTCAAATCGATCCCTGCTAGCCTATTTTGCCGTTTTGGACCTTTCCACGTCGCGCGGGTCGTTCTTTCCCAGCTCGTCGGCCTCAACCACTGCCGTCGTGACACTTCCTCTTCTCCCTTTCCCTCCATTCTTCTCCTCATCGCAATTCATCCCAAACCGTTGTCCCTCATCGCCCTCCATCGCCACGCGTCGCCGGCCGCACGTGGGCTCGCATGTCTTGGTCTTGGCGTACGTCACGCTAGCTTTGTATTCTCGCGCCGCATCAGCCCGCCATGGCATCGCCTCTCGGCCCGGGCAACCCGGCCGCGGTGCAGCCGGAGGCCGGCCACGGCGAGGCCGGCGCCCGCCCGCCGGCACAGCAGCCGATCGGCCCCGGTCACGCAGCTGGCCACGGCGCCCACGGCGCCCACGGCGCCCACGGCCGGCCCGTGTCTGAGCCGGCTGGCCCCGTCCACAGCTTCAACTCGCCCATGGACGACCCCGGCGGCCTCATCGCGCCGGCCGCGCCCCCGAGCCTGCGCCGGCGGCCGACGCGCCGCGCCGTGGCGTTCCGCAACGTGGACAACTTTGCCGACTACGACGTGCGGCCGGGGTGGCAGCCCGGCGCGGAGCCCGGCATCGACACCAGCAAGCCCGACGGCGGCCGCGAGACCCTGGCGGACATGATCTTCCCCAGCGAGATCACCGTCGTCGACTTTAGCCAGGCAGACATGGCCATGGTGCGCCTCGACAACGCCTCGCTGGGCGGCTTCCTCGCCGCGCCGCAGCCGGCCGGCATGGCCTGTCGCTGGATCAACGTCAACGGCCTGAGCTGGGACGTGATCCAGCTCCTCGGCAACCACAAGCAGCTGCACAGGCTGGCCATTGAGGATCTCATCCACACGAGAAACCGCACAAAGGCCGACTGGTACCCAACCCACACCTACATGGTCCTGACGCTGCAGAAGCTCGTCCACTTTGACTATGCCAAGAACCGCATCAGCAGATCCGGCGACAGCGGCAGCGGCAGCGGCAGCGGCAGCGACGACAGCGACTGCGAGGACGGCAACGGGGAGGACGGCAATGGCAAGAACGGCGGCAGTGTCCCGGGCGGCCGGCCCGGCCGCTCCCGGAAGCGAGGCTTTCCCCAGCGGCTTGCAAACATGTTTGGCCGGCGCAACCACAAAGACAGGCAGAGAAAAGAGGCAACCGAGGCAACCGAGGCAACCAAGGCAAATGAGGCAAAAGCGGCCGCCAGCGGCCCTCCTCCTTCTCCCCTCTCGGCGAGAAACCTCGAAAGCGGGCCGCGCCCGGGGTCCCGCGCCACGTCGATGCGCGGCCTGTCCGACCTGGCGCACGTCAACGCGTTCCGCACGCTGCAGCGCTACCACTCGTCGCCCAACGACGCGCGCATCGACTTTATGGAGAGCCACTCGGCTCTCAGCTCGCGCAGCCTGGCCGTCGCCGCCGAGCAGGTGTCCATCTTCATCACAAACGACAACACCGTCATCTCCTTCTTTGAGCTGTCCGCCCAGGACATCGAGCAGCCCATCCTCCGGCGCCTGCGCCTGCCCGACACCAGCCTGCGCCGGTCGTGCGACGCGTCCCTGGTCTCGCAGGCCATCCTCGACGCCATCATCGACCTCGCCATTCCCGTCACCGTGTGCTACGGCGACGTCATTGCCGACCTGGAGCTCGACGTCCTCACGAGCCCCAGCATCAACCACACCAAGAGCCTCTACATTACCATTACCGAGATGAACAAGGTGCTGAGCTTTATCAATCCGGTTATGAACCTGATCAACACGCTCCGCGACCACAAGACGGACAACCTGTCTGTCGACGACCTGCAGAACCCCGACAAGGGCGTGACGATTTCACCGTGGGTTTTTGCTCTCTTTTTTTCTTTCCTTTTTCTTTACCTTTTCTTTTCTTTATTTTTCTTCTCTTTTCAACCCATCCCTCCAACCACTAACTCTGTAGGACTACATACGTGTATCTCGCCGACGTCCTCGACCACTGCGTGCTCATCACCGAGAACCTGGACCAGATCCGCAACCAGGCCGAAAACATGATCTCGCTCATCTTCAACACCATCAGCGCGAACCAGAACGAGTCCATGAAACAGCTGACCCTGGCCACCATCATCTTCCTGCCTCTGACGTTCTTGACCGGCTACTTTGGCCAGAACTTTGACGGCTTCTCCGACCTCCAGCTCGGCATCCCCTTTTTGTAAGTGCGGACGGCTTGTTTGGTTGCCGTGCCATCGCTGACGCATACTCAGCTGGAAAATCGCCGGCCCTGTCATCTTCTTCACGGTCGTGATCATGATGTACGACATGATCTTGCGATACTGCAAAACGCTCCTCCAACGCCGCCACATTTTCGTTCTCCGGAGACACCGCCGGCGGCACTCGAAAAGCTAGGACCAGAGCCATTAGTGCTGTACTTTTTTCTTTTTTTGTTTTTCTTTTTCTGTGCAACAGCCTCTTACCTGAACAAAGATCAGGCTTGCCGTTCTTGAATAGCACATTGACGCTCGTTTGACACACTGACGAAAAACCACAAGCACTGCGTCATCCCCCGTCACGCTGAGCCGACGCAGTGCTGTCATGCCGTTCTATTCGGCGGTATCAACACATGCCCAGTCTTGAAGCACCAAAGACAAGCATCCGGGCGTCGGCCCAGGCATACACCTCCGGGCCCCGCTGTCCAGTATCCAGGCTGGCTTTGTTCCGCTGGCATTTGCCAACTGCGTCCGGTTTCTTGGCTGAAGAACGAGGCCGGCTGAGACAATGCCATTGGAATATCTCTTCCAGACGCACCGCCCGCTTCTACATTGCCTTGCTCTGGTTTGCCAGGGCCACCCCGAGCATTTCGAATCCTGCAGCTGCCACAAGACCCGCCAGCGTTTTTTGCCCCAGAGATAGCCGGCGCTATTGTGTCATACGCGTTGGCGATCTTGCACCCTGTCTCGAGCCGCGCCGTCTCTCGAGCAGGGACTCTTTGGCCGTCCGATATGTCCCATTCAGCACCTCCCCCTACTTGTCTGCCCATGTCAGCATCGCCATGCCTACTCTCGCCATTAACCAGACACAGCCACCTTATTAGGCGTTTTCTATTGCAGGGCGGGTCGTGTGCCCCCCCTTGCCCCCCCCCCCGCGTTCCACCCGTGTTTTCAGCCCCCCCCAATACGATTTTTGGAAAGGGTTCTGGACGCCTTTAATCCGCCAGCCCTGTTTTTTGTTTTTTTTTTTTTTTTTTTTTTTTTTTTTTTTTTTTTTCATCTTCCCCTCTCATCTTCCTCACTCATCTTCCTCTGCACTCACCTTCCCCCGCAGTCTGTTCAACTCTGGAAACAAGCAAACCACCGCAAACCGCTCACCCAACATACGCGACGATGGCCACAAAAATTGCGTCGTCGGAATCAAACGCCGCCGCTGTCGTTACTCGGCCGGCCAACGCCACTGAACTTGTACAGCGCCTCCAGGGCCTTGTCATGGCAAGCGATGAGGAGAAAGAGGCTCTGCGGGCTCTGGCTGCCCAAATGGTCGACAGTTTCAGAGAAAAAGCGTCCTACGATCGCATCGACGAAGCTGTTGCTATTGCACCGACTCTAGACAAAGGAGGATACCAAGCACTCCTCCGAGCATTTGTCACTCACCTTTGCGAAGGTACTGCAGATGGCCAGCCTCTGGAGCCGACGCTTTGCAGCGCGTTTGTGCGCGTCCTCCGGTCGGCCGACCAGCACACAAGGAACAACGTCGAACCGCGCATCGATATGCAACTGGGCCCGGTTCTCGAAAGCTTCCTACAGAGGCTACAGGCAGCTGTCCGTCAAGCAGAGTCTAACACGCAGTACCAGCTTGTGAGCACGCTGGGAAGCGTCCTCGATGCCATGAACGATGCCAAGACGCAAGGCCTTGACCGTGAGAAGCTTCACGAACCACTTCTCAAAGAGCTCAAGGGCCTTGGCAACAAGGACGACCTCCGTCTGGCACAAGCATCCAAATACGCATATCAGGCTTTGCGAAGCATCCCAGACAACGAAGGCCCTCTGAAAGCTCTGCTGCGCCACACAGTTCATTTTGTCGGCGCAGCCAGCAAAGTGGCCGGCTCGGTGCCGACGGCAGACCCCGCCAAACTTTTTGATGGCCTGGTTGCGTTGACGGATGTGCCCGGCTTGGTCAAATCCATGATTGACGCAGTCCAGGCCGTGTCCGATTTTGTGTCCAGTGTCAAGAGCGGCGTCAAGACGGCCGAGATCCAGCGGTGCCCCAAGCCGTGGTATGTCGCGCTGCGATACAGCAACATGCTGATTCGGGCGGAAGCGTTTGAGGGACTCCAGACATTCGTCGGTGGCGTCCCATGCGGCAAAGACGCGGATTTTCAATGCGGCCTCTATGCACAGCTAGAGCTTGCCTGGAAAAGCGCAGCATCTAACAAGGAACTCGTGCGCATCGCGGGCAGTCTGCCAGCTCCTGGTGGCGGCAAGAATGACCAATACCGCGTCAAAGCATGGAGAGACACAGTCGCGGATCTCGCCCGCCAGCCGGTCGTGGACGCTCACACTGCACAGCTACTTCCTACAGCGCTGCTGTCGGATGCCTGGCCCAAGTGCAACAAGGCACTGATCTTTTATGCCGACAATGAGCTCCGCCGGCACTATCTGGAAGCCGGAGAGAGGATGCTCCAAATCAACCGCATTTCCTCTGCCATACTGCCCATGGCACAATGCTACATCAATCTTGCAGTCGTGGACAGATCACGAGACCCCGGCAAGCAGCAGTCCGTACTCCCGGCGAACCGGTCCGATGCCGAGGGAGAAGCAGTGGACATCAGGACCCTTTTCAAGGCGCGGAAGTGCGCAGACGGCGGCGTTCGTGTTCCCCGCCGGGTGCTCATCATCGGGCGCGCGGGCGTCGGCAAAACCACGCTCTGCAAGAAGATTGTCTACGAGCTCACGCGGCTGCCGCAGCACACAGAGTTTCCGTCGTGGGCGGAGCGGTACGACCGCGTGCTTTGGCTTCCCCTGCGCAATCTGAAGCTGTATCTCGTTCATGCTGGCTACACCCTCGGTCATCTGATAGGAGACGAGTTCTTCTCGCGGTTGGACGATGCTAGCGCTCTTTCTGATGCTTTTGCCAAGCACTGCAAAAACGCAAACGCTGCCGGCACCGCCACGGCCCGCACGTTGTTCCTCCTCGATGGCCTAGACGAGGTGTCGGAAATGCTCGATCCGGAGCACAAAGCGTCTCGGTTTTTAAATTGGCTGCTGGACCGGCCAGACGTCATCATCACATCTCGGCCCGGGAGCAACGTGGCCAATGGTGTGTCTCGGCTGGACTGCGAGCTCGAGACAGTGGGCTTCACAGTCGAGCAGGTCCGCACGTACCTCGAAAATACCGTGGACAATGAGCAAGCGCGAGAGGATTTAACAAGGTTCATGTACAGCCGTCCGCTCCTGTTGAACCTTGTGCGTATCCCTGTCCAGCTGGATGCTCTCTGCTACATCTGGAGCGAAAGAAAATCCTACGAGTTCTCCGACGATCTTTCTACGGAGCATCACAGCCTGTCTTCGATGACGGACGTCTACGAAGCCATCACTGAAAAATTATGGCGCAAAGACATCCCTCGAGCAATCAAAAACTCGCGTGACGGCACCAAGTTTACCGACAAGAGCGTGTTGGACCTCACGCCGGACGAGGTCAAGGAGCACATGGCCGGCGTGATCAGCTACATACAGGCGCTGGCCTTTGCGGGATTCTACAACGAAGTTCTGCTGTTTGATAAAGACGACTGCGCCTCTGTGAAAAAGTATCCAGGCGTGACTGGAAGCGGAAGCATGGGAATCCTCCACCAAGTCCTTCCCAACCTCACGTGCCTGCGGGCCTCTGACGCCGATGTCTCGTCGACGTCAGACGACACACACCGCACCTACCATTTCATCCACCTGACCTACCAGGAATTCTTTGCAGCGCATTTTTTTGTTCGGCAGTGGATGAGCGGCAAAGTCGACAAGAAAGGCAAACCCTACTTTTTCTGCCCAGAGCTTGGAAACCGAAAGTCGTCACGCATCTACATACACAAATTCATCGGGGAAAACAAGTACAGCGCTCGCCATGGCATTTTTTGGCGATTCGTCGCAGGACTTCTTCGGAAAGACGCCAGGGAAGACAGCATCGACGAGGACAGCGAGGGTGCCGACGACACCAGTCCCAGCACCGTCAGTGCCAGCCATCCCCCAGAGTATCTCGGCCGGTTCTTCCAAGCGCTTGAGCAAGAACCACGGGACCTTCTTGGGCCCGTGCACCTGCGGCTGGTCATGCGCTGCCTGAGCGAAGCAGACCCAGCGCAGAAAAAATCCTACTTTGATGGGCACCGCGAACTATTGAAACGCTGGATGCTTTTTGAGGCCCAAGAAGGTCTTCGTATCAATTGTTTTCTTGCTGCCGATGCTGAGTTTCCAGCCTGCATATACGAAGAAGCTTTAAAGATTGGGCCAAAAGGCGATTCCGATCACATCGCCAGGCTGGCTTCGCGCTGCCGAACGCTTCCGTTAACAGTCTTGAAAAGATTTGTTAACTATACCAGAGAATTCCTCAGCAGCCCGAGCGATGTGCCCGATACCGATGACGTGGCCAAGTTGCAAAAACATCGTGCGATGTGTGCCAGAATTGCTTTCCGCAAGCAGCTCGTCATTTCACGCGACTTGGTAATGGACTTGCTATCTCTTGTTCGTGTCTTTTACGATAAATCATATTTTGATATCAACGACCTTGCCAGTATTTGTAGTGCCCACGAAACGGAGACGTTACCCGAAATCAACGATCTTATCACGGATAAAAGACCAGCACTTCGAGCATTTGCGGCCTCGATCGTTTTGTGTGCGACATGGAGAGAACATGCATTGCCACAGCAAACGTTAAAACAGCTCACTCTGGTGCTGCAAGATTTCGAAATAGATCCCCCTCCTGATTTGATTGAGGCTTTGTGGTGCATCGATGACCCGCCCAGGGATGCCATGAATGCCTTGGCGGTGCGGCTGCGCCATCCAGATCAATGGGTCAGATTGGGCACACTCAAGTCCATTGATGAATTCCTGGGACGTGGAACTTTTTTACCGGGCTACTATCCCGTTGATGACGGTGTGCTCCTACAAGTTGTAAGGCTACTGCAAGCAGATGACACAGACATTGTCAAGGTTGCACACAAAATTTTGGACCAGTCGCAACATAAACTTCCACGGGTTGTTATGGAGGCCATCGAAAAAGTCTTGGACGATTTGTTTGACTACTCCAAGGAATACGGTTTCTCCTGTCTAAATGGGACCGAGTCGCCGCTGACGCCAGGCATCATGAACCGGCTCCGAACATGGCTGCAGGACACTGACACCTCAAAGCAACGTTTTGCCATCGGCGCCCTCGAGAACCAGACACTTCCAGACGAAATTATTGACATCTTGGTGCGAATTTTTCTTGACACGGAAGGCGACGAAGAAATACGCAGAGCATCCGCCGTTGCATTGTCCAGTGAACGAGCGCCACGGCCTCCACGCCTCCTTCCTGTGCTCGCCACTGTGCTCGAAGACCTAGACAACCCTGTGTCTGATAAAGTGTGCGAGCTGCTCGGCAGGAAGAACTTACCAGAACAAGTGGTCGCGCAGCTGGTGAAATATCACACCGAGCGTGTGGTCCGCAGAAAACGCAAATATTATCTGCGCCGAGGATTGGGCTGGAACTGCAAAACCTTCTGGACTAGGCTTCCATCAACGTGTATGGAAACACTGATACAGACATACCGCTCTCTCACCGACATGCACGTTCGTCTTTACTTTGCCGATATATTCAGATTGCAGGCAGAATGGCTGCCAGGTGCCTTTGTTGACGAGCTCATTGAAGAATACCGCCGCTTGCACCGCGGAGTCGACGATTCCTATTTCTCAAACCTTTTTCCGGCAAATCGCGTCGGTCACTTGCGTAACCTTTTCGGCATCTTTGAAAAGCGGCCTGACATTATGCAAAAACACGGGGACGAATTTCTGCAACTGCTCCTCGAACCGAACCCCGCCTTGCCCTTGTGCTCCGCAGACGCCTTGACAAGCCCAGACCTAGCATCGAACGACGTCCACGAAAACTTTCTGCAGGCTGTGGTGAGGACTGGTCTGGGACAAGGCGTTGTAGACCACATCTACCGTGTACTCTCCTCTGCATCAACACTGCCAGTGCGCTATCATTATATGGTTCTCAAATTCATCTCTTGGTCGGCCCAGCATTATGGCCACCTCTATCGTTTGCTTATAACACTAGGATCGAGTATATGCGAAATAATAGAACGAGATCCCGGTGCGCTGCGTCTCTTACTAAAACGCATATGGGAGCGTGTCATACGTGGACTGGATGAGGAAACGACGTGGTGTGCTGACGGGGACGCACACTATCGTTTGAGCCAGGGTGGAAAGTCGGTCCGCTTCAAGGCAGATTTAAGGGCCTACATCCGAGACGTTCAGCAAGAACTTGGTGTTCCAAGCCACTTTCTGGAAACAAAAGCTGAAGGGTTGGCAGGCGGCGGCATCAAACGCCCGTGGCCTTTTTCACCAGAGCTGCCTCCTGGGTCTGATCAGGGAGGGTGTATGGACCTTCGTTGTTAGAAGAATGCTGGCAAGCTGACCACGGCCGGCATCACCGACTCGGACATTCATTGTGGCATTGGATATGGGACAGTTTGGATGTTGATGTGAAGTTTTCTTTTTTTTCTTTTTTTCGTTGTCCTTTCTTTTCTTCTTTCTTTTTCTTCTTCTTTCTTCTCAGCCCCTACTTGATCTATGAATGTCAAACCCAACTTGTCAACGTCAACAAACAGACGGCCGGATGCCACAAACAAAACCATGCAAAACACAAAAAGCCGCTCATCCAGACACCTACGCCTCCCACTTGTCCAGCCACGAACGGAGGTACTTGCCGACCAGCTGGGCCTCGGCAATGTTGGGACAGGCAGCGAGGGCTGGGCTGTCGCGGCAGGCGCTGTCGATGCTGAAGCGCAGGCCGCCGACAGCCGGGTTCTCGGCGAGGCTGCGCTCGTAGTAGTCGGCCAGCTTGAAGGCGGGCAGGCGCTGGCCGACGGCGTCGGCGCCGAGCGCCTCGCCGCGGGCGCGCAGGGCGGCCAGCCACGCGCCGAGCGGCACGGCCGCAAAGTCCAGCCCGGCGGCCTTGAGCGCGGGCAGCACGTCGTCGTTCCAGGAGAGGACATGGGGGGTGTTGATGTTGTAGTAGCGGGCTTTTGGGGCGTCGTCGGCGCCGGCAGCGCCGACGACGCTGTCGGCGTGTTTTGCCTCGTTGAGCGCAATGTCGACGCAGGCAGCGGCCACGACGTCGACGGGCACCCACTCGCAGCGCCCCTTTTCGCCGTCGAGGCGCGGCAGCAGCTTGAGCTCGAGGGCGCTGCGCACGAGCAGCGGCACGGCCTCACGGTCGTTCCAGATGCCGCGCTCGGTGTCGCCGGTGATCTGGCCGATGCGCAGCACGGCCACGTCGGCGCCGTGGCGCGCGGCAGCCTCGCAGACGCGCTCGCCCACGAGCTTGGAGGCGGCGTAGCCCATGCCGGGCGCGGCGTCGCTGAGCGCGGCCAGCGGGCGCTCGGCGACGACGGCGGGCGCGCCGTCGGCGGGCCGCGGCACGCCAAAGGCCGCGGAGATGCTGCTGGCAAAGAGCAGGCGGGCGGGCGTGCGCACGGACCCGCGCAGCGACAGCTGCAGCAGGTTGTGCAGGCCGGCGACGTGCGGCTCGAAGCTCGACGCCGCCAGGCCAAAGTGCACGGGCCAGGCGGCGTGGATGATGGCCGTCGTGTCGGCCGCGAGGCCGCTGTAGTCGCAGGCGGCGAGGCCCAGCAGGGGGGCGTCGAGGTCGGGGGCCTCGAGCACGGCCAGCTTGCGGACGACGGCGCGCGGCGCGGCGTCCAGGGCCAGGCCGCGCGCCTCGAGCGAGGCGTGGACGCGCGCGCGGCCGTGCGGGCCGCGCACGAGGCACGTCACGCGCTCGACGCGGTCGTCGGAGAGCAGCTGGCTCAGGATGTGCGCGCCCAGCGCGCCCGTGGCGCCCGTCAGGACCACGGACGCGCGCCGGGCGGCGGGCGGCGCGCCGGTGTCAAAGGCGGCGTACTTGTCGACGAGGCGCTGCATGGTGGCGAGCGTGTCGTCGGGGGTGTCTCCGGGGCTGCTGGGAGTGTCTCCGGAGCTGCTGGCGGTGTCTCTGGGGGTGTCACTGCCGCGGCCTCCCTGCAACAGGCCGTGGAAGAGCACGGCCAGGTTGGCGGCGTTGCGCGCGTCGTAGACGACGTTGGTGGGCAGGCGGTAGCTGCCAAAGTCGAGCAGCTCCTGGAAGAGGCGGCGCGCCTGGATGGCGCGCAGGCTGTCGACGCCGGCCGCGAAAAAGTCGGCCGCGGCGCTGGGCAGCGCAATGCCCGTCTGGGTGCGGAAGGTGTCGATGATGAGGGCCTCGAGGCCGGCGACGTCGAGCGGGCCCGGCGGCCGGCGCGGCGCCGCGGCGCTGTCGCTGCCGCCGCCGTCACCGCCGCCGTCGAGGCGGGCGTACAGGGCGTCAATCTCGGGCGCAAACTGGCGCAGCGCGGCGGCCCGGATAATGTTGCTCTTGTCCGTGGCCGGGTACTCGACGCCGTAGGCGACGGACGCGACCATGCCGCGCGTGATGCGCGCAAACTCGTCGGCGAGGGCGTTGGCCTGCTCAATGGCGGGCCACACGGCGCGCACAAAGTCGTGCTCGGGCAGGCCGGCGGCGGCCTGCGCGCGGAACACGAGCAGGCCCGGCACGGCGCGGCCGTCGCCAAACAGCAGCGCGTCGCGCACCAGCGGGTGCTCGCGCACGACGCCCTCCATGGCCAGCGGCAGGATCTTCTCACCGGTGACGAGCGTCAGGCGGTCGTCGCGGCGCGCGACGTACTTCCAGGCGTTGGGCTCGGAGGGGTGCGGCGTGAACAGGTCGCCGGCGCGGTACGAGCCCGGCGGGTCGTCGGCGCCGGCGTTGGACAGCAGCAGCGCGGGGTGCGAGCGCAGGAACACGGCCTCGTAGAGCGCGCCGTCGCCGTCGACGCGCCGGAACGCGACGTGCTCGGCGAGGCTGGCGTACGGCCGCACGTACGCCCACGAGGCGGCGTCGGCGGGGTCGCGGTCCAGCGAGTCGCCCACGTGGCCGACCTCGGTCAGCCCGTACAGCACGCCGAGGCGCACGCCGGCGGCCACCAGGCGGTCGCCCAGCGCGTCGGGCGTCTTGGCGCCGGCCGAGGTCACGACGCGGCACCGGCGCAGCAGCTCGACGCCGGCGGGGTCCTCGGCGATGAGCCCCAGCGCGTAGGGCACGCAGTGGCAGATCTCGGGGCGCACGGCGCGCAGGGCCGCGACCAGGTGGGCGGCCGTCAGCGGCAGCGCCGGGCTGAACAGGTGCGCCGGCCGGCGCATCCACATGGCCTGCAGCGACGTCAGCAGGCCGTGCACGTGGTACCACGGCAGCGCGTTGAAGGCGCGCAGGCCGGTGCCCGAGACGAGCGAGCTCATGACGCCGCGGTGCGAGAGCGGCAGCAGCTTGGGCAGCCCGGTCGAGCCGGACGAGTGCGCCAGCAGGGCCACCTCGGCGTGCTCGGCGTCGCGGTCGGCGACGGCGCGCGCAAACGGCGCCGGGGGTGTGCCGGGCCGGTCGAACTCGGCGCGCGCGAGCACCGGCAGCAGGGTGAGGCCGGGGCGCCGGGCGGCCACGTCGGCCAGCGTGGCGCGGATGCGGGCCGACGCGCCGTAGAGCACGACGTCGGACGCGGCCGTCTCGAGCAGGTGCAGGCAGGCCGGCGGCCCGAGGCGGGCCGACATGGTGAGGGCCTTGCAGCCGAGGCGGACGATGGCGAAGAGGGTGACGACGAAGGCGAGGTCGGAGGGGGCGTAGAGGGTGATGATTTTTTTGGAGTTCTGGGGTGTGAGTGGGGAGAGAACAAGAGAACAAGAGGAGAAAGGAAAGAAGAGAAAGAAGAGAAAGAAGAGAGAAAAGAGAAGAAGAAAAGAAAAGAAGAATACAAGATTATAAGAATACAAGAATACAAGAATACAAGAATACAAGAATACAAGAATACAAGAATACAAGAACACAAGAATAAAAGAACTGAGATACTGAAGAACAATAAAACAGAAGAAAAAAAGGTAAAACAGAAAAGAATAGAAAATAAAAACAAGACTGAAGAACAAAAAAACTCACCACAACTACCCCCCTCTCCTCCAACACGCGGCACGCCTCGTCCACCATGCGGTCCAGATCCGCGCCGGTAAAGTACTCGTAGTCTGCCGGGTCGTCGCCGCGCGGAATGCCGAGGATGGGCGTCTGCTGAGCGTCCCGGGCCGCCAGACGGACGACATCGTCAATGGTGTAGCACTTGCCGAAACGCTCGATGCGCTCGGCGACGACCTCGGGGGTGATTTTTGCCATGGTAAGCGATGATGTAGAGGAACGAGAAGCAGAGACAGACGGCTGACGACTAAAAGCAGCTCCGTCAAGAGGCACCGTCCACAGAGCTTATATACGCTGGATGACAGCAACGGAAAACAGCACAGACTGCGCGTCAGATATCAGCTCTCTGTCGAGTGTCCGCAGTCGTTCCTGATAGTCGAGCTTGTCGTCAGGGGAGGGTTGTGTGGAGAGCAGTGCGTGGAGGAGGAGGCTGCGTGGCTGCAACGCCGGCGCCTGCAGCCAGCAGCAATATTGCGACCCTGTGTCGCGTCCGATAAAGACAGCGGCGTCGGCGGGATCATCGTGTTGGTGGAGACGGTGGTGAGTGGTGAGGGATGAGGGATGAGGAGTGTAAAGGAGAAAGGAGAAAGGAGAAAAGAGTGGAGGACAAGTGACGTTGGAAATAGGGGCCCTTCAGACGAAACAAGAAGGAGCGTATCGTAGATGGAGCGACAGAAGGCGCAGCCGGCGGTTTTCCAGAGGCAGGAGCAACGGCACACGGCAGGAGCCACGGCAGGAGCACGGCAGGAGCCCTCGCGACGGAAAGAGGAGGCAACGGCACGCCCAGTGCGACAGCGTGCTCTTCACCGTCTCTACAATGACACACGCCAATTCTGCAGCGTGCATTGCGCCTGGATGGTTCTGCAGACAGCTCTTTGGAAACCGGTGGTGTTGCGTGGCTGCAGACACCGCGCTACCCAGCTAATCGCACTGACTTTAGGCGCATTTCGTGTAAGTCGCCCTAGCATTCCGGCGCTAAAAACAGTGTCTTTATCCACCCACCGTATGTCTTGACGGCTGCGCAGCTCCGTTTCCTTTGTGGGCCAGGTGATACGGCAAGAGGCCTGGCCACGGCTTTTAACGCCCGAGCTGGCTTGCTCCGAGGAGGGTGGATGCCGGCGGGTGACAGTACGACGCTCGACGTAGCATCACCGTAAAACGTGTTGCTTGTTTTCTGTAGGGGCCCATGTACAGCGTTGTACAGCGTGCGCAGCTAGCGCATTCCCACTGTGCTTCCCGCGCGGCGCTAGCGCCGGGCTGACCCACTGCACTAGCAAAGGAAAAAGGTAAAAGAGACGGGCAACAACATACATACGAGTACGGGGTAGTCCTGTACTGCTTCTTGTACTGCTTCTTATACATTACTTTCAGGGGCCCAGACCGTGGGGCATCAGTGCAGAGTGGGCCGATAAATCCTTCTCTGCGACGAACCAGCTTTGGAGCAGAAGGGTACATAGCTAAGCGGGATTGGAGGAGCGCAGACGCAGAACTACAGTCGTAGTCGTACGAACTGAGCGCATCACAGTTGCTGAGCGCTCGGAAGTCGGCAGACACTCCAGGCGGTTGTGTGACTCAAGGGAATTGCCGTCCTTTGGGCCCATTTATTATCATTAACCTATTTTTATTTTTCTATTTTTTATACCACTTATCATTCAAAACGTCTTGCAACGTTACTCAGCGTCAATACAGATATAGTCGTGACAGAACGGACCAGAGCCATTGACTATATCGACCACAGCCTTCTGTGATTGTGGATGACGGGAAAACGGTGAAAGAACATGAAAGAAAGAAAAGAAAAACCCGTGCTCACTAACCGTGCTCACTAACCGTGCTCCCGTCCTCTACGGCATCGTAAACGAGTCGCGCCGCTTGTCCGCCTGCGACCACTCGTCGACCGTCATCTGCACTTCCGTCTTGACGCGGATGCCCGCCGCGTTGTAGCCGCTGCTGCCGCCGCCGCTGCCCGCGCTGCTCGGCCGCCCCGGCGCCTTGGTCAGGCTCATCTCGTCGGAGCCGTTGCCGCGCGGCATGAGCTCGACGTCGCCGCTGCCGCTACCGTCGCCGTCGCCGTCGCGCTCGCCGTTCTTGCTGCCCAGCGGCATGCGCCCGCCGCGCCCGCCGCTGATCTTGCTGTGCATGCCGTAGCCGGCCGCCGCGCCGCCGCCGCCCGACCCGTACGCGCCGTAGCTCGACCCGCCGCCGCTGCTGCCCCCGCGGCGGCCGAGGCAGTCCGCCAGCAGCGGCCGCAGCGACGGCAGGTTGGCGCAGATGAAGCCAATCTCGACCTCGACCGTCGACCACAGGCCACCGCCCACGTTGCTAAACGTATAGTCCGTGGGGTCGATCTCGTTGACGGCGAGGATGCGGAAGATGCTGGCCACACAGACGCTGGTGAAGTCAGTGAGGAGAAGAAAAGAAGAAGAGAGAAAAACGAGATAGAGAGAAAGAGAGAGAAAGAGAGAGAACCTACAAAGCTCCCAGCAAAAACAAAAAGCTCAGCGACAACTTCTTGCTGCGCGACGTGTGCAGGCTCCAGACAACGGGAATGGGCAGGAACAGCACGGCCGCGTCGCCGAGCACGTTGATAATGGCCGAGGCCAGGTAGAACGCGTTGCGGTCGATGCAGTGGCCCTCGACCGTCTCGTCCCAGAAGAGCGACACCGGCAGGCACTGCAGCGAAAACGAAAAGAAGTTGCCCGCAAAGATGCCGCCCGACAGGCACGCCACGCCGACGACGCCCATGCGGAACGCCCGCGTCGGAAAGACGCGCCAGTAGAAGAGCAGGATGCCCACCTTGACGCCAAACACGCCGCACGCCCACAGGATCATGTACGCGTAGAGGTTCTGCGTTCAGCGTCAGAAGAGCAGACGGCACGCGCCGAGACAACGCAGACAACGCAGACAACGCAGACAACAGACAACGCACCTTGAGAAACCGCGTAAACGTCGCGACCGGCAGGTCGGCCTGGTGCTGGCCCGAGCCGAGCGACAGGCCAATGTAGTCGCCCGAGGACATGCCAAAGCACAGCAGCATCACGCCGCACATCCAGTAGTCGTCGTACCAGAGCTTGGCGGCCGAGCGCGTCCGCGCAAACAGCCGCCCCGCCAGCGACAGCACCGACAGGATCAGGCACGCCGTCACCACGCCGAGCGTCAAGCGCCGGTTGTATTCCTCGCCCGAGGTGAGCCCCATGGTCAGAGAGTCGGTGATGGGTCAAACAGTGTAGTATAGGGAATATGAATCAAGAACGAGCAAATGACGGGCAGAAAATAGAAACAAAGAAAAACAAGAATGGCAAGAAAAGAAACAAAAAGGCCCGTCAGTCGAGTCAGGACCACGGCCATATATGTGCAGCCGTCTTTCAAACCAGCCCTTGATGCCTGCTTTTGTTGTGGCCTCCCCGAGAACGCAGGGTACAATGCATCCGTCTCGCGCCGTGGTATCAAAATCCTGTCGTCACAATGCCGTGGCGAGTCGGAGTCGGCTGGCACGCTCCATTCGTCTGTCTCTCAAACAGAGATCAACATGTCCGTACCAAAGTGACGACCGCGCCTCCACAGAGTAGAATCTTTTTTGTCCTCCGGCACGGGCAGCCGAATATGGCATCAATAGAACCAAGAGCATGCACATGCAGACCGAGACGACAGCCACCACAGCATCGCCAGGACGCTGGCAATCCAGCCAGAGATGCAGTAGCGGCCAGCAACGGCCAGGGCTACATTACAAGCCTGAACCAGAAAAGTCTGGGTGAAAGACAGAACAGCCACAGACCGACAGGGTCCGAACGGCAGGAGGAATGCCGATCACCCTCTGTCGTTTTACATCGTCCGCCGGACACAAAGACAGTACGAGGATAAGATGTACTCGTACTCAGCGCCGTACATTGACGAGAGATGACAGAAGCAATTCGCCAGCAGTGGAGCCTCTGCTGCGCCCACAAGGCGCCGTGAGAGCAAAAAGGGCTTAGATGGTGGGGGATGCAAAGACGAGGAGTCGTTGACTGCTGAGTATACGACTATAAACAACAGACAGGGATGCAATAAAACCAAAGTGATACTCTGAGCGAGAACAGCAGGGGTCGTCGCTGGCCAGAATACGACACCAGAAGGATGCAGAGTGTTGCTTGCCCCTTTTTGTGTCTGCCTTCGGTCCGTTTTCCTGTCTGGATGCGATGGCGAAAGATACGAGCATGTGTAGATGAGGGAGATGCAGGACTGCCTCGTCACAGCTGGTGTTTCGAAGAAGCCAAGGGTTGACGGCTTTTCCTCTTGCTTTTTTTTCTGTCCTCGCCGGTCCTCTATCTAAAAACGAGTGCGTTTCGAGATGCGTGTGCTGTGAGCATGGCTGATTCTGCCCAGATTCAACAAGATCGTGTGTCTGACGGAAACACTCGTAGCTTGCGTAATCGGGGCATCATCGCTCAGAAAAAAGGCGCTGCGTCCAAAAATTATGTGCTCCGCACAGCTGTCCAGAAGGGAGTGAGCTGGCAATGGCCGGAAACTATCCAACTGGCTCCGCTTGTCGATCCTTGACGGAAAGGGGGTGCGCAAACCACAACACGGAAAATTCTCCGAGAGCCCGTCGACGTTGCGTTTGTGATTGCTACTGTGATCAAGCCTCCTGCTTCCTGGGACTCACGGCAGATGCAAGGTGTGTATTTTGGCTGGAAACCAGTCACGGCGCTTGAAGACACACCTTGAGAGCATCACAAATGCATGACTAAAGAAGAAGCAGGCTGGAAGTGCATTGGTGCAGGGGAAGTAAAAGAAACAGCAAGGCGGCCGTGACCTCGCATCCTTCCATACCACTTGAAGCATTACATGAATGAATGAACTTCAATGCACCACTGAAATCGGGAAGAGCAGGATACTCTATATGTTTATGTACATATACATATACGGTTGTGCGGGAGGACGCACGGGCTCCGTCTCAGCAGTCGAGGCTGTTGAACCTCGACGGGGAAACGACTGAATACGGCAGCTCTGTTTCGATAGAAAGTTGGTATGGTAGAGAGAAAATAAAACGCAATACGAGTAAAGAACTGCAGATCAAGGAAACGAGTAGAGAACTGCTGGTCAAGGAAAACGAGACAAGAAGACAGTAAAAAAAAAAGAGACACAAAGAAGCCACAACGTAGCGTCTCACCGCTGTTTCGCTTCTTGCGTAGAGCTGCCCGCCGTCGCACTCAACCGCTCCATCAGACACGAAAGGCAGCCAGTCATAGCAAAGGATCTACCTGGAGAAGCAAAGAAAGGAACAGGCAAAGATGGCCTGGAAGACAAAGATGATGCCTGAAGGCCGTACAGACGCAGACAGCCTGGCCGGCACTCGTCCTGCCGCGTCGCCATGTCTGTTTGTGTTAATCTTACGTATCCGGTACCGTTGTCGTCGTGTTGTGGTGGCAAGGTGGTCAACCAGAAATACGAAATAGGATCGACGTTGACTGAAAGCGGCCCACTTTTGCAAAAGTGGAGCACAGTGTGTGGGCAACAGACGGTACCGCTGGCCAAAGGCTGAAAAGGTCAGTGCGTGCCGCAAACCCCCACACATGTTCCGGGGCACCTTCCCCGCGGAGCCGGCGGTACGTACTCAAACAGACGGACAAGACTGAAAATCATACCTTGATATTAAAGGGCTGTAAGGACCGGGTTGCTGTGTTTGGCGACTACGGCTGCACGTTTAAGTAGTAGATGAAAGACCAGTGGCGCTTCGAATAAAGAAAAAGAAAAGAAAAAGAAAAGAAAGGACCTGCCTCTGCCCCGACTAAAGCCTTCCCTTTACATTGATACGACACGTCTTATTCATGTCCTTCTTGGATGAGTTCTTGCCAATCGACAGACGTGCCCACTATCGTGCAGTTGGACACTTAGACAGCCCCTGTGATGGCCAGTGAAATAAAGAAGAGGAGACGCAAGAGACACAGGGGTGCAATCCTTCAGCATGCAGGGTGCCGTTTTTTTAACTTTGGGGACGGCTTGGAGAAACGGATTGCAACTGCTGGCGTTGTATTTGTCTGCAGTCTGTTACTTAAGATGAGGGCAAAGGAGAGAAAAGATAAGGAAAGATGGAAAGAAAAGAAGTGAGAAGAAGGTGCAAAACATCTGGGCAACTTTGAGCCGAGGAATCAGTCCCCAGGATTCAGACGTTCGGCAGAGTACTATATTGTGAGCTCAACAAGTATTCCGCAAGTTGAAAGAAAATAGTGGGAGGAGAGTATTTTTTTTTTTCCTTTTTTTTCCTTTCTTTTTTTCCTTTTTCCTTTTCTCTTTCTCCCTCTCTCCTTCTTTTCAGAAAGCCTACATACCCTGACTCCTCGTCACTTATCAATCTCAGCTTCGCCCTCGCATTCGACGTAAACAAAATTCTTGATTTCTGCGTCAAACCGCTCAACTTCAGTTCCAGACCTTCTCTCATGCTTTCCACCTCTCATCCTTCCTCGTCCGTCATTCTCTTTGTAGCCCAGCCTGCCTCCTGCCTCCTGCCTCCTGCCTCTCAGCTCGTCTTGGCACTCTGCCTCTCCTTTACACGTCGCCGTAGGTATTTGAGGAGTCATTTTCTCCTCAGCTCATCAAACCCCCGTCACAAGCAACGCCGCCACAAATACGAGCATACATATACTCTAGCTCTCCTAAGAAAAGAGAGTGAGAAGGCTCCTGGCTCGGAAAATAAGGTGCCTTCCACCGGACATTGCTTCTTTCGACCCCGGCAACGTGCCATGCCCGGCCTGTCTGCAGTCTAGGCCCAGCTCTTTCCTCCGTGTTCCTTCCCCTCCTTTCCTGAAGCCAGCCATCTCGCTTCGTCACCCCTTTCTTCGAAGCAGCCATCTCGCTTCGGTTCTCGCTTCGGCCACCTCTTTCTTCCTGGCAAGTGGCATCTCCCCGCTCTGGCCATCGTAGCATCCCCCGTCCTGCGTTTGCCCAGGCTCCCATTGCGAGAATGGCCGTGTGGTTGCATTGCCTTGGCACCCACCCAGTTGTCCCATGGACGCCTAGGCCCCTCTGTCGGAACTGGCCATGCCTCTGCGTCTGTCTGGGCGGCCTGGACGCGGCTGCATAAAGATCGCCCTCTCGCTCTCCTCTTTCTCCTTTCCACGCCTTGCCCCCATCGTCTCTTCCATCTTTCCCATCGTCCCCCTCCCCCATCGCCCCCTATCGCGCACCCGCTGCTCATCCGCTCCCTGCCCACTCCTGCCATGTCGCCCTCCACCCCCTCCGTCGGCTCCAAGGGCGCCGATCTCGAGGCCCAGGTCACCATCTCGCCGCGCGACCAGCCCGGGCTGCCCTTTGTGCCGCGCAACCTGGCCAACCCGGCGCCGCTGGGCCTGCTGTCGTTTGCCACGAGCATCTTTCTGCTGTCGCTCACGAACCTGCACCCGCGCGGCGTGGCCGAGCCCAACATCATTGTCAGCACCATGCTCTTCTTTGGCGGGCTCTGCCAGTACATTGCCGGCATCATGGAGTTTGTCACGGGCAACACCTTTGGCGCCACCGTCTTCTCCGCCTTTGCCGGCTTCAACGTCGCCTATGCCCTCATCTTCATCCCCGGCACCGGCATCCTGGCCGCGTACATCGACGCGGCCACCGGCGAGCCCCTGCCCAGCCTGTCCCAGGCCATTGCCATGTTTGTGTGGGCCTGGTTCATTGTCTGCGTCCTCTTCACCGTCGCCGCCACCCGCGCCTCCTGGGCGCTGCTGATCCTGCTCGTCTTTGTCGACCTGACCCTGCTGTTTATTGCCGCCGGCCACATGGTCGGCAGCAACGGGCTGCTGACGGCGTCGAGCGCCACGGGCTTTGTGTCTGCGTTCCTTGCTTGTGAGCCGACTCTTTTTTTTCTTTTTTTCTTCTTCTTCTTCTCCTCTTCTTCTTACTGACTCTCTCCCAGACTACGCTGGTGCTGCTGGTCTCTGGGGCAACGGCGGCACCGCCATCAACCTGCCCGTCGGCTCGCTCATCCCCAAGCACGAGTAGTCCTGCCTGTTGCCGATGCGTGGAAGCGTGGAGGTCTCTTTCAAGACAGTGTTGCCATTCTTTAGCCTACCTCTTTAATATAGACTGACCGTCGAGTTGCAATACACTTTGTCCAGTCTTGCTGTATCCAATTGTGCCGTCGTAAAGTGATCCAAATGGTAGATTGTGTTCCCAGTTCCCTGCGCTGACACGTTGTGTTGCCGTGTTTGCCGTGTAATTTTGATTCGTCTGTCGTTGGGTCCTCAGCTGAGCAGCTCCTTGATGTCCTCGACCCGCTGCAGCTTCTTTTCCTCGTCGCTCATCATGCCGAGCGACGTCGCACTGTCGGTCAGCGTCAGTAAAGAAAAGAGAAAAGAAAAAGGAAAAAAGGGGGAAAAGAAAAAAAGGAAAAAAAAAACTCACATAAACTTCTTCCTGTCCTGAATCTTGAGCATCTTCTCCTCAACGCTCTTCTGCACAATAAACCGGTACACCTTGACCTCCTCGTCCTGGCCCATGCGGTGCACGCGGTCAATGGCCTGCGCCTCGACCGAGAAGCTCCACCACGGGTCCATCATGTAGACGCGCTTGGCGACCGTCAGGTTGAGGCCGACGCCGCCGGCCTTGAGGCTCAGCAGCAGCACGGTGAACTTGGGCGACCGGCGGAACTCATCGAGCACGGCCGTGCGCGCCTTTTGCGCCATGGAGCCGTCGAGGCGCAGAAAGGCCATGTTGGCGCGCTGCAGCGCCGGCTCAATCAGCGACAGAAAGGACGTGAACTGGCTGAAGACGACCGACTTGGCGGTCGGCCGCGCGCGGCGCAGGTCGCGCAGGTGCTCGAGCAGGCGCACGACCTTGGCCGACGACGCGCCCACGTCGACGCGCTGCAGGCTGATGCGCGGCGGCGCGCCGCCGGGCGCCAGCGCCGTGGCCGGGTCGTCGTCGTGGCGCACCACCTCAAACAGGTCGCGGCGGTTGATGGCCTCGCGGCAGTGGAAGCAGCGCGGCAGGCGGTGGTGGTCCGTCTCGTGCTCGATGAAGCGCAGCAGGCAGGCCTTGCAGGCCGAGTGCCAGCAGCCCGTGACCGTCTGCTGCACCATGGGCTCCTCGGCGCAGATGGGGCACTCGTTGACGGCCTCGTCGCGGATCTGGCGCAGCACGTGGGCGCCGAAGGCGTTGGCGTCGGTCGGGTCGTCGGTCGTGGCCGTGAAGCGCTCCACCAGCGCCTGGAGGTCCATGTCGTCGGCCAGGCCGGCGGCCGCGTCGGCGGCCGCGCCCGCCTCGACCTCGTCGGCCACAATGTCCATGTTGCGCACCAGCACGGGGTGGCAGCACACCTGGCGCAGGCGCAGCACCTGCGCAAAGATGCTGGTATACGACTTCATGACCGTGCCGGCCTCGACGTTGGCCGTCAGCGACCGCTTTGCGCGCATAAAGATGTGGTCGTAGATCTCGCGCTCGACCTTGGACAGCTCCACGGAGACAATCTCGGTGTGCTTGGGGGGGAGGAGGACGAGCCTGGCGTGTTAGCGAAGAAGCACAACAGGTTCAGAGGGAGAGGCTCACGGCTCGCCGTCCGGCGTCTTCATGTCTTTTGTGCGGCGCATCACCAGCGGCTCGAGCACGGTCTGCACGACGTCGAGGGCGCGCATAAAGTCCTTGGACTCGAACGGGACGGTGATAAAGGTGCGCCAAAAGGAAAAGTTGTTCCACGGCTCGACGCGCAGGAAGCGGATCAGGCTGAACAGGTCCTCGAGGCGGTTGACGACCGGCGTGCCCGTCAGCACCCAGCGGTGCTCGGCCGCCAGGGCGTAGCAGGCCTTGGCCGTCTTGGACTGGCGGTTCTTGATGGTGTGGGCCTCGTCGAGGATGATGCGGAAGAAGTTGAGCGAGAACAGGCCGTGGCCGGGGTGGCCGCCCCCCGCGCCCCCGCCGCCGCCGCCGCCGGTCTTGGACCACATCTGCGTAAACTCGGACAGGACGGTGCCGTAGCTCGTAATGACGACGTCGGGCGCGGTGGCCGCCTGGTCGGGCGCGCACAGGGCCTGCAGGTTGGACGACTTGTCGCTGCCGTAGTACACCATGGACCGCAGGGAGCCCTCGACGGACGCGTTCTCGGCCTCGCTCTGCCACTGGGCCAGCAGCGACATGGGCGCGACGACCAGCGTGGTGCACGGCGCGTGGACGACGTCGGGCAGGCGGGAGCGGATGCGGCGCAGGCTGCTTCTGCCGTCGCCGCCGCCGCCGCTGCCGCGCGCCTGCGCCAAGGGCGACTTGTGCGCGTGGATCAGACTGAGCATCTGGATCGTCTTGCCGAGGCCCATCTCGTCGGCCAGGATGCCGCCCAGGCAGTGCTGGTCCTGCACGGGAAAGTCGAGCGACAGGTCGCCCGAGTAGGGGTTCACGTAAAAGGTGGGCTGGCCGGGGACCGCGGGCAGGTCGCGGTCGTCCATGTCCTTGCGCGGCCACGCGTACTCCTCCCACAGCGGGTGCATCGACTCGCCGCGGTCGTCGCCGCTCTCGTCCTTTTCCTTGGACAGCATCCAGTGCAGCGCCTGCTTCTGGTAGGGGCGCAGGGTCAGCGCAAACGTGTCGGGGGGCTCGGCCTCGGGCGTGGCAAAGTCAAACGACTGCGCCTTGCGGTACAGCGCGTCCAGCTGGTCCTGCTCCAGCTCCTGTCCGTCCTCGGGCTCGTCGGGGCCGGTGCCGGGGCCGGACGACGCCGCGTCCGGACGCGGGGCCTCCCTGGCCGCCTCCTTGTCGCGCTTCTCGGCCATCTCGGCGGCCTGCAGCAGGTCCTGGCGGCCGCGCTTGGCGGCGGCCTCGTTGACGCGCGTGGGCAGCAGGTTGACCTCCTGCAGGAGGCGCACGAGGGCCACCTGGCGCAGGCGCAGGGCGCGCTCCTCGGCCGTCTCCTTTTCCTCAAACAGGCCGGTGCTGCGGTTGTTGTCGGCGGGCCTCTGCGGCGGCGCGTCAAAGGCGGTGCGCAGCAGGTAGCAGCGCAGCTGCAGAAAGACGGTGTCGTTGGTGCGCAGGCGCTCGGGCGCGTAGACGCAGACGCCCTCGAAGCGGCAGATGCGCTGGTCCATCAGCGTCGACACCCAGCTGGCGGCGTCCTTGGAGAGCCGGCCGATCTCGGTGCCGGCCGTACTCGTGAAGCGCACAATCACGTCGACGCGCTTGGCGGCCGCCGAGTTGGCCCGGACGGCCACGGCCGCGCCCAGCTTGGACGCCTTGTGCTTGGACCCGGCAATGCTGGGCAGCTCGATCTTTTGGCGCTCGATGCGCACGCTGTCGCCGTGCCGCAGCAGGCCGGCGCCGCTGCGCGTGGCCCAGCCGTCGACGCCGAAGCAGCCAATGTACCGCCGCTCGGGGATGGCCGCGGGGGGGAGGCCGGGCTTGCGCGGCGATGTCTTGGGGGGTGTGGCGGTGCTGGCGGCCGTCTTGGCGGCCGCCCTGGCGCGCACCGAGATGCCGTGGCCGACGGCCTTTTTCTTGTACGTGCCGTCAAAGTACATGTTGACGGCTCGCTGCATGTCGCTGCCGCTGTGCTCCTCGATGGTCCTGAGCACGTCGGGGCTGACCGTTTGGCCGACAACCGCCTCGAAGACGCTGCGGTCAAAGGAGGCCGGCGGGGGCGGACGGGCCGGTGATGATTGCGGGGCCGACGACTGCGGGGCCGGGCGGGCCGGCGACGACTGTGCTGGACGCCCCGCTGCTGCGGGCGTCGGCGACGATGCCGGCACCGGATGATGCCCGGGCTGCCCGTTGACGCCGTTGGCAGCGGGCGCACCCGGCGCCGGCAGGGCGGCCGGCGACGAGGCCGGCTGGGCGGCGGCCTGCGGCAGCGGCAGGAACGGCACGGCGACGGCGTCCTCAAAGAAGCGCCGCTTCGGCTGCGGCGTCGCCGGCGCGTTCTCCTTCTCGTTCTCCTCGTTCTTCTTCTCGTCCGGGGCGGCGTCGACGGCGTCGTCGGGCGAGCACCGTCGGCGCTTGGACGGCGGCTCGCAGCACGCGGCAGCATCCATGGCGGTGCTTGGTCTGTGCGTGCAGCGTCGGGTGCGTCGTGTCGGCGTGTGCGGCGTGTGCAGCGTCGTGGCGGCGCCGTGCTGCGAGACAAAGATCACGACGTCGGACGCGCCTGAAATCGTTGACGCGTTTGCTTAGTGGCGGCTTAAGTGGACCCACCCGCCGTTTGCTTAGTCATCAACAGAATACGGTTTCTTCTTATATCATTGTTTCCGTCGACGAGCTTGCTCGTATCGTTGTTCCGTTGACGTCTACGCGCCGTCCGGCTCACTACCCGGCTCACCGCCGGCGCCCTCGGAACCCTCGGCACCCGCAATCTGCAGGCTCGACTTGACCCGCCGCCGGATGTCGTCGTTGGCGTCCGCGCCGTACACCCGCAAGACCACCTCGGCCACCTGCGCCGGGCCAATCTCGAGCTGCGCGCGCGGGCCGACGTGCCATGTGACCCTGGCGCCGCTGGGCACGCCGCCCGCCGCGCCGCCCGCGGAGCGGCCGCCCACGGGCCCGCGGCCGTCGGCCGTCGTCGGCGCCTCGACCACGCGCAGCAGGTAGCCCTGGCGCACCATGTGCTGCAGCGTGCCGCCGGCCGCCGGCGGCCCGTCGTCGTGCTGGGCGCCGCCGGCACGGCCGTCGTCGTCGTCGACAAAGTCGCCCATGGCCGCCGCGACGGGCTGCAGCAGGTCGTCGTCGGCGCGCACGGGCTGCGCGCGCCCGGCGTGGATGACGCCGAGCAGCTTCTCGAGGTCGTCCTGGGCCATCTCGCCGCCGTTGAGCGTGACGAGGGCCACAACCAGCGTGACGAAGCCCATGTAGGCGGCGTCGGGCGCCGGCGGGATGGCCAGCGCCGGGGCGTCGGGGCCGGCAGAGAGCGGCGTGAAGACGGCCTCGCGGTACGCCGCCGGCAGCGTCGACACGAGCATGTAGCGGTCGGCCGCGGCCGGCTTGGCCGTCTTGCTGCTTGCCTTTTGCGACTTGAGGGCTGCGGCGCGTTGCCGGCGTCAGCCATGCGCAGACGGACGGGGGCGGGGACGGGCCTACCTTTGCGCTGCTCGCGCAGCGTCATGGTCGTCTTTTCGCGCGCCGGCCACTCGACCATTTCCATGCCAAAGATGCCGCGCAGCTGTTCCTGGGCGATTGGGAACACCTTGCGGAAGTGCTTGCCCTCGTTTTCAAGGACTGGTGGATGGGTGGTTAACGTTTGTCTTTTTTTCTTTCTTTCCGTTTTTGCTCACCCTGCTCCTTGACGGCCTGTCGCCGGATCGGCAGTCGGCGCGGCTCGCTGGCCAGCGCATACCGGGTCAGCTTCTTTGCCAGCAGCTCCTGGTGCAGCCGCTCGCGCCCCCCAGACTCGCTGTCGTCGTCGTCGTCTTCCTCTTCGCTGTCTGCCGCTTGTTCGGCCTCTCGCCGGCGTCGTTCCGCCCGTCGCCGCTCCCGTCTGGACGCTTCGTCCTCCTCTTCCTCGTCTTCTTCCTCTTCCTCTTCCTCTTCCTCTTCTTCCTCTTCCTCCTCGTCCTCCTCCCCCTCCTCCTCTTCCTCTTCGCCCTCTACCTCTTCGTCGTCTTCTTCCTCCCCCTCCTCTTCCTCCTTTGGCTCGTGACGACGCCGGCTGCGCGGCGGCTCTTCGTCCTCGTCGTGCGTGGGCCGTCGCCGGTGTCGCTGCGATAAGGAAGGCATTGCGGTTTGTGTTCGTTGCGTTGTCTGGCTCGTTGCCTCTGTGAAGTCGTCGTTTGTCGCGAGCGGGGCACGCGTAACGCGTCAAGCGCTAACCCTAGTGTACCTAAGCTAACCTATTACGTCGTAAACTTACAGCAGCTCCACTCAGGTAACTCAGTTGTCAACTCAGCTCTCAACCGTACTTGTCAATTTGTGTCAATTTGCTTGTCAATTGCTTGACCTGTCTTGAGCCCTTCCAATAGACCAAGATCGTCCTGTAAAGCTGAACCATACGCCAATCTAAAGCAAACAATCGTGCCATGCCAGGCCACCTGTATCGAAGCAGACTCGAGCAGTATAAGTTGTACAGAGCAGTCAGTCTGCAGTCAATCTGTCTGCACTCAGTCTGCATCTGCTGTCAGTCTGTATCTGCAGTCTGTCTGCAGTCTGTCTGCAGTCTGTCTGCAGTCTGTCTGCAGTCTGTCTGCAGTCTGTCTGCTGTCTGTCTGCAGTCTGTCTGCTGTCTGTCTGCAGTCTGTCTGCTGTCTGTCTGCAGTCTGTCTGCAGTCTGTCTGCAGTCTGTCTGCTGTCTGTCTGCAGTCTGTCTGCAGTCTGTCTGCTGTCTGTCTGCAGTCTGTCTGCTGTCTGTCTGTATCTGTCTGTCTGCATCCTCACGCCCAGGGCAGCGTCATCTTGACCTTGGTCTCGGCCAGGTCCCAGTCCGGGTGCTTCTTCTGGCACGTGGCCAGCGCCTCGCGCAGCGACAGCAGGTGCTTGGCAATGTCGGCCGCCGTGTAGTCCAGCTTGGCGTAGCTGCTGTACGACAGCTCGCTGCGGTCGTCGCGCGACTCGGCGCGCATCTCGCGGTTGGGCAGGTGCACCGTCTCGCGGTGCCGCTGAAAGTCGCGGCTCGCGCAGCGCTCGTTGCAGTAGACCGTGCCGATGCTAAACGACAGCACGCACTCCCGGCAGAAATAGTACCGCGGCTCCTGACGCGCAATGTCGGCTTCCGGCTTGGAGCGCGCGCAGTGGCTGCCCGCGGCGCACGGGTGGCTGGCGGCAAGGTGGCGGGCCTGCAGAAAAGAAAAGTGTTAGCAAACGTTGTCGGTCGTCACGGACACCCGGCACTCACATAGTCCTCCTTCATGCACGCCGCCGAGCACCACACCGTCTGGTTCTCCCGCAGGCAGTAGTCGACCTCGAGGAAGCAGACGGTGCAGAACGGGCTCTTTTGCGGGTCCGCCGCCTTGCCGCAGGCCGCGCACGGCGTGTCGTCCTGCAGAAAGTACGGCACGTCCACCGGCTTCATCTTCTTGAGCTTCTGCGCCTCGTGCGCCGCCTTGGCCCGCAGCAGCTCCGCCAGCCGCTTGCGGTGCTTCTCCGCCTTGGCCGCCCGCGCCTCCTCGTCGTCGCCGCCGTACAGGTCGCGCAGCACCGCGCCCACGCCCTCGTCCAGGCCCACGTCGCCGCTGAGCATCTTCTTCTCGAGCGCCCGCACCGCCGGCAGGTCCGGCACGCTGCCCGGGAAGAGCGTGTCGCGGTACACGACGCCCTTCTCGGCGCCGCTGCTCGTCTGCTGCAGCCTCTTGGCCGCCGCGTCGACGTCTGCCACGATGCGCTCGCGCTCGCGCTCGCCGCTGAGGCTGCCCGTCTTGTCCGCCGCGCCCTGCAGCACGTCCGCCAGCGCCACCGCCGGGTCGGCCAGCTGCGCCTGGAACGCCGCCCGGTCGACGCCCAGCACGTCGGCCGCCGTCTGCAGCGCCACCGCGTCCTGCAGCTGGCCGCGCAGCCACGCGCGCTTCTGCGCCGCGATCCACTCGTCCACAGCCGCCAGCGGCGCCGCCAGGCTGTGCACCGCGTCCAGCCGCCGGTCGAGCTCGTCCACAAACGACGCCTTTTGTGCTTCGTACCACTGCGGCCGCGCCGGCGACGCGTACGTGCGGTGGATCAACGCGAGCACCTCGTTGTAGCACGCCCGGCAGAGCACCGGCGCCGCCCCTGCGTCGGGCATCTCGACATCGTCGCCCGGCGCTGGCTTCGCCTCCGTCTTGTCGCCGCCGTGGTGCTCCGCTCGACACCGGTCGGCCAGTCGCTTGGATTCGGAGAGAAAAGCCGTCCTCTGCTCCTGCATCGCCTGCAGGAGCCCCAGCAGTTTGCTTTCGAAGCTGACCGTCATCGCCGCATTCCGGGCGGTTGCTGTGTGTGTGAGAGAGATCGCGCGCGCAAACGCTCGCTTCGGGTCGGTGTCGCCACCGTGCTTGTCCTCCGGTCGCCATTCTGCGATGGAGGCGCGCAAGTTACGGCTTAGTGGATTACATAATTGCGTGTATGCTTAGTCATCCGGTTCCACCAAATTTTCCTGCATCGCCAGCCTCACCTCGTCGCCGCCACGTCTGCCTCAACGCCAGACACGGCTGATTCGAGCGCGCATCCCGTCCCCCGCCCGACCTCCTCCTTAAAATGGTAAGCGCCGGCGCCCAGCCGTGGCCCCGGCCCCCCCGGCCCCCGGACACCGCTGCTGACCGTCTCTCTTCGACAGGCCGACAAGCTGCGCGCGCAGCAGGAGCTCGAGCGGCTCCAGCAAAAGTACATTGGCACGGGCCACCCGGACACGACCAGCTGGGAGTGGAAGTCCAACATTATGCGCGACACGTATGCTAGCCTGGTCGGCCACCCGCCCATGCTCGCCTACGTGGCGCTGGCGCAGGGCGAGCCGGCCTCCAAGGCGCGCTTCAAGCTGCTCAAGAGCATGGTCCAGCCGTGCGGGCCGCCGCCGGCCCGCGACGACGACGACGACTAGAGGCAGGCGATGGGCGCTTCAGTGTTGGTGGCTGATGGTCCGCGGTTCTGCTTTCTGTGCATGGCGTTTCGGTCGAGGAACTTGTGGGTGACGAGCACTCCTCAGTTCACTCTTTTCGGGCTCAATTGGAATAGAATATACTCCAAATAACTGCTGGTGGTATTACGATTGCGTGGCATGTTTAAATCATTCGTTTAAACCAGCCGTTCCATCTTAACTCGTTGAACCCAAACCATGACAGTCTTGTCACTCCTATTCTCAACCACATCACCACATTACCTAGCGCCGGTCGTCGCGCCGGTCGTCCCGCCGGTCGTCCCGCCGGTCCCGGTCATCCCGCCGAATCTCGATGCGCTCCACGCGCTTGACATCGTCGGGCATCCGGGCAATGCACATCTCCCGACAAAAGAGGCCCCAGTCCGACGTGCCCGTGGCCTCCCGGATGGCCTCCTGCATGTCGCGGTTGTAGCGACTGCGGTAGGCAGCCTTGATGGCGGCCATGTGGTTGCCGTCCCAGTGGAACCGCACAAGACGCGAGATGAGCAGCTCGCGCCGCAGCTCGTCGCGCCTCGACGCCGTCAGCGCATGGTGCACCAGCAGCGCATCGCGGACGGGCTTGTTGATGACGCCGTTGAGGATGTGGGCAAGCATTTCTCCCTGGAAGGTTAGATGAAAAGAAGGAAAGAGAAAAAAAAAAAAAAAAAAAAAAAAAATAGAGCCGGAGATACGCACCACTAAATTGCCGCTCTTCTTCAGGCAGTCGCGCGCAAAGTTGGTCTGGTACTGGGCGCTGTAGAGGCGCAGCACCTCGCGCAGGTGCGTGTCGCTGCGCTGCACGACAACGTTGATCATGGCCGTCTCGCCGCCCCGCTCGGCGCGCACGGCGCGGTGCAGCGCGACCGCGTCGTCCTCGACGAGCCTGCGGTCCAGCGGCAGCGGCCGGCCGTCGCGGCCAAACTCCTCCATGCGCTGCTCGTCGAGCACAAAGAGCACGGCGCGCTTGAACTTGTCCTCCTTGAGCTCGGTGCGCATGCAGTTGGTGATGCTGTCGCCGTACTTTTTGTCGCTGAAGCTCTTCTTGATGTGGCGGATCTCGTCGTTGGTGCGACCCATGAGCGACTCGATCAGCAGCTCGCGCCGCGTCTTGTCGCCGTGGTACCAAAAGTTGGCCCAGTACGCCTCGCTCTCCCAGCGGCCCAGCGCCGTCGCGTAGCACGCCTTCATCAGCGCCGGGTCCTCGTCCTTGAGCCGCGCGCGGATGTGCTTGGCAATGTTGACGCCCTTGCGGTCCGGGCCCGTCTTGACGATGCGCTTGTACTCGGCCCGCAGCTCCATCACCTGGTCGTGGCTGAGGCCCGGCAGGATCTCGATCAGGGGCCCCGTGTCGGGCGGGTGGCGCTCGCCGCGGAGGGCCTTGGCAAGCCGCTGCGCGTCGTCCTCGGGGTCGTAGAACCGCGCGCGGCGTCGGATCTTGTCGCCGCCGTCGCCGCCGCGCGATGCGGATGGAGAGCCCTCGCCATCCGACTCGGGGACGTCAATGTCCACGACCTGCACGTCCGGCGCGCCGTGGGGGCCTTGTGACGCCAGCATGAGCGGCGAGGGCATGGGAGACATGGACTGGTAGGTGCCGTGGTAGGCCTCTTGCATGGGCGAGCCCGGCGCAGCGGACAGAGAACCGCTGGCGTGCGCGCCGCCGACGGACAGCGTGCCCACCGACAGCCTCTCCATGCCCTTTGTGGGCATGGGCGACCGGGACCTCTCGCGCCCTGCGCGCCGCGGCTCGACCGAGAGGACGTTGCTGCCGCTGGAGCGCGGGTCGATGCGGGGGTCGTCGCGGTAGTACCTCGTCTCTTCGCGGACGGTCGTACGCTCGTCTTCGTAGGCTCTGCGGTCGTCCCGCGGGTCCCGCGGGTCCCGCGAGTAGCGGGAGGCTCGGCCGTCGAACGAATCCCGAGAGCTCCGGGGGTCGCGGGGATCCCGGGCGTCTCTTGGGTCACGAGGATCGCGGGCGCCTCTGCCATCAAAGGACTCTCGCGAGCTCCGTGGGTCTCTGGAGTCTCTCGGGCCTCTTGGGTCGCGAAGGTCCTTTCCGTCTCGAGGGTCCCTGGGGTCGCGAGGATCTCCAGAGACAACGTGAGCATCTCGTCCACCGCCCCGTCCGGCGCCGTACGAGTCTCGTTTGTCGTACGCGTGCTTGTCGGTCTTGGCGTATTCAGACTGCTTCGGCTCGCCGTAGCCGTACGACGGCCTGTCCTGCGGCTTGCTTGGCGAGGACGGGTAGCCATACGCAAGGCCCTCGTCGTCATCGTCCGTATTGTCCTCCTCGTCGCTTTCGCTCTCGCTTCTGCGAGGCTTGACGCCAGGACGCGTTCCTTTGGACTTTTGCTCGGACGGGCGCTCGCGGCCATACTCGTATGTTTCCGTCGTGCGCTCGCTGCGCTCGGTTCGTTCGGCTCGTTCGTCGTAGTAGCCCCTGGGCGGCGAGTCGCGTCCCCGGCCTTGGTCTCCGTCCGGCTCACGGCCGAGGGGCTTGCTGCGCGCTGGGCTGCTGGCGCCGGCCTTTTTCGCGTACTTGGCTGGCAGGAAAGCAAGCTTGTCCGCCGAGATGGCCGCGGCCGTCTTTTCTTTTTCCTTTTCCTTTTCCGGCTCCCGTTCCCGCTCCCGCTCCCGTTCTCTTTCATCCTCGTATCCGCCGCGGTCACGGACCCGGCTGCTGCCTTCTTTTTCCACCCGGAACTCCTTTTCCCGGCGGCCGTCGGTATATCGGACATCTACCTCGATGTCGTCTGCATACTTGGACGGACGGTACTTTGCGTCGCTGCCTGGCGGGGGCGGGCCTCGGGACGACGGCGAGGCGACGCTGCCGCGGTAATCGTCGTAGTCGAGGATGCGAACGGATTTGCGCGGGTCGTCCTCGTCACCGTCGTCTTCGCCGGGGTACGGCGCAGCCGTCACAATGGTTGGCTCATCCTGGTCGGGGCGGTCGCGCTCGTGGTCGCGGTCGCGGTCACGCTCTCGACCAGAGGGGGATCGCTCGATGCGGGAGGACGAACGGTCTCTCTCTCTGCCCGACGGCGATCTGGAACGGCCACGACGGCCAGCCTCGTTGACCTGGAGAGACATGCTGTGGAATGGGCACGGTCGGGGCTCGCCTTGTCGACGCAACGTGCTGCGCTGTGTGCCTGTTTTTTTTGGTGCTTTCCGTCTTTTCCCGCTTTACGGCCGGCTGTCGGTCGAGGTGACGCAGGTGGCACGGCCTGTCGCGGATGACGGACGACAGCAGAGGGGCAGGCGTTTGCCGGTGCTGAAACGAGATGCAAGACAGCCAAGAGCCCTTTTTTCTCGTTGGAAGCGGGCGGTTTTGTCTTCACAACAGAAGACAAAGAAAGAAAGAAAACGAAACAGAAGAAACAAGTCCCAGCGACAAATGCAAAAACACTCGACAGAGGAGGCTGACTGTGGAGACTATGCTGTCCTGCAGATTTGTCGCGACAGGGGTCATGGAGGGGAAACGGAGGGGCGCGCCCAACGGTACTCGTACTCGTACGCAGGATTGCCTGTCGCAGCCTTGGCCAATGGCGCGAGCATCCGGCCTGATTCGGTGCAATCTGAGAACATTGCCTCTCTGCCAATGCCCCGTGTCAGCTGAGCACGAGAGAACGGCTGCCATTCGCCGGCCAGCCAGTGCGGAAGATGCGCAGGAGGGTGCGGACGGAGCTGGCCCGCGGCATCGGTCGTTTCAGGGGTTGAAACGCTTGCCGGATGCGACAGCAGCATTCCGTGCTTCTGCGGACAAAACAAACCGAGCGTCTGCAAACAAACCGGGCGTCTGCAAAGCGTGGAAGCCGTCTCGTCGTCCTCACCGTCCTCGTGTTTCGCTGTTCGTTTTTCGTGGCCTTGCGGCAGGTCGCCGTGCTTCGGCAGATGAGGGCATGCCCATCTCGGACAAGGCGGAAGCGGGCATGATCTTGTCTGCCCTGGCGCTTTGGCGTCCTGTGCCGTTGTCCTGCCGTCGTCCTGCCGTCGTCTTGCCGTCGTCTTGCCGTCGTCCTGCCGTCGTCTTGCCGTCGTCTATCCGCTGCCAGTGATGCCTCGACTCCTCGAGTCTCTTTCTCAGAGGCTTGGCCTCTCACGTGTTCACGTACGGCCAAACAATGTGCACTCGGCGGCGCAAGCGCCCGTTGCCAGCCGTGCAAGGCTTCCGCTTTGTGCGCGGCGGCGCTGCTCTCGCCTTCTCGGCCTGGAGCTGCTGCCTCTTTGCCGCCGGCAGCTTTTCACGTTTCTCGCTCGCGAAACAACGTGGAGAGAGAGGGGCCGTCTCTGACGACTGCGTGACGAATGCGACGTGCATGTTCTTGGCAGCCGGGGCGTGCGCGCACGCGCTGCCGTCCCTGGCTTGGACCGCAATGACAAAGAAGTGTGCAACGGCAGAAACGGAGCAGAAACGGAACGGCCACGACGCCGGATTGGGTGCTTGCCCCATCGGGACGCTGTCGCACATGCCAGGAAGGAGCGACGGCGACGGCGAGTCGAGGAAGGCACGGCCGGCACGCGCAGCCCTCATTACCTCGCCGCGTTATTACCGCATTCGTATATATCATGTGCTCTGTATGCACACAACGTGGTCCATGTCTATGAATGCGCATGTCTCGGATGCGCTGTGCAAAACACTGTTGTACGAGTACATGTCTGAACCAGCCTGGAAACTCTTGAAATGAACGCCAGTCCCCGTTGATACCAAATAAACAAGCCGACGCAAAGAAACAATAAAGGATAGTAATGCCCAAAACACCTCGTTCCAGTCGCTCGCGGAATAAAATCAGTGTACCCGGCGCCGTAACCATGCGTTGCTGAAAAAGGAAAAGGAACGCCAAAACAGTCAAACGGCCGCCGTGCCCATGTCACTGTACAGTCGCTGCGTAGCATGCCGCGTTGTGTTGTGGCAGCGGTCGTGTCTGCTTTGCTTGTGACGAGGCGTTACGGTCTGCTCGGGCCGGCGGTCGCGTGCTGCGTTTCTGGCACGGCGACAGGAGACGCCTGCACGGACAAGGGCAGCTTTTCAGACGTGGAGTCGCTCGCCAGCTGAATGGCACCCACCGGGGGCTGGTCCACACTGTCTGGTGTTAGCGGATGTTGCGATGAAACGTGAGATGTCACACCCCGAAGACACTCAGATCCTCGTACAGGGGCAGGGACGAGAGGAGGTAGGAAAATAGAGAAAGAGAAAGAAAAAAGAGAGAAAAAGAAAAAAAAGAGAGAAAAAAAAAGAGAAAAAAAAAGGAGTGTGTGAGAGAGAGAGAGAGAGAGAGAGAGTAACTCACGCGTCAGTCGTGCTGTCCCAGAGCTCAACAGCAACAATCACAAGCAGGAAAACAGCAACGAGGCTGATGACCATCATGTCGTTGTAGTCGCGGCGCAGCTGCGCGTAGTGGCATGGCAGCTCCGACGAGGGACGCGCCTTTTGGCGCGGCGGCTGCGACTCCATCTTGACCGATGCCGGGATGCCGTCGTCGCCCGCGTCGGTCGGCGAGGCCGTGTCGTCGCCGGCGGCGGGGGAAACAACAGGGACCGAGCTGGGCGTGCCGGCAATGGCCTTGGCCGCCTCCAGCGCCGTCTCCATGTCGGCGTCGATGATGACCACCTCGATGCCCTCGTGGGCGCTGTGGATGCGGATGGGCACGGGCTTTTGCTTCTCGGCCGAGGCGGCGCCGCCAGCTCCGGCTGCCGGGCCACGGGTCTTTTTTGCCGCGCCCAGGCCCATCAGATACGTCGTCACGATCGGCCGGGGGGTCGCGAGCACGGCCGAGGGCGCCATGCCGCCCGCCGGCGTGTAGTGGCGGTTGTCAATGACAATGGCAGACGAGCCGCTCTCGTCGGCAAGCGCCGCAGCAGCCTCGGGCGTCAGGGCGTGCGGGCGCAGCGGGGTGCGGCCGGCCACGACGGCCAGACGGCGCTCCCACTCCGCTGCCAATGTGGCCGGGATGGGCGCGGCGCTTGCCGCCGCAACAAGGAGAGACAAAAAGGCAGTCGTTGACCGCATGGTGAGCAAAGGCGGGCTGTGCGGCTGAAAGAGAGCGAGAAGGGTGAAGACGAAAAATGCAAGGCAAAAGGCCGCTCCAGCGAGGTGCAGGCCGTCTGATATATGCCACAGCACCGCCCTCGAGAGCAGGCAGGCCTCGCGCCGGAGTCAAGTGAGACTGCCTGGTTCAGAACAGTAAGCCGCGGCTTGACGTGTGTTCGTTTGTTCAGACGGTGTCGGCCGCAAACAGGGCCGAGAAGCGGGCTGACGCTGTTATACCAAGCGGCGGCCAGAGGACAAGGCGTCTGGTGAGTGGCAGATTCGCCCTTTTGACAGTTTAATATCGTATAAATTGCAAGGGCCGGGAAATGTCCAGGAGAAGCCTGCCAAAGGGCGGACAGGAAACAAGGGCGAGAGAGGGTGGTGAGAAGAACGGATGAGAGCCGGCGGGAGAGGCGGCGGTGCTGTCGACGAGACGGGCAAAGCAGATGTGGTTGGGCAGAGGACAGAGAGAGGCAAACGACGAGCGGACACGACGTGGTTTAAGAGTCAAAGAGTCAACAAAGAACGAGGATGCAGGGCAGGAAACAATGGAGGGCGAGAGGCAGGAGCGAGGGAGGCAAGCGTGTACAAGTACTTGTACGAGTGTTAGCACGAAGCGATCGCCCATGTCTGCTTCTGGCAGCGGTCTGGCAGGCGCACCAGAAAATTGGGTTTCGGTTTCGGCCCCGCTTTAA
Organism: Sporothrix cf. nigrograna; assembly: GCA_019925305.1. NCBI lineage: Eukaryota > Fungi > Ascomycota > Sordariomycetes > Ophiostomatales > Ophiostomataceae > Sporothrix > Sporothrix cf. nigrograna. The sequence continues at coordinate 1,232,529 of JADHKR010000001.1, read as the reverse complement.
TACAGAGCTCGTATCAGGGCGCTGTGCGAAATGTAAAAGGCAGCGTGCTAGGCCGTGACTTACAGCGCGCCTTGGCGGCCCCTACCAAGGGGCGTGGTGTTCTGGGGAAGTCGCGGTCGAGCCAGGGTGAGCTGCAGGGAAGGAGCGGCTTGGATGCATGTGCTGTGCTTGCCGTGCAGGGGCTTTCTTTCCCAAAGGGAGGGTGTGGGAGTGGTATGAGCGAAAGAGGAAAGAGCGCTGGGCGCGGCTTGTCGCAGAAACAGAAGGGGAAGGCGACGAGGGAAACAACGAGCGCAGGGACGATCGTGGACGATCGGTACGAAACAGCAAGTGTTACCGGCCAAGACTGCTGAAGCACGTCGGGCAGGGCGACGGGGCAGGAGCGGCCGAGCGGCACGTTTAACCTTGTTGGGCCAGAGACCCAATTACTGTACAGAAGGAGAAAGAGCAAACAGCAGGCACGACCTGCAGCATTGTGACGTTCTCTCATCACTCGTCACGTATGGGAAAGCTGCGAGTGAACAGGACGGTCGCTATTCTTCCATTTTGGGCCGTGTTTTCTTGTCTTTCTCCTCTTTCCTTTTTCTCTTTGCCTGCCATTGGCAGTGGAGCTGCCTGAAATGCATCTAGCTCAAACCGCCATTGTGATCGTATTGCATGTAGCAGTACTTGTCAAGAATACTACGAGTAAGAATGGACATCCCGGCGTACAAGCTGTCCTTTCCTAGTATCTTACAGCCTGCAAGACGCCGTACAAAACGTGCGTCAGCGTACAGACAAAGAACCGTTGACAGCTTCAGTCAGACATGCAAATAGCAAGACCGCGTTGTCGAACGAATAGACACCCAGGCCGTCCCCGTCTTCGTCGCGGCTTCTCCGCGCCTCTGGCGCACCGGGCATGGGCCCGTCCACGGCACAGCCCTGTTTATTTTTATGCTCGGCCCATATCGTGTTTCTGGGCTGCTTGAATTACTCGTCCTCTTCTGCCGACGCTGTTCTCCTTCCCTTCTGGTCGCTCGCCGAATTCTTATTGCTCATCCTTCGCCGGTCCAGTTGGTTCGTGCCCGTCATGCACGCCAGACTCGCCCAGGACAGGGGAGCGAGGGCAAGCCTGTCAGATATATGTAGAAAGAAGCCGGAAGCACGAGAAAAAGAAGCAACAACAGGACGCTCGCCAGGAAAAGCATCCTAGTAGAGCAAGGAAAACAGGGAAAGCAATGCTGTTGAAAGACTGCACGGTTTAAAGGCGCGTTCTTGGCCGCGATGCCAGTGGCACACTCATGGACCAGACAAGACTCGGCCGGCCAGACAAACGAGAGAAGCTCATTCCGGTACTTGGCTACTGGTGGCACCAGACAAGAGCCAATGGCGCTCTTCGACAGCAGCCCGTGCAGAATTGTGGGTCCGCGAGGTCTAGACCTCGCCAAGCGACTCTTTCTTTTCTGTAGCCACGATTTATCCGCCGGCGTTACGAGGGACTGACGAGCTTTTTATTGCTTCTTTCGTGCTTGTGGTTTCATTCACGATGCCGGAAACGGGCGATGACAAGGGACGAGCTTGGCTTGTCTCTTTGAAAAGAAAAGACAAAAGAAAAAAAATAATCCTTCAGTTCAAGCTTGACCTCGCCTGCTGTGCCGCTCGTCGCGACGCACCCCCGGCTTTCGGTTGGCCTCGCCAGCCCTTGGCCGCGGCGCTTGGCTTGGCCGCGTGCCTTTTCTCGCCTGTGAGTCTCTGGAAGCCGCCTAGGCCGCATTGGCGCCAGCGCCGCAAGGACGTGAGCCGGACATGCACCAGGCCCTTCCGGGCGCGTGGTGTGATAGTGATGTTCGGTCGTTGCGAGTGGCCTTTCCCCAGAGTTGAATGCAGGGTTCTCCAGTAGTAAGATACGAGTACTATGTACACTCCTACGTCGTATTACCTACCGCATTTCCTTGCCTCAAAGGGCCGTTGCGTATCATCTGCGCTTCTTATTGCTATTATTTTCCGGCTGCGTACCCGTCAATGCCCATCTGCGAGGGCCTCGGTATCGTCAACGGGTTCTGGTTCGCGCCTGCCCAAAACGAAGAAAATAACCCGTGTCCCGGCCCGTGGCATGTCCCCGCTTGGCGCATTCGTAAGGTTCGTGAGGCAGCCGCGACCGAGCAGCCAGTTGCGCGCATTTGGCAATAACATTCAAGTGCCAAAAATGCCAACAGTCTCAAAGCACAGATTCCTGCGACGGCGAAACCGCTGTGGGCCGTCTGTTGTCTTTCCCAAAACGGCAGTTGGGAATACGAGAAAAGAATCTCGTTGGGCGCAAAGTAGAACAAAGGGGGCCTGCGCCACCATGACTACAAAGCAAATTTAACTCGGCTTTGTCTTCTTTTTCTGCTCGTGTCCTCGTACTCGGGACTCTCGCACGAGCAATGTCCCTTTCTCAGGCCGGGAAATTAAGCTTTTTTCGCCCTGCACTAGCCGGTAGTGTGCTTCTTTTTGTCTCCCCTGCGTCGGCACTCCATGCCAGTCTGGACCCTCTCATCGCAACTCACGTCTACGTCGTAAGATACAACAATGCATTCAGTGTACAGAGGAACGTCCGAGAGATGAGCTCTTAGTAACAGGCTTGTGATAAATCATGGAGATAAACTGCACGGACAAATAAACAAAAAGGAAGAGTGTAGGTGGCATTCTTTACGCGAACGCGATATAGAAGAGAATGGAATGGGGAAAATTAAAAAAAAATACGTTGCCACTAGGCCGTTAGGCCAGCGGGAACGCAACGTTGCTGGTCTGGGCATTGACTTGCAGCTCAGGGTCCACAAGCCAACGATAGACTGCATCAAGACAAGATTCAGTAGGAGTACTTGGAGTACAAATCATGGACAGCGCATTGACCCGTGCAGCTGTAGAACGGTGGTCTAGAGAAAATGCGAAATCTGCAGTTCTGCAGTGTCTAGTATTTGCAGTATCTGCAATAACTGCAGTACAGTATGAAACTGCGTCTCAAGTGCCCCTGGTAGGACCATTCTGATACACGTGGGTGGCGTTCTCGAGCTCCTGTGTATCAAAGAAGCCCAGATTCTCAGACTTTACTCGTGCATGGATGACTTCCAAGCTTGGCAGTGTCCCCCACGGCTTCTAGCAGACATTTTACCTTTGCAAATGTCCAAGCTCTACCGAGCAAGAAAAAGAGTAGAATGTTCCAATTTCTCCGGCTACAGGGCTGATCGCCGCAAATCGTAGCAGAGTCAGGGGTCAGCTGCTGCCTGGTGGGCTGTGCATGGATCTCTGCGGATCCATCGAGGAGCATAATACGAGGATGCTTTGGGCAATGTCGATGGTGGAACCACGCAACAGCAACTCGGTTGTGAGTATATGTATACTACTCTGTACGAGTACAAAGTACTCGTACGTGCACTTCAACGTCATTAGCTCTGTCGACGCATAGCAGGCCCACGGAGCACGCACAAAAACGGGCAAGATGGAGATGTTCACCGCTCACATTATGTACGTCGTAGAATCGCAGCCACACAACCTTGCCCCAGCCTATGATGTGCCTCGAGAGTCATTCTCATTTCTTCCCTTTCTGTGCCCGGCTCCACAGAGCCACAATGCGTCGATTCAAGTATAAAATGTCTGTTCGGGCGCTCTCGGCTTCATATCGGAAGATGCTGCGTGCTGCATGTACATGTACGTTTATAGTCGTGTCTGCTGCATTCCACCTCATCTGTATATGCTTACTTGGCAGTCGGGTTTTTCTTAATTTCTCCATGCCATCCCCGCGGGCGTCTAGTCACAGACTCGGGCACGTTGGAAGGACTTTTGAGATTGCCTGTACATATACGAGGCCGGGCGGGGCAAAAGACGGAAAATAACCGAGCCTTGCGACCTCGACGATGTGGCAGACAGGACTCGATGGGCGAGTCACAAACACACGCGGCCGGACAAAGATGCGTAATGGAAAAAGGGTCTCTGGTTGTATAATGAAAAGGGGGGCAAGACAAAATGCGCAGATGCCGATACCACGAGAGGCAACGAGTAAGGGGGCCGCAGGAACGCAGCAACGGAAAAGAGCCAGAAAGAGCCAGTCAAAACATGCAGCTGAGAGACGGTCCTGGAGGAGCAGGTGGCCTCCGACGGCCAAATATAGTGAGGGGGCGCAGCCACACGATGCACGAGCGAAAGAGGAAGCTGCAGTCACGCTTTGTAGCCGCCAGGTGTTGCTTTCCCCAAGCCGGCAGTACGCCTGGCGCCGAGGAGTAAGGAGCCGTCGTCAAGCCCATGAGACGAGTAGCACCGTCTTTCTTGAATTGGATTAACCCAAAGACAACGCTGAGTTAACGGCAACAACACACAAACCCGAGCTGAGCAGAAAGACGCCGTTTATAGTCCTTCCGCCAACCCCCCTCTCCCTCCTGCCACCTATGAAACTCGTGTCGTCTCGGGGACGGAGCTCGCTAATACGCGCGGCCCTGGCCGGGCATGTAGGCTGACGAAGAGGGAGCAATGAGGGGCTCCGTCACAGCGGCCGGCGTCGGGACGGGCGAGACAGACGGCGTGATGTGCATTGGCGCCGCGACATACGAGGGCCCACGGACGCCGCCGCCGCCGCCGCCAAAGCTGGAATACGGCTCGTACTTTTCCGGAACGGATGCTTCCTGGTGGCCGGAGCCGCCGTCGCCGTACGCACCGTCCGAGAGGCCGGACGGGTTGTAGATGCTGTTGCTGGCAGTCGTCTCGCCGGCGCTGTCGACCTTGCGGTACGAGACAGATCCCCCGGTCTTGCGCCTGCGGCCGCCGCGGCAGCGGGCGACGGCGGCAAAGGCCCAGACGAAGAGGGCGGCCTTGAGGCCATTCCGGGCGGCGGTGCGGAGGCTGGGCCTGCGGCTCTGGGTCCGGGCCAGACGGCGTTCTGGGGGGGTGGCAAAGGCAAAAGGAGTCAGCAGAGGCGAGGCCGGGGGCAAGGCTGCTCGAGGAGTTCGAGGACAGGAGAGAAGACGCACCGCGGACAGCGTGGTAGGCAAAGGCGACGGCAAAGAGGACGCTCACAAAGGCGGCGATACCGACAAGGACATAGGCCCAGACGGGCATGCGGCGCCAGTGCCTGTGAGCCGCAACGGCTCCCTTGCCGGCAACATCGTGCGTGACGGTGCCGCCAGTGCTACTGGACGGGTCGCTGCTGCCGGTGTAGACCCTGTCGCCCATGGCCATCGGCTCGGCGGCGAAGGGGAAGAACATGGTGACGGCGGGCGATGGGTGGTGGTCGGTTTTGGCGAGGACGGCGAGATGATGGGCAGGTGGTGCGCTATCAGCGAGCAGGTGCTGGTAAGGTTGTCGAGGAGAACGGCCAGCTGCCAGGAAGCAACAAAGAGGGAAGAAGGGAGAAGAAAGAAGTTGAGGGAAAACAGGTCCTTTTCTTCGATGGCACAGAACGTACAGAGTGCGGGATGGCACGGTTCCCTGCAAGGCGGCTGCATCTAGAGGAACGCGAGCTGGCTTGACGGCGAAAGGCGTGCGCGGATGCATCGCCGCCGTCTCACGTTTGCTCACTCACGGCCATATACTTGATCTTCAAGGCGTCAGATAAGCGTATTGCAAGTAGGAGGGGACAGAGTGGGCTCTCGTCAGCCGTCGTAAAATATAGCCACATCTGGTCTCGGCAGGCTCGTTTCCGTCGCTCTGGTCGGCGGCGCAGTCGTTTCTACGGCGGCAGCAAAGATAGGATGCGTAGGATGCTTATTTTTAGAGACAGCGCTGTTTCCTTGCAGTCCTCTGAGAGAGGTTGTGATTGGCGGCGATGCTGCGAATGGCGGATGAATCTCACGTCAGCCTGGGCCACGTCACGGCCGTGCAATGTCCCCTGGTTGTTTCACAGAAACAAAAAGAGATGCACCAAGACAGATTATCTGAAAGTCACGTCCATGGGTTGGGTGACGTCAGAATCTAAAAGATACAGCACGACTGTCCCTGTCACGAATATTTGCAGATCACGAATGTTGCAGATGTTGCGTGGTAGGATTGTTGGCATTGCTATGTAGCACGACGAATGGTGTGAGCGCCATTGTGACGGTACGTAGATGTGAAGGAGATGGACAAAGAACGTTTAAACGAGAAGAGGACAGGCCAAGCGGCATCCCTGTCATCGACGTCGAAGCAGCTGGGTCCTAAAAGCCGTGCACCTTGATTGTGCTGCCGTCCAGCTCGAGGCCAGACGTCTTGTCCGTCAGAAACTCTTGCATGTGGCGGCGCTGGTCGCCCTGCAGCTGCAGAATGTCGCCGAGGTCGCCGTCGTGGATGGTGGTGCCGTTGCAGGCAAACTTTTTCTTGACGACAGCCAAAATCTTCTTGTGCGAGAACTTGGCCGGGATGCCCTGGACCGTGGTCAGCGTCTTGCGGCCGTTGCGCTGCTGGATGCGGATGTGGATGAGATGGCTGCGGCGGGCGGCGCGCAGATCATGCGAGTCGAGGGGGTCCTCTGCATCGGCAAAGGGGTCAACCGTCTTGAGATTCTCGATCGACATGAGAGGTGGGAGGTGACGAGGCGGGGAGAGGCGGGAGGTGACGAAGCGGGGAGAGAAGCTGGGAGATGACAGGATAAATCAAGAATAAAGATAAAAAATACGATTACTCGTATCAAGAATAAAGATAAAAAATACGGCTACTCGTAGGTCAAGACGTAGAGGAAAGGAAGAGCAAGAAAAGAGAAGAGACAGACGCCTTTATATCGGCTGTTGAGTCACCAGACGATTCGAGGCGAGGCTGGTGGCTAAGTGGCAAAAGGAGGCACAAGGCACAGCCACGGCCACGACGGTGCTTGGCGCAGCCTAGTCCCACGCGCTAGGCCCGTTCCTGGCGCGTTCGGCTAGAGCCGAGTAGTACAGAACGGAACAGGCAGGCGCTCTCCACGTTTTTGCCGTGCTTGCCTCGTGCGTCTTCAGACGACAGCATCAGCGTCTCAGAATCGGCCACAGTTGCCAATCGTCTCATCATATAGGTATCTTTTTTCGTGGCGTCGTAAACACACACGTACGCCTCCTGTCCTAGCCGGGTTCCTCGGAATCCTTTTTGAAAAGTAAACAAGTGCATAGACCGTCCGCCTCCCGGCCCGTTTGCTCCAATTTGATACCCAAAACGACAGCGCGCAGAGCCTCCAAAGGCAGGAAAGACAAAGAACCCTGAAGCCGATATCCGCCGTATCTCATGCCATAAACTTGTTGGCGCCGTCCTGCTTGTACAGCCAGTCGCGGTTGGCGTCGATCATAAAGTCGGTAATGTTGAACTCGTTGCCAAACGAGCCGTTGCTGCCGGCGCCGGCGCCGGCTGCCGCTGCCGCAGCTGCAGCGTTCTCGGCGGCCGTGGCGGCCGCGCTGTCGCTGTTTGTTTTGCCGTTGGAGGCCGCATTCGGGTCTCTGCTTGTGCCAGCGTTGTCGGTGTTGTCGGTGTTGCCGTTGCCGTTGCCGGTGTTGCCAGCCTTACTCACGCTCACGCTGCCACCGTCGGCACTGGGGTTGGGCGTGCTGCCCGGCGGACCGCCGCCGATGCCCGAGACAATGTGGATGCCGCTGCTGTTGGCCTCGGTCGGCAGGCCAAAGGGCAGCCGCGGCACGTTGAAAAAGTCAAACACGTCGAGATACTCGAGCTCGTTGGGCTGCGGCGTGCGCGCGGGCGTGTGGCTGGGGAGGCGGCTCATGGCGTGGCCGGCGCCCACGGCGCTGCTGGGCGGCCCGAGAGCGCCGCCGTCGTGAGCGTAGTGGCCGAAAGAAGAGTGGTGTCCTCCATACCAGCCGCTGCTGGCGCCGGCGACGTGGCGCGGCTGGCGGCTGATGAGCAGGTCGAGGTCAAAGGCGGTGCGGCGCATGTCGGCGAGGATCTGGACGCTGCTGGGGGTGACGCTGTCGCCGTGGCGCTCGCTGTCGCTGTGCTCGTCGAGCACGCGCTGCAGCAGGGCGCAGTAGCGGCCGGCCACGGGCCAGTAGCGGCCCATGGCGCGCAGGGTGTCGACGAAAAAGTAGACGCGCGCGCTCAGCTTGTGCTCGACGGTCGAGCCGTGCACGAGGTACAGGCGCGCGGCCACCCACAGCGAAAAGGCAAAGGGCGGGCCCAGCTTGGGCAGCAGGTTGTTGGAGACGACAAACTCGCACAGCGTGCATATGTTCTCGACGGCGCTGTGGCAGCGCTGGCTGGCCGAGTAGCTGGGGGTGAAGATGGGCGAGCGCGTGGTCGGGTAGGCGGAGGACGAGTGCAGGCGGATGATGGCGGTGTGGTAGGTGACGTGCAGCATGACCCAGCCGCAGTTGACGACCTTTGCGCAGTTGGGCTGGAACAGCTTGGCCATGTTGCCGTACTCGCCGGGCAGGCCGACCTTCCAGGAGCTGAGCGTCTGGTCGAGCTCGCGGTAGCGCATCTGCCACTGCTCGACGTCGCTGAGCGACGAGATGTCGACGGGCTGCTTGAGAAAGTTGTGGATCTTGGTCAGGATGCCGAGGATCTCAATGTAGTAGCTAAAGGCGCCCAGGTTCTCGGGCTTGCCGTGCGAGCCGCTGGGGCCGCCGGCCTCGGGCTCGAAGCCGTGGGCGCCGAGGCTGCCGGGGCCCTCGTTGATGCCGCCGCGCGTGTGGTCGGTGTGGAAGAGCCGCGTCTCGACCTTTTGGTTGCGCGCCCACAGGTCGTCGCGGCAGGGCAGCGTGCGGTCGATCTCGCGGTCGTCGAGCGCAAACTCAAAGGCCGTGGCAATGGTCGCGTAGCGGTCCAGCAGGTAGATGACCCAGAAGAGCCGCCGCCGCGACTCCTCCTCGACAAAGTCCCGGGGCTCCGGCAGGATCATGGCGCGCAGCGTGTAGATGGACGTGTAGCTGGGCGACACGGAGAAGGACGTGGTCTCGACGGCGAGGCCGAGCTGCACGACGGCGCGCGTGATGAGCGCCATGATGTTCCAGCCGGGCGGCCCGTTGCTGCTGCCGCAAAAGTCCAGCGCCAGGATGACCATGGCCTGCAGCGCCTTGACCGACGAGTTCTCCATGCCGTACAGCAGCACGCGGTTCTTGGAGATGTCGTGGTAGCGCTGGCGCTTCTCGTCTGTGAGCCGCGCGTCCGTCGAGAAGCGCAGCGTCGTGGCCACGATGGCGTGCAGCAGGATCTTGTTGGTCTCGTCGGTCATGGCGGCGCCAAACAGCGCCTCGATGGTCGGGTTGCGCTGCAGCAGCGGACACCACGTGTTGATGTGCTTGAAGTAGAGGTCGACCAGCGCGTACGAGAGGTCGTAGGGCGGCAGGTCCTGGTCGGACCCGATGTGCGCCTTGGCGCCGGCCGCCGCCATGCCCGCCATGGGCGACGAGGTCGCCGTGCCGCCGCTGCCGATGCCCGGCGGCGCGCTGGCCCCGTAGTACTCCCGCGCGGCCGGCGTGGAGAGGGGCGACGGCTGGGAGTGGTGGGACGGCGAGATGCCGGCCATGGGGCCGCCGCTGCCGGCGCCGTTGATTGCGCCCGGCGACGCCATGCCCAGGTCCATGCCGCTGACGCTGCCGCCGCGGCCGGCCATGCCCTGCGCGCCGCTGGCCAGTGCCGGGCCGGGCGCAAAGGCCGACGTGGACGGCTTCTGCAGAAAGAGGGCCGCCTCGGCCTGGGGCGTCGGGGCGGCGTCGACGCGGCCAAAGAGGGCGTTCTGGGGCGCGTGGTCCTGCGGCGTGCTGCGGTCGTCGGCGCTGGCCAGGCTGCCGTGGACGCTCCCCGGGCGGCCGCCGCCGAGGCCGGCCGGGTGCTGGAAGTTGGGCGGCAACGGCACGGCGCTGGCCGACACGCTGCTGGCCGGCACGGACACGGGGTTGCCGGACGCGTCAAAGGTGATGTGGAGGACCTCGGAGTGCCTGCGCAGGATGGCCTCGAGCTTGTCGAGGCGGGCCTCGAGCTCGCGGCCGTAGCCGGCCCGCAGCCCGGGCTTCTTGCGCTCCTTGTACTCGCAGGCGGCGCCGTTGCGGGTGCACCAGCCACAGGCGGGCTGGCCGCGGTCGCATTTTACCTGTGGCGCGTCAGCACGGCGCCAGAGGGACGGGGGACGGGGGGCCGTGGGCCTACCTTGCGCTGCTTGCACAGCTCGCATCTGGGGTTGCCGGCGAGGTTAGCAGGGGGGTCTTCGCTCTTGCCGGCGCGCTTCTTGCGCGGCGGCGACGCGTCCGCGCTGTCGTCCGACTGGGACGTGGCATCGGCCGTCGCCGCAAGCACGTCCGGGGACGGGCCACGAGCAGCGGCCATGGTAGCAGGCAGGCCGTCCACAGGGGGCAAGGAGAAGGAGGGAGTGCGCCGGCGGGTTGGACGCGTGGATGCAGGGACAACATGACGGGAGACGGTGACAACGGGACAGGGCAAGGGTAGGCGGGCAAGGCTCTGCGAGCAGCTGCGTGTAGCTGTCGTGGGACGGAGATGAGATGAGCAGATCCGGCCAGGGAGTGCCGCGTTGGGGTGATGGGGGTTTGGAGGCGTGGACGGACAACATGGACCCGAGATGCGAGCTCGGTGGAGGGTGTGCAAAGCAGGGAGAGAAGGGAAGAAGAGGGAAAAGAAAAAAAGGGAAAAGAAGAAGAAAGAAAAAAGAAAAAAGAAACAGAAAAGAAAAAGAAAAAAGAAACAGAAAAGAAAAAGAAAAAAAGAAAAAGAAAAAGACACGTACGACACTGAGATGGGCCGCTTCCGCTTGCCGGCGCGCACGGCGCCGTCGTCGTCGCCGTCCACGTCGCTGCGGTCGTCGCCGTCATCGCCGTCGCCGCTGTCCGACTCCGCGGCCTGCAGCGGCTGCTGCTTCTGACCCTGCTGGCTCTGCTGCGCCGGCAGCGACTGCAGGCCCGGCTTCGCGCCGCGCGGCTGCTCCTGCAACGCGTGCTGCCGGCCTGGCTGCCCGCCCGACACGGCTGGGGCGGCCATGCCTGCGCCTACGGTGACCACAGCCGCGCTGCCTGCGCCCAGCCGCATGTCTGTCTGGCTGTCTGGGTCTGGCCGTCTGGCGGTTGCGCCACGCGGCGATTCGTACAAAAGGTGTCCGGCTGGGGAGACGGCGCGGTGCAGAGCGAAGCGAGGCGTGAGCAGCGTCAGACCAGCTGCAGCTCGGGGGGAATTGTCGCAGCTGTCTTGTGCCGGGGCTTCTCCTCACGGCCTGTCGTTCTGGAGGAGGAGGGGGCAAAAGGCCGATAAGAAAGGGAGAATAAGAAAAGCAAATAAAACAGAAGAAAAATTAAAAAATTAAAAAGAAAAAGAAAAAAAGAGAAAAAAGACAATCGAGGGCAGCGCCTGGAACCTCCGAATGCGCAACAGAACATCACAAGCTAGCACCTGTGATGTTTGCTATCCACGGCACACGCCACGGCCAGACGGAACTCTTGAGCAGCAGCAGCAGCACAGACAAATCCAGCCAGGCAGTCAAGAGTCAAGACAGTGGGTCTGGGGCTGCCGGTTTTTCGGGTCAATGTTGCCTGCTCGGGCCACCTCCTCTGCTCAGAGATCCCGAGTCAGCTGCGTAAGAAGACGCACATCCCAACGCCGAGGCCTCTCCAAGCTGGAGCTGGCCGGTCAGCTGTTGTTCGGCTGTGGGGAGGGGCTGGTTTGCCTTGGTCTGCTCGGCTGTAGCGTGGGTGAGAGGAAAGGCGAGGCGGGTGGTAGCCTCCGCTCGGCTCACGGCTTAGTGACTGCCGGGTGTGGCACGTGCAAATGCACAAAACGGGGCGTCGCATCGTGGGGTGAAGCCGGAGAATCAGTCGCCTCGGCTCCACTATGGACCCACTTCGGTTCCGTCCGTGAAATCGCTTACGTGCATGTCCGGCGTGCCTGTCGTCAGCTGCAATCCGCTGCCGTGTCGGCCGTGCTCTTGCCGTGCCGGCCATGTTCCGCCGTCTCCGATGCTGAGTCGTCTCTTCTCGTGTCTGCTGCGCATTTGCTGTGCCTGTGTCTTTTGCGGCCTGTCTTTTGCAGCCTCTGTCTTGCGTTCGCCTTCCCTCGCTGTCTCCACAGCTCGGCCGCGCTAAGACGACAACTGCCAAACGGCGGGGCTCTTTCCGCTCGTCGGTGTATCAACGCCCGACGACGCCTCGCGTCTTCGAGCCAGCGCTTGGGTCGTTCTTGCCCCTTCTCGCCGAGCTCGACGCCGCGCCTGAGGCGTATTGCGGCGGGTGCTTTGTAAAGGCAAGCGCAGCCATACGAGCACGGCACCGGCCGCGTTGCTTCGTTCCTTCCTGCCCAGAATCCCATTCTGCAGCTACTTCTACCCGCGCTTTCCTCTTTTGTCCTTGCTCTGTCTTCTCTCTCCACGTCTCTCCTCGTCCCCTCGTCTCGTCTCCTCGTCTCCTCGTCCTCCATCGCCAACACCCCCCCCCCTCCCCCCAACATGGCTGCTGTCCGAGAATTCCCCAAGATCAAGGCCGTCCGGTCCTTTGTGATTGGCGGCGTCGGCTCCGGTGCGTTTTTCTGTCTGCGGCCTCGACGCGCTGCGGCGTCATCTCGAGGTCCCTGCTGACCCGTCTCTGCAGGCGGTGACTACCACAATGTCAAGGGCGGCCATTGGTGTGTCATCTCTTTTCTCTTTTCCCGTTTTCTCCTTGTCCCATCTTCCCGCGATCCTGACCGTTCAGGCTCATCGACAGCCCCATCTCGACGCCCTGCTCGGGCTGGGAAAAGTACCGCGCCTCGCGCACGTCGTGGGGCATCAACGTGCTCGGCTCGTTCATTGTCGAGATCGAGGCCACGGACGGCACGGTCGGCTTTGCCACGGGCTTTGGCGGGCCGCCGGCGTGCTGGCTGGTGCACCAGCACTTTGAGCGCTTCCTGATCGGCGCGGACCCGCGCAACACCAACCTCTTGTTTGAGCAGATGTACCGCGCGTCCATGTTCTACGGGCGCAAGGGCCTCCCCGTGGCCGTCATCTCCGTCATCGACCTGGCGCTGTGGGACCTGCTGGGCAAGGTGCGCAACGAGCCCGTGTACCGGCTGATTGGCGGCGCCACCAAGGAGCGGCTCGACTTTTACTGCACGGGCCCCGAGCCGACGGCGGCCAAGGCCATGGGCTTCTGGGGCGCCAAGCTGCCGCTGCCGTACTGCCCGGAGGAGGGCGACGCGGGCCTGCGCAAGAACGTGGCGTTTCTGCGCAAGCACCGCGAGGCGGTGGGCCCCGACTTCCCGCTCATGGTCGACTGCTACATGTCGCTCAACGTGCCGTACACGATTGCCATTGTCGAGGCCTGCAAGGACCTCAACCTCAACTGGTGGGAGGAGTGCCTGTCGCCCGACGACACGGACGGCTTTGCGCAGATCAAGCGCGCGCACCCGACCATGAAGTTCACCACGGGCGAGCACGAGTACTCGCGCTACGGCTTCCGCAAGCTGGTCGAGGGCCGCAACCTCGACATCATCCAGCCCGACGTCATGTGGCTCGGCGGCCTGACCGAGCTGCTGCGCGTCAGCGCCATGGCCGCCGCCTACGACATCCCCGTCGTGCCGCACGCCAGCGGCCCGTACAGCTACCACTTTGTCATGTCGCAGCCCAACACGCCGTTCCAGGAGTACCTCGCCAACTCGCCCGACGGCAAGAGCGTGCTGCCCGTCTTTGGCGACCTGTTTGTCGACGAGCCCATCCCGCACAAGGGCTTTCTGACCACGGCCGACCTCGACAAGCCGGGCTTTGGCCTGACCCTCAACCCGGCCGTGCGCCACAAGCTGATCCCGTCCGCCTACCTGCTGACGCCGCCGCCGCAGGCGCCGCTCGCGCCGCCGGCCGAGGAGGCGGGCAAGGCCGAGCTGAACGGCACGCTGGAGCATGCCACAGAAAAGGTGTAGCGGGGGTAGAAGCAGACACGGAAATAGAGTTCCGGCCATGGAGGTCGTTATAGACGCAGTCAGGGGAGAGAACCCATCTCTGAACAGCTGCACCTTGCTTCTTGATTTTTTTTAGAACCCACCGCCACGAACCGTGCACAAAACGCGGACCTCCCGTCTGCCGGCGTACAAACAGGTCAGCTGCGTCACAGGAACCCTCGGAACACATGCGGGGAAGTCTGGCGGGGGCGGCTCGCGGGATCTTTACACCGACTGGCCCGCTTTTGTGGGCTTGCATTCTTCTCCGTGGAAGGTTAGAGTTAAGTCACGGAGAGCTTTGAATAAACGGAGCGTTGGCTGTTTGCCTTTCGCGGTGCTCCTGCCCGCACTGGTTTCTTATGTAAGCCTCCACACGTGTAAGGACCTGCCCAATCAGGCATCCGCCGGCCGGCGATCTGGGGAAGGTGCGTTCGGCAGCAACGGCCAGGGCACCGCGAGGCCACGGCACGGCGGAGATGCGGCCATGTTCGGCCACGACGTGCCGATCTGCATACGCAGGCTTCAAAGACGGTTGGGTCGTCTCCGGAGAGAGATGCAACATGAGAATAACAAAAACCTGCAGAGAGACGCATGTCGAGCGTGGAGAAGGGCCGCCTCTCAAGCTGCAGTGCGGGGGATCGACAACGCCTGCGGCTGGTCTTGACGGCAAAGACGTGCCCTCTCGAGGATCCTATGCTGCCACTGCCATTTTACTGTCGGGTGTAGCAGCGTCGCCGGCTGTGTGCGCATGTGGCGTATGCGGTCTGGCAGAGCGAGGTCAGAGGGCCCCTGGCGCTCCTTCTGTTCAAACACGATGCTCGACGCCCAAGACGCGCAGGACGCAAGGAAGGAGCGAGGGAGCAAGGCGACCAAAGGAAGAGCGAGGAGAAGGCCTGTCCGTCCAGCCGCGTCGTACACCTCATCCGCCGTAGCACCCAGGACCACGCGCCGAGGCCGGCCTTGTGACGTGCGCCTTCTCCGCCACGATCGTCCTGTGGTGATCTGCAGCCGCTGCGCCGGGGTAGCACCGCTTGTGTGTTCCAACGTCGCCGTCGCGTGCAGTGCAACGGCTTGGCGAGCAACGTTGCGGTCTCGTCGGCGAGGCAGCGCATACTTGAGCAGCGGTTGTCGAGAAGAAAGGGAGCATCGACACAGACCGTCATCGACACATACCCGACACTCCTCGGACACTCACACAGCTTGTCCTCTTGGACCAGTCAAAGATAGTCTGATTCTGTTCGAGCGCAGCCGCCCATGACACGCCCAACGATGCTCGCCGGCATGTTTGCCCTCTGGGCCGCCTTCACAGCCGCCGGCACGGCCGCCGCGGGCTGCCCCGACTACTCGGTGTACGCGACGCAGCCGCACCCGCCGCTCAGCAACGGCTCGTACCAGCTGGGCTACATGCGGCCGGACCCGGGATGCCGGACGTTCAGCGTGCCGGACGTCGAGGCCACGATCGCGTCCATGGCCGGCAGCGTGGCCGACCCGGACCTCTACCGGCTGTTTGTCAACGCCTTCCCCAACACGCTCGACACGGCCATCCGCTGGAAGGGCGTGGCCGCCGACGACGCCGACGAGGAGCTGACGTTTGTCATCACGGGCGACATTGACGCCATGTGGCTGCGCGACTCGGCGAACCAGATGCAGTCGTACCGCGCGCTGCTGCGGGCGTCGGCCGACCGCGGCAGCCTGGCCTCGCTGTACCGCGGCGTCGTCAACCTGCAGGCGCGCTACCTGCTGGCGGCGCCGTACTGCAACAGCTTCCAGCCGCCGGCGGAGTCGGGCCTCGCGCCGGCCACCAACGGCGCGGCCGCCGACGACGCCGTCACGCCGCGCTACAACGCCAGCCAGGTCTTTGAGTGCAAGTACGAGCTGGACAGCCTGGCGGCCTTTCTGGCCGTGTCGGCCGACTACTACGAGGCCACGGGCGACGCCGCCTTTTTCGGCCGCTTCAAGTGGCTCGCCGCCGTGCAGGCCGTGCTCGACACGGCCGCGGCCATGCAGACGCCGACCTACGCCGCCAACGGCTCCGTGCTGGCGTCGCCGTACACGTTTACGCGGCGCACGACGCGCAGCACCGAGACGCTGGCCAACGACGGCCTGGGCAGCCCGGTGGCCGCCGGCACGGGCCTCGTGCGCTCCGCCTTCCGCCCCAGCGACGACAGCACGCTGCTGCAGCTGTTCGTCCCCGCCAACATGATGTTTTCGCGCAGCCTCGCGCGCGCGGCCGCCGTCGTGGACGCGCTGGGCGCCGCCGCGCCGCCGGGGCTCGCGGCGCGCATGCACGGCTTTGCGGCGGCGCTGCGCGCCGCCATCCTCCGCCACGGCGTCGTGGCCGACCCCACCGCCGGCGCCGGCGCCGTGTACGCATACGAGGTCGACGGCTTCGGCGCGGCCGTCCTCATGGACGACGCCAACATCCCGAGCCTGCTGGCGGCGCCGCTGCTCGGCTTCACGAGCACCCGCGATCCCGTCTACCAGAACACGCGCGCGGCCGTCCTGTCGGCCGCCAGCAACCCGTACTACATGCACGGCCCCGCGATCAGCGCCGTCGGCGGCCCGCACCAGGGCCCGGGCTATGCGTGGCCCATGGCCAGCATCGTGCGCATCCTGACCTCGGACGACGACGCCGAGATCGCCGGCCAGCTGCAGATGCTTGTCCGCAGCACCGCCGGCCTGGGGCTCATCCACGAGAGCGTCCACGTCGCTGACCAGACGCGCTGGACGCGCCAGTGGTTCTCCTGGGCAAACGGGCTCTTTGGCCAGATGATGCTCGACCTCCGGGAGCGCAAGCCCGCGCTTCTCAAGCGCAGCTACCAGCCGTGACTGCCGTTTGTTCGCTGGCCAAGAAGGAAGGTGGTTCTGATGGGTAGGGGTAGAGAGAAAGAATAAAAAGACATTTCGAAAATCATAAATCAATGCCTCCACGGCCACACTTACACCCACGCGGACCCACCCACACTGCCTGGGGCCCCGCGTGTCGATCCACGCCCGTGTGTGCCGCAGACGAAGCTCCGTACTCGTATTGTATATGTACTCGTACTCGTATCGTACGGATGGACGCAGTTCAAACGGAGCAGCCGTGTTATGTCCGAATTGCGGGTCCAGCTGCCAGAAGGAAGGCACGGCTGGTGCTCCTCGCACCTGCCCGGGACACGATTTCCAGGCAGGCCAAGTTGTCCGAGGAAGGAACGACCAGCGGCTTCGACCATGAGCGCGGCCGAGCCCGAAGCTAGCAGCAGCTCTCCGACAGCCAACGCACCACACCCGTACAAGTGCGTGTGGCCGCTGCGGCTCACGTTCTCGCCAGGCGGTGCGACGCGTCTGGCGCGGCTCTTGGTCACGCCAGCGCACACGCCAGCCCCCATGGCGTGAGCGACGCTCCATCCGGAGCGTGGGGCGGCCGGCGCCGCCTCTGCAGGTCGGTGGTGCCCTCCTGGGGCAGCCAGGCTCTTGCAAGTATAACAGAGGACCGCCGCCCATCGCTGAGGGGCCGGTTTTCTGAACATCTTTGTCTGGCGATCCTCCCAGCACGGCGCCAAAGCAAGCCACGTACGGCCACCACCCTCAGCTGCACTCTTCCTCATCCTCCTCCTCTTCTTTCCCCCCCCCCCTCCCCCTCTCCCCCTTCTCTGTCAGCATGACGGACTCCAAGGTCGGCATTGTGACCGGCGCCGCTGTACGCTTCCCCCCCCCCCCCTCTCTCCTGGCGCTTCTTGCTGATGTGACCCCCCACAGTCCGGCATGGGCAAGGCCCTCGCCACGCACTTTGCGGCCCAGGGCTGGCGCCTCGCTCTGTGGGACGTGGACGCCCGGGCCGGCGAGGCGCTCGCGCGGCAGCTCGGCCCCGACGCCCTGTTTGTGCAGTGCGACGTGGCCAGCTACGCGTCGCAGGCCGCCGCCTACCTGGCCACCTGGACGCGCTTTGGCCGCATCGACGCGCTGCTCGCCAACGCCGGCGTCGTCGAGCGCTCGTCCGTCTTTGTCTTCCGGCACCGCGGCAGCCCGGTCGAGGCCGTGCCGCCCGCGCCCGACCTGTCCTGCACCGACGTCGACTACAAGGGCGTGCTGTACGGCGTCCAGCTCGCCATCCACTACATGCGCCACAACCCCGGCACGCCGGGCGGCAGGATCGTGGTCACCGCCTCCACCGCCGGCATCCACCCGCACCCCGCGTTCCCCGAGTACAGCGGCGCCAAGGCCGCCGTCATCCAGCTTGTCCGCGGCGCCGCCGACGTCCTCCGCATCAAGGAGAACATCTACATCAACTGCGTGTGCCCCGGCACCGTGCACACAAACCTGGCCCCGCCCGCGCTGGTCGCCGCCGTCGGCCCCGCGTGCATGACGGCCCTCGACACCGTCATCCAGGCGTACGCCGCCTGCCTGGCCGACGGCGACACGCGCAGCGGCGCCATCCTCGAGTGCAGCGGCACGCAGATCAGCGACGTCGACTACAGCCGCCTGGCCTTTCAGAACGGCGCGCCCAGCGTGCGCTCCGTCACCGTGTGGGATCCCATGTTCAAGCAGATCCACGGTGAGCCGAGCGAGCTGCCGTCGGCGATTCCGTGAGGGGGGATGTGCCAACGGGCGTGCTTGCCAACGGGCATGTTGCCAGCCCGGCCAGAAAGGCTCTTCGATGCTGCGGGAGAGGTCAAGAAAAAATGGCAATGACATAAGATATACAGCGTCTGAAGAGAACAGAAAAGCAAACGCCACCCGCCGTTCGCCATATTTTGTGCACCCTGTATCGTTTGTTCCCAATCTATCCGGGGTCTGGGGCAAAATGCATTCAGTCACTCGCCGAGCCTGCCCATCCCATCAAGAACCGCCAAAAACCCAATAGAAAGCATCCGAGCTGCTCTGTAAATCTCGAGCAAACAAGAAACCAAGCAGGGCCTGCATAACCGCACGGCCCTGCCCAAGCAAACCAGAAAAGATCATACACTGCCCGCTACCAAGGGACACACAAAAATTTTGTGACAAAACAGAGATCAGCACGTCGGGGTATATCTCCAAAATCAAAAAAGAGAGCCGCCCCGAAAAGGAGGCCCTGCTTTCTCAGGATCCTTCCTTTTTAGTGGCCATTTGTGGCTGCGTCGACGTCCATGTTGGCGTCCATGTCGGCGTCGTGGGTGCTGCCGCTGCTGGCGGCATTGCCATCCGCGTCGCCGGCCGGCCTGGCCTCGCCCTTGTCGCTGTCCGTCGCTTCCTGCGCGCCCGGCACCGCCTTATCGCCGGCCTGCGCGGGCTTTGCTCTGCCGGCCAAGAACAGGGTTCGGAACTCGTCGTTGGACTTTTTGGCGGTGGCGCTGGCCGGGGCCGTCACGCCGTTGGCCGCAGCCGGCTCGCCGTTTGGCTTTGCCGGTGCTTGTGCAGAGAGCGCAGTGAACCCGAGGCCCCGCTTAGCACCCTTGGCGCCCAAGGGACGCCTGACACGCGGGGGCACGAGAGACGCCGCCGACACGGGCGCCGCCGCCGTCGTCGTCGTCGCCGCCGTCGGCGTCGCCGCTGCCGCCGCTTTCGGCGGGCGCAGGGGAACCTTGTCCATCCGGTCGGACCGCTGCTCCGCCTTCTCCTTGAAAAGCTGTGCGACCGTGCCGGTCCGCAGCGTGTGCTGCTCCAGCTGCGCGCCCTCGAGCGCCAGTTGCGCTTTGCCTGCTGTCACCGCGTCGGCAAACTCAACAATGGCACCGCCGTGGTCGGCGCGCAGCACGAGCTTGGTCACGTGGCCTTGCGGCTCGACCAGCGCGCGCACGCGAGCAATGTTGACCGTGTCCGGAATGCCGAGAAGCGCAAAGGTCCGGTTGCGCAGCGCCTCCTTGCTGGCTTCCTTGTGCGCGTCGTCCGGCTCGTCCTCGCCAACAGCACCCCCCGAGGCCGTCGATTCGGCCGCCACCGACGTTTCGCGCGCGGCCGGTTTGTGGTTCGTAGCAACCGACATCTCCACGGTCAGGATCTGGGAGCCCATCTTGACCTTGTCGAGCTCCTCGACGGCCCGCTCCGCCTCCTCTTTTGTCTTGAAAACAACAAAGGCCGAGCCGCGGCTGCGGCCGGCCAGGTTGCGCAACAGGCGGACACGCTCCACCGTCCCGTGCTTGGAAAACAGCTTGTCGATCGCCTGCTCGTTGGCGTCAAACGGCAGGTTTTTGACGTGCACCTCGCGGCCCTCGTCCGTAGCACCGCCGCGTGCCCTTTTTGCCGAGGGGTCCGAGTACTGCACCGACAGCTTGTATCGGTCCTCCAGCATCTGCCCGTCGAGCTGGGTGGCCTTTGCGGCCGCCGCGGCGTTCCGGAACGAGACGTAGCAGAAGCGGCGGTGGGCGTTGTACTTGAGGCTGGGCCACCGAATGCCAAAGATGGGCCCGCAGGCGCCAAACAGCGTGTGCATGTAGGCGTCGTCGGCCGCAGGCGGAAAGTTTGTCACGTAGAGCGTCGTGCCGGTGGCGGCCCGGACGGAGATGCTGTGGTCGTCAAAGTACTTTCCGTCGCGGATCAGCGCAGACTGCACGTCCTCGACGGACCGGAACTCGACGAGAGCCACCGCCGACCGGCCGTCCTCCTCCTTCTTGAGCTGCACATTGTTGACGTGGCCGTAGTCGCGAAAGTACGAGCGGACCTTTGTCGACGTGACGTCCAAGGGCAGGTTCGATACGAACACGGACGTGTTCTCGCGATCGCGTTTGCTGCGCGCCTGCTGCTGCTGCTGCTTGCCGTCATCGCCCTGGCTGCTGGCGCCGCCATTGTCGTTCTTGGGCCTCTTTGTCGCAGACCCAGCGGCCTCGTCAGCTGTGTTTGGGTCCCATTTTCTCTTGACGCCGGCAGTGGGGTCGTCTTGCGCGTCTTCGGGGCCGTTTGGAGTGGGCAAGTATTCTCTCAAAGTACCTGGATCGGCGCCGGCCGGGGCCTCGGTGTGCGCCCGGCCTTGGGCGTCTGCGTTGGTGGCGGCCGCCGCCTGGGCCGCGGCCTGTTGTGCCGCCGCGGCCTCGGTGCGCTGCTGCGCAATGACTTTCTGGATCGTGTGGACGTCGTCGAGGGCGCCTCGCAAGACGTCTGCGCTCTCAAAGTCGTTGCAGTGCTGCACGTAGACCTCAATGACGCGCTCGGGCCAGTTGAGGCGCGGATCCAGCAGCGCGCGCTGGAGAACAAGGGCCGGGCGGCTCGGCGTGCGGGAGAGCCGTATTGGCGGCGGCGGGGCGGGTGTCGGGCTGCGTCCGGCGCCCTTTTGCGCCTGGAACAGGTTCATTTCCCACAGGTAGTAGCTCAGCCAGAAGCTGTAGTCGTGGGCGAGGAGCTCCTTCTTGGCCAGCTTCTCCCAGTGCTCGCGCGCCTCTTCGATGGCGCCGTGCTTTTCGGTGAGGTGGTAGATCATGATGCGTTCCAGGCGGTAGTTGGGGTCGCCCTGGAAGGCGTTGCCGAAGCGCCGCTCGCCCCAGACCTGGACGGCCTCGAGGGCGGCCACGAGCCCGGAGTCGGCGAGGTCGACGGCCTCGTCCGAGGCGTTGGGGTCGATGGCGCGGCGGCGGAGATAGCCGCACCAGGCCGCGTACATGTCGACGACGGCGGCCATGCCGTCGCGGTCCAGGGCGCTGTTGGTGGCGGCGTGCTTGATGCGCTCCATGTCGGAGAAGCTGAGGCCGGCCTGCTCGCCGGCGACAATGTAGCGCGCCCAGAGGCGGCCCGACCACGGGCAGTGCTGCACGGCGCGCTGCAGCACGTCCAGCATGTTTGGGAGCGCGCGCGCGAGCTCCTCGTTGCGGCCGGCGGCGCCGGCGGCGCTGTCGCCGAGGTCGCTGTGCAGCTGCGAGCAGAACACGACGACGTCGGTCCAGGCGGTGTCGTCCGTCTTGAAGACGCCCGTCAGGGCGCGCGCAAAGAGGCCGAGCGCCACGCGCACCGCCGTGGGCTTGTCGGCGCGCTCGGCCTGGGTGTTTGCGATTTCCCAGTCCATGTAGCGCGCCATGGCCGCGCGCTGGGCCTGCTCGTCGCCGGAGCGCACGGCCGCGCGCAGGGCCATCTCCAGCGGGTCGCGCTGCTCGCAGATGCGTCTTGCGGCGCGCGACTGCTCGGTCACGGCGCGCATGGTGTCTTCGTAGGCCGCCGGGTTGTACTCGGAGAGAAAGGAGCTGAACGCCGACGACGTGTCGTCCCAGGTGGCGTGCGGGATCGTCAGGCGGTTGCGGTAGAGGTGGGTGATGCGCCGGACGCCCTCGGCAGTGCGCGTGCGGTCCAGGAGGTCGCGCTCGAGGGCAATCCAGCGGTTCCAGAGCTCGTGGCTGTCGCTGAGGCGGTACTTTGTCGCCTCGTGCCCCTCGCTCCAGAGATGCAGCGCCGCGTCGAGCGAGAAAATCTCGGCGGCCGCCTGCTGCTTCTCCAGCGGCCACGACGCAACCGGGCCGCTGCGCTGCATGCTCTCCAGGTAGAGGGCCCAGAAGTAGTCGCAGTAGGCAATCCACACGCGCACGCTGCTCGGCTCGGCGCTGACGGCGGACCGGTAGAGCTCGACGACGTGGACGCGCTGTTCCAGCCCGGCGGCCGCGCGGCGCTGCTGGTCGATGTAGTCGAGCCAGCTGTCTTCGCCTACGGGCGGAGCGGGAGCAGGGGGCGGGCTGGCCATCTTGGCTGCTGGGGCGTGGGCGCGGCGTCTGCAGAGCCTGGGACCATCGGTTTTGACGCGCACGCGGGACCGGGAGGGGAGCGAGTCGATGCAAGAAGCCCGGCGGCCGACGCGGAAGGCTCAAAAACCGGGGGAAAAGTAGCCTTTCGCCTGGGGCCGGGGCGCGCCGTGGCAAGGGGCCTTGTCCTGCCGGGTGACGGAGAGCGCGCGGCGCTTTGGCGATGGGCGCGAGCTCTTGTGCAGGGGACGGGCCGTTGGGCGAGCTGGAGGGCTGTCTTGCAGGTTGGAAGATCACGAGGTGAGATGCAAGGATGGGCGGCAACGCCAATCAGAATGGAAGAACAGGAAAAAAAGAGGAGGAAAGCGCGATGATGGTGCCTTGTGCCTTGTCGATGGGAAGGCGCGCTGGCGGATGGAGATTTTTTGGGTTGTTCTTTCTTGTTGCGGCAGCCATAGTACGAGTATGCCTGGCCGTTCTTTCCTTGTCCTTACTTAGCACGCGCTGCTTTATTTTGTCTCAGCAAAAGAAAATGGCAGGAGCGAGTTCCAGCGTAGCGGATTGGCAGGCAAAAGTG
Organism: Sporothrix cf. nigrograna; assembly: GCA_019925305.1. Taxonomy (NCBI): domain Eukaryota; kingdom Fungi; phylum Ascomycota; class Sordariomycetes; order Ophiostomatales; family Ophiostomataceae; genus Sporothrix; species Sporothrix cf. nigrograna. The sequence goes on along the minus strand of JADHKR010000001.1, from coordinate 1,209,528 downwards.
GGTTGCGCTGCGAGAGCGGGTCTTTTGGTGGGCAGCGTATTTCCCGACAGCAGCAGAGCGGGCACAGGCGGGGCGTGCTACAGCGCAACTGGCGAGCGAGAGGCCCCAGGGCCTTGCGGCATGCCCTGAAGCCAACGGGCACTCTAAATATCGGATGTTTCTGACGTAATCCTCTTAAGCATATGTCGTAGAGGCGGAATTTCCACGGCCCATTGTTCGCTCCTTCCTGAAGACAGACGTGCTTTGCTGCCATTCTGGCATCTGCTTTGTAATCGACATCTACGACGTACGCATCTCACGGACAAGCCCGGGTACATGCACAGCACACGACAGTACTCGTATGCGCGTCTTCGAGTCCTGCAGTGTCCAAATGGCAGCCCTGCAAGGAACCGGCTATTATCCCTTGCCGACGCAAACGCAGGAAAAGCGATACGAGTATTGATACAGACCAGGCGGAGGGCTAGACCACCAATGTCTCGATTGGGTGACGCTGGCCGCAGCCTCAGAAGCCATCGGTGCGACGCGAACAGCGTTCCATGGAAATCCAGCTCCGCTGATCTTGCTGCGTTTGGACGACATGGGAGCAAGAAAGCAGGGACGCGCCTCTGTCCGTGCCTTATCAGGACGTCCCGGGAAGGCAACTGAGTATATGTACATACGACTACTACTCGTAAGTACATACGGAGCACTCATAATACGACGCAGCCACAGGCGTCCCGATGACGTCGTCCCGCATAATTGGCGCCGAACGTACGTCCTGGACGCCCTACGCGAACAACGCGTTCCAGACCAAAAGTGCGTTGGTGCCGTCAATTTCACCATTTCAGCGGCCGGCAGGCTGTTTCACCCAACCCTCCAACTGAAAAAAGGAAAGCGGAGAAGTGGAGGATGGCATATTGCATTGCCAAGTCGTCATTTTACCGGCAGCCTCCTGGATACTAATGCTCCGTACACGCAGGGGAAGCACGGCTATCCGGCATGCAGCTGAATGTTGAGTGCTCGCTCCAACATGCCCGTCTCATCTCCATGTGGGCGTTGTTTGATGCCGCTCGTATCGTACAATCTACGAGGATATGTACAGTACAGTAATTGCCGCACTCTTGACTCCGTTACTATTCCCGAGTATCTGTAGTCACGTGACAACACATGTTCCACGTGCCGTCTCGACTTTGGCCAGGCCTTACGAGTACTCATAGCGCCTCGCGTTCTGCCAGACCCACATGCGTCACTGAACAGAACCAAATCCATGCATCAATCGACCACCCCATTGTCGTCGTCAACTGTTGAGCCTGCTCACCGACGGCACCCGGTCGGCCCGTATCGTGGCGCTGCCAACGAGACGGCCCGCAACATGCCGAAGCGGACGCGCTCCGGCGAGCCGGTCCCCATCTTTCGCCATGCCGTCGGCGGCCTTTTCCCCGCCCACCTGAAACTCGACCTGCATGTCGAGCCGCCCAGCGGCAACGGCCAGGAGCCACGCGTCGTCGCCGCCGTGCGGCCGGCCGGCATGCCGCGGGTCGGCGGCCACGGAGCAGCAACGCCTCTGACCGGCCACAGGAGCTCTCGCTGACCGTCCGGATCTGTGTCGTCGTCGGCGGCCCGTCGTCCGACGCCGCTTGCCGGCCGGCTGCCTCCGCGTCCACATGCGACGTCTTGGACGCGAGCTGGAGCGACGCCGGCATGAGCCAGGGACTCCGGAACCTGGCAACCAGACCGACGTTTCCGGGCTTGCATTGGCACGGCGGATAAAGGACCCTTGTTCGGTCGGGGACGCCGTGGCCGGCGTCGGTGCGCGGCAGAAACGGCAGAAGCGAGACGCGACAGCCCCGGACGAGGATGCGGTGGCACGTCTCTCGCCGCCATCCGATGCGCCGCGCCAAAAACGGATGCTGGGGGCGCCAGCGAAGCCCGTTGCCGCCAAGGTCATGGGCGGTGGCAAGAGCGGTGCTTGGACCGCAACTGTCCGCAAGCCGTCAAAAAGACTGCTGCAGCTCACGGACCAGCTGACCCCAGGGTCGTACCTGGCACTGCCGTGTTCGGGTCGCCCGTCAGCAGCCACCTTCGACAAGACGCTGGTCCTCGCCGTGGGCGGCAGCAGCCCCGAGGCTGGCGAGGCTGTCTTTGGTGGTGGCCTGGGTGCTGCGGCTGTGGGCGGCGGACGGAGCCTCACTGCGGGCTGGGCCTTTGCGCACAAGCCAGGCCCGGGCGGTGTCGTGTCAGGGCAGCTGGATCCTGTCGGCCTGGATGGAGAGCTGCACGCCGCCTCGCGCAGCCGTGCAGAGCTGATGGCTGTCGTGGCAGCGCTGCAGCACCGAGACAGGCCGGGGCAGGACGGCGTTGACCGGCTTGTCCTGACCACGGCCTCGTACCACATGATGAAGGGCCTGACGGAGTGGCTGCCGGGGTGGAAGGCAAGGCAATGGCATACCGGAGACAACCTTTCTGTGCAGAACCGTGACTTGTGGGAGCGAGTCAGTGACTTGATGGGCTCCTTCGCGGTGGCAGGCTGCGAGGTCAGTGTCTGCCATGTGCCGCGAGCCAAGTTTGGGACCAGACTGGAAGACGCGGCGAAGAGGGCCGTACGGCAGCCGGGCCAGATGACGGAATACTACGACGCCTCGGAGATCGGTCGGCCTCCGGGCCTGGTGCGGACAAAGGCAGTCCTGCCTTAGTCGATGAACAGACAGTGGCCGAACACCTCGCCCAATGGTCCAAGCCAGCAAGTCCACGGCGCCCCCGTGGAAGGCTGGATCATTTCCATTGGACAAGCGCATGTCACCGGCCGCATTGCCGCCCCTGATGGTATGCGAATCGGCTGGACAACGACTCGACGAACAAACAAACATACACTGAAATAGCGAGCTTTCTTCACTTTCCAAGGCGCGGACGAGCACTATGAAACGAGTTGGGAACGATGCGTTCGCTCTTTGTTGATGGCCGTTCAGCTGCAAACGGCAGCCGTTGTCCGTGTGGGAGGACGAGGGCTAGGAGGAAACAGGCCGGCGGCTTGGTCCAGTGGCTTCTGGCCGGACGAGGCGGTCCCCTCGGCGAGATGTTTGATTCCAAGTCTTGCGAGACCAGTGTGCGGTGCACAACCGGTGAACGTTGTTCTGTGCGAGCGTTCCCCTGCGCATGCTTGGCGGTGTGGCAACTCCGAACACCATTGCACAGTATGTGTCTAGACACTTGTCTGGTTTTGAACGTTGAGGATACCTCGACGAGAGCCACAAAGTGATTTGCAGTTCTCCACGGTTTCTCGATTCCACGTTCATGGCATGCTCTGCCGTCTGGCAATGCGTCCGCTGTATTCTCTTCCTTGCAAAGTGGTTTTCACTGCCCTTTTCTTTGGTCTTGGTTCGGCATCCGCAAAGATGCCAGCGCCGTGTTCTCGACAAACGCCACACCGCATGCACGATTATACATCAGCAGCGGTCGCGGCGGTTTCGATTGTGCGCGACGCGTGCAAAGAGACACGGACGCGGTTTGCTCTGGAATGGAGCGCTTTAAAAGAGACGTGTCGAGGCATGCATTCTCGAGAAGCCACGAGCCTCGTCGAGGGCTTTTGCCTGCACACAGAGCCCGAAAATAGGAGCTGCGTTGTCGGCTTGCTCGGTGCTTTGACACCGGAGGTGACACGACATGCGGACTGCTCGTGTTGAAGCTGGCAAATTGGCAAGAAAAGGAACAACGCGGCCCATGTGGTTGCTTGTCCTGTCATGATGTTACGGGGCACTGTTCCGGTGTAGCAAAGGCGCAAAATAGAACAGAGACACGAAAAGGAGCTGACGTACCAAAAGGCTACCTGCATTGCAGTTCGAGTGCCATACGAAGCACTGCATGTGCATGTACATATATGCAGGATCGGAGCATGCATTAGACAGGCTGGCCACCTCGGTTTGACGTTGTGCCCACAGGAGGAAAAAAAGAGTTGGCCGCAGGAAACAAAGAAAAAGAGCTAGACTAATCGCGTCGCGTTGCAAGAGTTCAAGGAGAGCATTGCTCTCCTGGAGTTTGCAGCAATCTTGGCGTCATCGAACATTCCCGTGTCATGAAAGAACAGTTGCATTTTGTCATGTTCACCACTGTGTCAGGCACGCGTTCCTCGCGGACGGGAGGAATGTGCTTCTCAGACCGAGCCAAAGAGCTTTTTGCATCCACCACAAGAGCCTGGATAATGGAAACAAGAGCACCTCCTTCAAGTACTTTGTACTCTCTTGTACCTCTGAGGACGAGACGAAATGCAGCTCGACGGAAGGCAAGTCCCAAAACTGCTTGACCGGCTGGATCTGCCAAGCAACGCTTGCTCATGGTAGACTCAGAAAGCCTTGCGTATTGCCATGGGTTGAAAAACGCGAGTGCTTATGCATCTTGGAGAGTCAGACTCGTCAGATGCTTATTTCTGCCTGGGTGGTGCCGCAGGGGTCTGGTGCCCAGGCCGTCCTGACAATTTTGAGGGCAGCTTCCTATGTTGTTCTTGTCCATCATGTCCATCACACCAGTGAGAATCTGTCGTGATTCTTGGGCCTTTTGGTAGCTGTGCATGTCGTATGGCGCATGTCTTTCTGCAATCTTGGCAGATAAGACGCCTGTCAACGTGTTGAAGAGGGTGCGAGGACGTGGTGCAACAGATTTGCGACAACGACTCAGCCGTGCTCATTTCCCACGAGGCATTGTTTTGGATCTTGCCAGGCATGATATTGAAGGTAACCCTGTCACCAAATCTCGCTCTCCCCACTTCTCTGCCGCATGCAGGTGTTCCAAAACACTGCAGCGTGGCGCAGCGTCCAGCGAGAAGCTGGGTATTTTGGCCGGCTTCGTCCTGGCAGGACAAGTGAGCTCAAGGATTTGTGTGCTGTCGACTTTGGTATCTTATCTTGCCAGAGCACATTGCAGGTATGCAGCCATGTTACTCCGTTTGCATGATGCAGCGATTCAGACGAAGAATCGGCGGTGCAGCCATATCAATCCTGACCGAACAGACCAGGGCCATACCACAGCACATCGTTTGCTCCTCGTCTCATGCCAGAAAGCAACATCTTCAGCCCTTTTCAAACGATTGGCGTGTGCCTCTCCCTTCGTTGCACAATAGGGCAGCTCAAGGACCTGCTCTGAATGGAAAGCAAACTGTGCAGAATGTCCGCCTTGCCGAGACGGGAACGGGCAGGGTGGCCAAACGGACCGGGAAAAGTGGGAGGCTGCCGAAAAAGGGAGAGGACTGGTGACGTTTTCGTACGTGTAAGGCTTCTTCGTGCTGTGCACGGCCTCTTGAAACGAAGCTTGTTGGGAAACATTTTTTTCTCGCATTTGCAACCGGTAGCTTGTTCAGCCAAGCAACCCCAGTTCGTACGACGTAGGAGGACGACGTACTCGTATGGCTTTGCCTCGATCGGAAAGAGAAAAGAAAACGGCCAACAGACTGAGGCGGTAGCGTTGGAACCTGAGACACTAGGGCAGCAAAAGAGTTCGCGTTGGCTTGTTTTAGCGCAGCTGCAGGGGTTGCCAACAAAAAGAGGATGTGCTGGCACTAGGCCGTTGTTCCTGGCGGTCACAAAGTATCTTACAGAACACAGCACACAGCACTTGACCCTGTTCCTGCTGTTGATGGCTGGCGGGATGTGCTCCTGCTGTGCGGGTTGGGTGAGAGGAGAGGGATGACGCGGGCGGCTGGACGTTTATGCGTTGGCAAAGAAGGAAGGGCGGAATGGACGATGCACGGCCGCCGATGTTGTCTGTCAAGGGGATGTGAAGGGACAAAAGTACCGCCCTGCTCTCAACCAGATCCCTTGGTCAGAGCGAAGAAAAGCAGACTGCAGTATATGTAATATGTGTTAGCAACTGGACGAACAGAGTGCTTGTAGATACTTGCGTGTGTCCTTTTTCTATAGACATGGCCCGTCTGTTTCTGCTCGGCAGCTAGGCAGATCGTGCGCGCCAAAACGGACTGCGCTTCTTTGGCCGCTCCTCGTCACCGGTGCTTTCTGGCCGTCTGTAGAGTCCCGTTCGCTTCCGTCTTGCCCATCGGGTCCCCTTGTTTGTGTTGGCTGTCTCGAGAGAACCTCCCGAGGCACCTGCGAGCCGGCTGGCCAAAGAGTGTTGGTCTCGCAGAAAGACGCTGCCTCATTCCACAAGATGCCTTTCAGGCTGCAGAGGAGACCGCCGCTCGTATCCCGGGCACAGCCCACTGTTCGGCTTGTTGGCAATGCAGGCGCCCCTGAATTGTGGATGTAGTGCCCTCAGCCGCCCAGCCGGGTGCAGCAGCGGTGATCTGCACCGCGCAATCCGGCGCAGTAGCGCTTGGTTCTGGCGGGTCAGCGTTTGTGCTTTTTTTGGCTGGGTACCTGGCTAGCATGCCTGGGCGGCGTGCTGCCCCAGGTATCTGTCTTACCGTCTTCTTGGCCAGCAAGCCGCAGAAACAACGGCGCCTGGCGAAAAGAACGCTTCGTTGGCCTGGAGGGCCTTGTCATCCGCTCTGGCGCCCCTGGCCGTAGGATGGCTGCAGGGCCGGCCAGGACGCCATGCCAGGATCTCGGCGTGCGACGACGGCCTGCGCAGCATGCGGGAAGGAGGAAGGGTTTTCTGCTTGCGGAGGGCGAGGGGCGACGTAGAAGCGTGAGGAGAGAGGAGGGAAGAGAGAGCTTGGATCACGACTGCCCGCAGCCGCTTTCCTCTTTAAGCCAGAGCCCTCCTTCCTCCCCCCCGACTCTCCTTCGCTCCTTCCTTTGCTTCCTGCTTCCTCACGGACGTCTGCTCTTTCCGGTTTTGTGTTCTTTTCTCGCGGGCTCTTTCTCGCAATCGTTGTCTTCACGTCGCTCCTTCCTGCTACCAGGCTCTTTCCTTGTCTTTCCATATTTGTTTACTCAAGCGGCATCGAATCGTCACACATATTTGCAGCTGACTTTGGCCTCACTTTGCACTTTCATTCAGCTCTTCAGCATATTCTTTTCTACTCGAATCCTTTTCTTTGTCTGTCATTGTCTGTCTCTCAAACCTCGCGCCTTTCCGTCTGCATTTTCAGTCTCCCTCCCGGATAGATTACCGGAGCACAACGGCATCGGATCAAGCACGACACTCTTTCGGCGACACCTTTCCTCCAGCAGCCGCGTGCCACCGGCCTCGCTTCGCAGCATCGGTTGCATCGTTTTGCTCTCCCTGTCTGGCACCACACGAGACCGGATCGCTTGCACAGACCGAGAAGCACCGGACGGCGTGCACAGGTCGCAGATTCGTCGAGACAAAGACAACCAGAGACAAACACGCCACCAAACAGACACCCGGCCCCGCGCCCAAGTGAACCCCGGGACGGCATCGTTAGATTGCTGCTTGCCACGCAGCATTCCGTTCCAGTGCAACGACACGTCTGCAGCCGGCGTTTCTCACAGCCTCAGACACAAAGGCACGGCCTGTACGGACGTCTTGGCCTGTTTATACTTTATACATTACCAGCCCGTGGCTCCTTGGGTCTCTTTTTTTCTCTTGTCTAATTTTGCGTTATCTTTTTCTTTTTCTTTTCTTTTTCGTTCTCTTTTTCTTCTTTGTTGCTCGACTCTACAGGCTCTTTGTTTTTTTCCTCTGGCCGGTCTTCCCAGTGACAGCTCGTTGGAGCTTGCTTCTTCGGCTTTTCTATTCGTGTTCCCGTCTTGCAACGCCTGTCGTTCTAACCTTGGCCAAAATGCGGTCGCAAAGCTCCGCGGCACTGCTCCTGGCCGCCCTCGCGGGCCTGGCGCGCGCCCAGAGCTTCCCGGACGAGGCCTCTCTGCCTGGATGCGGTGTAAGTTGTCACGGCCTGCCTGCGGTGCGGCGACAATGCTAACGCCTGGCAGGAAACCTGCCTAGACTCGCTCATCTCGCAAGCCTCGACGTTTGGCTGCTCGGCGGACTCGGCCGGCTGTCTCTGCGCCGCGTCCAGCTTCCAGAACGGCGTGCACGACTGCGCCGCCGCCGCTTGTGCAGCGGATCTGCTGCCGTCCGTCACAAACTACCTCGCATCTGTGTGCGCAAGTAAGTCGCGACTCGCCTGCTGGCTCCTCGGCACGCCGGCAGCAGAAACGAGCTGACAACTAACGCGCGACAGCTGCTGTTGTGGGCGCCGCCACAAGCTCTCCGGCAGCCGTTTCGACGCCTGCCGTGTCGACGCCTGTCGTCTCGACGCCGGCCGTCTCGTCTGCGCCGGCAGCGGCATCGACACCGGCAACGCCGCTTTTGCCGGTCTTGTCGTCGACAACGCCCATCGTCACGAGCTCTGTCGCCTCTGCGCCCGCGGCAAGCACGCCCGTCCCCTCGAGCACGCCAGCCGCCACGAGCACGCCCCTGGCAGGCGCCGCGAGCTCCACGCCGGCCGCGAGCACGAACGTCGCCACCGGCGCGCCGACCTCGGCTACTTCGGCTGCCACGCCGTCGACCAGCGGCGCAGCTGCTGGTGCTCCTGCGAGCGTAAGTCGAGGCCACGGACAGGAGGGACGGAGTAGGATGGATGCCGCCAAGACTGTCGCTGACCTGCGTTCTCCAGACCACTTCGAGCACGAGCACGGCCACGGCCACGGCGTCGCCGGGCCTGACGGCGGGCGCCAAGGCGGGTATTGGTATTGGCGCGGCCGTCGGTGCCGTTGCTGTGATCGCGGCCATTGCTGCGTGCGTGATTGCCCGCAGGCACCGGGGCCGCGACGAGCGGAGCCCTTCGCGTGCCAACCTCCAGATCTCGGATCCGATGCCCGGCTCGGGGCGCATCTATGCAAACGACGACAACAGCCGGGATTTTGGGCACAACTCGGAGCTGGAAATGAAGTCTCGGCGGTACGAAGACATGGTACCTCGGCACGTGCCTAGGAACATGGTCTAGGGACCGAGTGTTTCGAGGCGCTGAGCAGCCTACCTTTGGCACCAGGAGCTCCCGGACGGGTTTCTCTTTTTCTTTTTCTCTTTTCTCTTTTCTCTCTTCTCTTTTCTCTCTTCATCTGTATTTCTTTACGTCCACTCACTGCAGGTAGTGGAGTGCACAGTGACATAATAGACCGGCCACGGTTTGAATAGCAAGCCGCAGCTGCAGGCGTGGCGGTGGAATCGAATTTCCGGCTTTGTTTTCCCAGACAGCATTGATTTCATTTTCAACACATGTCCCAAGCGCGACAGTGCATGGCCCTTGTGTATTTGGTGTCTAGACGAGAAACCGCAGGCAACGCCGCGGGATGGAGACGCGAGAATGCAGCTATGGTACAGTGCCGCAAGGACAGGGCGGCAGGAGGATCGACGCTCGCCAGAGGCGCGCCGTGTCTACCACGAGTAGTAGGGTCTTTGCGCCGTGACAGGGCGGTTGGGCAGATGCACCCAGGGCGCCTTCTTGGCCTCCTTGGCCAGGCGCTCGTCGTGCAGGCGGATGCGTGTCTTTTCCTCCTTGAGGACAATCGACAGGACTGGGGGCGGTTAGCAGAGGCACAGAGAGCGCGTTGTTCCGCAGCTTTCAGAGGCAAAGAAAAAGAAACGTACAGGACGACGGCGACCATCTCGTGTTGCGGCGGCCGCGGGCTCGGTACTCGGGCGTGGCTGCGCGCCACTGGCCCTTGCCCACCCAGGCCTGGTCGACGTACATGCGCGACGGGTCGGTGATGCTGAGCCACTTGCCGTCCTTGGTCTGGATGGTGATGGCGTCCGGTTCTGCGTCCGGTTCTGCGTCTGCGTCTGCGCCGGCGTCTGCCGCGGCCGCCGGCTTCGGCACCCGCCCCAGGCCCATGCCGCGCTCGACGACGGCCATGTCGCGCGCCTCCTCGAGGTGCCACAGCACCTCCTTGGCCATCTTCTTCTTGCTGAAGCGCATCTGCAGCAGCGCGTCCTCGAGCGTCTTGCCGGCGATCTGGCGCGCCAGGTGCACGAGCTTCTTGGTGCTCGTTGGGATGGGCATGGACTTGTGCAGCAGCTGGCGCTCCGTGCGGGCCAGGCGCTCGGCGCGCGTCTCGCTGGCCGCGGGGTCCAGCATGCGGCCGACGTGGCGCATCACCATCTTGCGCTCCCACCGCACGCGGCTGCGCGGGTCCGGGTCGAGCGCGCGCTGCATGTCCGCCTTGAGCGTCGAGAGGCCGATCTCGTTGCGGTGCTTGGGCGCCGCCTTGGCCGCGCCGCCGCTGCCGCCGTCCGTGAGGCCCTGCTGCTCCATCTCGCCGGCGAGCAGCGGGCTGGAGCTGAGGCCGGTGTTGGTCATGCGCTCCCGCAGCTCCTGCCGCGTCTTGGCCCGGCTCAGGTCGCCGGACAGCGCGGCCGCCGCGTCGTCGGCGGCCGGCGCCTTCTTCTTGCGCCCAAATAGACTGCCCCAGCTGATGGCGCGCGGGGCAGACGTGTGCAGCGGCCGCAGGACGAGGGCGCAGGTCGTCGGCGGCCGGAGGCCTGCTGCTGTGCGTGCGTTAGAGATGCCGACTCGGCTGCGCAGGCACTGGGTATCGCGGCAGCCGCTTACCTGTCGTCAGGGCCCTCCTTGAGGGCAAGTGGAGGCTCATGGTCGCTGCGCGGATGTCGCTGCACAAAGGCTGCCGCACGTCGACACGAAGCTCGCCCGATGCAGGAAAAAACTGCTCCAGTTTGGGATGCGTGCCGTGATTGGCCAATCGACGACCAGGCGGGTCCGCCAGTTTGGTCACGTGAAAATTACACGTGACATTCCGGAGCAAATCAGCATCAGACCATTTCGGAGCTTTCGTGCGTTTTTCCCTCTTCTGTTTTCGTCCTCTGCCAACCGCCGTCACGACACACCACTCCTGCGAATCAGCCCTCCACGCACGCGCACACCACGCACAACCACACTCTTGTCGCCTCGACCCAAAACACCGCCACAATGGCCGTCAAACCGATCACCGGCGTACGTTTGCCCCGTTTCCAGGTCAATTCTGCCGGCCGCCGGACGGCGTGGCCAGCGCACGCCGCGACGGCGCCCCGGTGTGGGCTGGGACGAAACCGTGACTGCGTGACTGCGTGACCTGCTTGCTAACCTCTGCTCGGACACAGATGCTCCGCCGCACCCTGATCACGGACCTGAGCATCGGCCTGGGCCTGGGCTTCGTCATGGGCAACGTCTTCTGGTACGGCTACCACATGCCGCGCACCCACGCCCGCGACGGCTTCTATGCCAAGCTCGAGGCCGAGCGCGCCGCCCGGACACAGTAGATGCCGTTGCCGTCTGCCTGCGGGGGACGCAATCGGAGTGCAGCAGGGCCGGGCCGGCGTGGTGTCCGCGATGACGGCGGCGTCGTTCTCCCGGCACGCCGTCACCCGCCGGGCCGTGATGTGTACATAGACGGCATGTCGTTTGGCCGGGGGAGGGCCGCGGGAAGAGTAGACAAGAATACAATGAAAACTGAAAACGCTGAAACTGAAAACGCTGTCTAGTCCAAACTGATTCTGAGGAAAGCGCGAGCAAAGCGCAAGGAAAGCGCGAGGGAGTCGAGGAAGCGCGAAGAACGCCTAGCCGTATAGACGTCTTCCTGCTGTAGAGAAGTGGCGCCGTGTCCGCCTCAACCAGGGACGCTGCGTCCCGTTGCAACGCCGCCCTGTCCTCGCCATATCGTACAGTGTGCCTTTCCCGGAGCTGTGCGCCGTCCGCTCTCGTCGACGCAACAGCCGACGCCAGGGCCTCGTCTTCGGCCCTCCGCCTGGCTCAGCCCTCGGTTCGCTCCCATGCCGTTGTCTCGACCGTAAAGCTGCCCTGCCGGTCCTGGCACCTGCGCACAAGGTCAGCACGGCTCCGACGCAGCAGCTGCACGCAACGCGGCGGCCTCACCTCCGGAACAGCCGGTACACCGGCCAGCACTCCACGGGGCTGTCCTTCTTTTTCGGATCGGGCACAATGCACCGGTACTGCACGATGGGGGCCAGCAGCGTGCAGTCGCGGGCGAGGTCGATGCCGCGGTGCCGGCCGCCGGCCGCTCCGTCCGGCCCGCCGCCCGCCTTGTCTGCCGCGGCTTTTTCGGGGTCTGGGCCGGACGGTGCTGCCGCGGCCGCCAGCGCCGTCGCGGCCGTGCCCGGCTTGCGCTGCCGGCCGTGGACGTCAAACTGGATGCGCTCCGGCAGCTCCGACGCCGGAAATGCGTAGCAGGGCGGCGACATGGCGGGAAAATGCGACAACGGTTGTGGTCGGACGGCTGGCCAGCGGCGAATCGAGTGACGTGAAAATAGAGGGGCCAGCTGAGCCCCACTGTGCTTTTAGCACAGGCCCCAGAAATTCGCATAAACTCACTGTATGTACGACGAGTACTCGTAAACGGATCTCGTGCACGCACAGCTCGTCACAATGCGCACATGGCCACCACGACGGCCTCGCCTGCGGCTGTGGGCCGCAGGCTGCTTGGCGAAGTCGAGGAAACAAGCCTTGAAGAAGCACGTCCGTCCCGGAATGCAGCGCACGCACAGAGCGACGCACAGAATGCTGACACGCCGCCTCGCAGGTCCTGAAGCGCGTCCGCAGCGAGACGGCCGCGGCCGCCCGGCCGGCCACCCCGGGCGGCGCCAGCGCCGCATCGCCCGTCGCGAGCGCCGCCGCCGCTGCTGCGCCGCCGCGCCTGCCCGCGTTCCCGGTCCCGGCCCTGCAGCAGCTGGTCGCGCGGCACTTCCGGTCGACGCGCGCGCCTGAGCTCGTCGCCGGCGGACAGCGCCCGCTGGCCCTGGCCTACCTGCTCGTGGCCACGCTGGTGGCCGCGCCGCTGCGGCAGACCGTGGTTGTCGTCGACGCCGAGGCGCGCTTTGACGTGCGCCAGCTGCTCGGCGTCCAGCCGCGCGCATCGCCGCTCGGCGCCGATGCCGCCGATGCCGCCGCTCTTGGCGCGCCCGTGACCGAGGACGACCTCCAGCACGTGCATGTGTTCCGGGCCGACCCGCGGTGGCGCGCTCCGCCGGCCGAGCTGGCGTCCGCGGCCGAGCAGCGCGTCCTGTACGGCGGCGCGCCGCGACGCCGCGACCGGCCCTGGTGGGGGACAATCGTCGTGGGCGGAACCGGCCGAGGCGGCGACAGCGCTCGCGACGGTGCCCACGACGGCGCCCGCGACGGTGCCCGCGACAGCGCCGGCATGCACGGTGCGGGCGCCGCGCTGGTCACGGGCCCGTACGGCTGGCTCCGCGTCGACCGTCTGGAGCAAGATGCCGCTGACGCTCACCAGGCGCGCCAGAGACGGCTCGCCGCGCTCTTCCAGAGCATGGACCTGGACCGGCAGCAGGACGAGGACGCGCCGCAGCCCATACAGTGGCTTGCGAGTTCTCCCTGGGGCAGTTTTGCCTTTCAGCTATCCAGTCTAGCGCAGCAGCAGCGCCAGGAAGACGTCGATGAGTCTCTGAGAGGTGCACATCGTATCCCATGATTTGCATGACCAGAGTTGTCTACAACGAGCAGAAGCATAATCCAAAAAATGGCCTTCATAAATACATCCATAAATAGCATGTCCCTCGAGGACGCCACAGGGCCATTATGGCTTGTCGCCTGCCGCGAGCACCTTTGCAACACAGTCTCGGGCCTTGAAAGCTTCGTAATACAGGGCCAGGTTGCCTGCTCCAAGGCGCTGGAGCTCGGCCGTAAAGGCAGCCGCGCTGCCGAGAGCCGTCGCCATGCTGTGCAGCACGGGCCACAGGGCAAAGTCGACGACCGACGGTGCCCGGCCGCCGGCCATGAAACGGGTGCCGTTCTGGCTCGGCCCGCCCGTCGGCTCGCCCGCCGGATCTGCGTAGCTGTCCCAGAGCTTCAGCTCCGTCTGTAAAGGCTTGAGTGAGGGGGCGGGTTGGGGCGGCGCAGCAGCACCACTTTCAGCACCACTTTCGGCAGCACCACTATCGGCGAGCACGTCGCCTGGCTTGGACGCGGCCCTCCACGTGTCCTGAAACACCAGGGCTTGCTGCAGCCGCGTGTACTTTTGCGCGGTCTCGCGGTAGTGCTGGGCAGGCCGGCCTTTGGAGAGACTGCCATAGACTGCATCCAGATAGAGCAGGATGGCCAAGACGCCCTGGACGACCGACCTGTCGCGGTCGTTGTCGACGAGCCGGACCGGGACCGCGAGAGACGACGGCGGCTCGCCCGCCGGACACGAGGCAGCACGGCCCTTGTCGGCCGGCGCGGCCAGACTGCCCCTCGCGTACTTGATGTCCAGGTCCGCCAGGAACAGCTGGACGGTCGTGTTGACGACGGCGTCGCTGCTGGCAAAAAAGCGAGGCGCGCTGCTCATATGCAGGACGTCAAAGCCGGTGCCGTAGTGCTTGTCCCAGTCAAACGAGGCGCTGTGGTTCTCGGTGCCAAACGCCTGGAGCATGCGGATGGCCTCGTCCGACTGCCCGTTGACAACGTCGCGGGCGTGCTCGCGGTCTTTGCCCACGGCGCCCTGGCCCCAGATGCGCGTCTGGTCCTTGTTCAGAAACGTGCCAATCTGCCGAAACGTCAGGCTGATGCGGCCGCCGCCGTAGGCCAGCTCTGCGGCGGTCTTGTCGCGGCTGGCGCGCTTGTCTTGGCGGATGGCGTGCAGCCATTTCATGTTTGTTTGCAGGCCCATGCGGCAGAGCGAGTTGTGTGGAAGCTGCACGCGGACGCTTTCGCGTTTGCGGGGTTCGGCTGCTGGGGCAGCAGCAGCAGCATCGCCACCGGAACGCAATGGCTCGGCAGGGCGCGCGGGGTCCTTATCCACGCGCTTTGTGCGGAAAACCATGGTTCGCTCGGCTCCGAGACTCATGTTGCACACATAGGAGCCCGGGACAATGTCCAGCGTCTTGTCGCTGTGCTCGGAGATGTAGTCGGTCCCGGTGCGGTAGAGCTGGATCAAGGCGTGGTTCAGCGGGTGTCCCACGATCTGCTCGATGGCCTCCTTGATCTGGACAACGGTGGGCGTGAATGCTTCCAGCGGCGGAGACTCGTCGGCTGGGTGGCGGTAGACGGGCATGTCGCCGTCCGGGCCGACAGACCCTTGGACGCCGACCAGACGCGGCACCTCTCCGCCCTGGTGCGACATGCGCAGCCACTGCACCTCGTCTCGCAGGCGCTCATAGATGCCGGCTTCGACAGACGGGGGCAGCACGTCGTGGTAGATGATTGTGTCGCCGGCACAGATGGGCGCCGTCGCAGAGGGTTCTTTGGTTGTGTCAACCGGCACAGGCCCTTGCTCTGTGTCGGACGAGCTCTTTGCCTCGCTGTCGCTGCCGTCGCCACCACTCTCTGGATCTTCCTTGGGCGCCATTGTCTCGGACGGGCGACGGGGCGGCGTGTCGGCGGACGGGGCGGCTGTTTTCGGAACAGGTTTCTCGGCTCTTTGGTCTTCGCCCCGGGCAGACGCACTCTCCTTTGCGGCTTGCTCGAGCCGCTTTTTCAACAGGCCTGCACCGCGTGTTGACCGCAGGCGCGACTGTTCCAGGAGCTTCTGGTACCGCGAAGCGAGCGCCACGCCGGATGAGTCATCCGGGCCGCCGTCCTCGGCACCATCTTCGTCTGGGGTGATTTCACCGGTATCGACTTCCAGAGGCTCCGAAGCCGCTTCTGCGGCTGCGCCTGTTGGCTTTGCAGTTGACGACGGCGCAGGGCGTTTTTCGTTTTCTACCACGGGCTGTACCGGTGGTTCTGGCGTCGCCGGCTCGGTGTTGAGAGCAGTTTTAGCTGTAGAAGAACGACTTAGTGCCGAGTTCTCACGGGACGAGGGCGAGGACGAGGGCTGTGTGCAGACGTCGCTCTGCTTGTCAAGGTCACTGCGCTCTGGGTTTTTAGTACGTACGGGTAGAGCGCTGCCGCCGCCGCCGCCGCTTCTCCCACGCGCGGCGGCACCACTGCTTCCGCCGACCGCGACGGGCCCTCCTGCCGCGGCTTGCTGCGGGACCGCTCGGCGGGCGCGGGGAGGCCCCTTGCTGGCGGCTGTGATGGCGGCGATGGCCGTTGCAAAGTCGTTTCCTGCGGGCGGCGCGTCGGACGCCTGCGCCGTCAGGCCGTCCAGGACGTGCGCGGCCGACACGGTGTCGCAGCCGGTCAGCTGCACGAGGCTGTCGATGGCGCTGCTGTGGCGGGACACGTCGCGGTAGCCGCAGCAGTCTTGGATGATGGTCAGGGTCAGGCCGTGGCGCGCAGCATCGAGCGCGGTGGCGTAGATGCTAATGTTTGTGAGGGCGCCGCAGATGTAGAGCTCGGTGACGAAGCGCGCGCGGAGACGCATGAGGAGCTGCGTGGATTCAAAGGCGGAATAGTGCGACTTGGCAATGACAAGGTCCTGCCGGGCGTCGACGGACGAGGCCACCGAGGGCGCAAGCTCGCTGCCGTGGCTGCCGGGGAGCAAGCTGTGGTGTTTCTGCGGCTGCGTTTGCGGCTGCTCGTCCTTTGGTGCAGGGTCCGCACTCAGAAAAGCCTCGGGATCCGCGTCCAGGTCCTCGCTCGGCGGCTCGGACAGACGCCGGCGGCCGCGCGCCACATGCTGCCGGGCGCTGGCGCTGGCGGAGGTGACGATTTGCGAATCGGCCGCCGGCCGACGGGCCGTGAACTGGGTGCGGATCCAGACGACGTCTCCGGATCCGGAGTCGCGGAACGCCTTGGCGACCTGCAGGGTGCGGTCCAGGTAGCCGTCCGGTGCCGAGACGGGCAGCGCGGCGTCGGGTGCCAGAAAGGCGTTTTGCAGATCGAGAACCAAGAGGGCTTTCCGGGTCCTCACAGCCGGGAAGCTGGCGAGATCAAGGGGCAAGGTGTGCGGCATGGTGCCGTTTTGGGGATGCAAGCGAAATAAGGTGAGAGCAACAGACAAGAGGACGGACACGCTGATGGACACGTTGACGCGGACGCTGCACGCATTAGAAACGCGAGATGCCAGATACGGGTCAAGGGTGAAGCATGATGCAAAAGCACGATGGAGAGACGGAAGTGTGTGGGGGACTGCGAGGTCGAGCAGGCGCGGGGATGGTCTGACGTGAATGGCCGGACAGTCGAGCTATGTGCAACGGCGCGTCTGGGAAGACGAGGCGGACGCACGGGATGACAAGAGAAGCCTGGGGGTTCGCCGGCAGTAGCACTGCATGACGGCCGTTGGACCGCTTGCAAGGTGGAAGGCAGAAGAACAGAAGAAGCAGAATGCAAGAGTCAGGTCCAATGGCTCAAGAAAGCACAAGAAAGCACAAGAAAGCAGCTGCGTAATCGTCGTAAGCTGTGGCTGAAAGCACACGGAGAAAGCAGACGCGAATTATTTATGGCAGCAGGACAGAAGAAGCCTATGTTTCTGGCTGTCTGTGCTGCCGCACTGCTCCTCCAAAGAGGGATGAAGAGCGGAAAGGGTGCGGAATGCTGATATCGGAGCTGCCCACGGACAGAAAAAAGAGTGGTGGATGAGTGGCTGTTCCGCCCTTGATGGCGCCCTCTTGGCGCACAACGGCGCAAGGGTGTGATCGACGCGAGAGCCAACGAGCGAGTCCAAGTGGAGCCGTTGTTTCGTGATGATATGTGTTTCTGTTTGTGGCAGACTCGTGCATACGAGTACGAGTATATCGTGGAATCAAACTGGCGGTCGAGGAGGCCAGCTTCTGTACATACATATACGAGTATATGTACATAGTATACAGGACCTCCTTTTCCAGCCTGGCAGCGTCCGCGACCTCTTTGTCGACCGGATGGCCAGAGGGCGTGCTTTTCTGTCTTCTGACGCGTCGAGACAAAGATGCCGGCGTCATCTTTCTGCCAGATGCCAGCGGATGCCAGCGTACGGAGTACGAGTATGCGTATCTGCGCTGCGACCGGCATTCGACGGCCTTCTTGCAGCGACAGCTGCGCCGTCATGAGACTGCAGCTGCCCGCCGACAATCGACATTGTGCATTAACGCAGATCAGCTTGTCTCCTCACTCCGCGGAGCTGCAAAAAGAAAGGGGACGGCGATGCCTGCGCAAGGAGCCGAAAAGTGGAAAATGAGCGGGCACAGGCGGCACAGCGCGTCCTTCGTATCGAGCAGTGGTTGGCGATCTCTTCGGCCGAGGCGGAAGACGGGAGAGAGGCAGGGGTTGGTTTTGGCCCCTGGATGCAAAAGACAAAGGAATACGACGTGATACGTCGTAATGCTTTGTGGAAGACGTTCCTCCCTCCTTCCACAGCATCGCCATCGTGCCTGCCTTTTCGGCGGGCAGGAAGGTCGGCGTCCAGGGAAGGTAGCCAGGCTGTTTCGCCCGGCTCCTTCCCTCCAGGGAACGGCAGCTGCGTGGCCCCCCACTTTTAGCACCCTTGTTCCGCGACGCCTCTCCACCACACCATCCCAAAGGGGCAGCGAAGCAGTGCAACTTAGTGGAGAGCCACGGCTCGACTTTTGCGCTACGGGTCGCTACAGCGCTTACGAGCGCTAGGCGTTTGGTGAAGGTAAAAGATGCAAGATTTGTTCGAGTATGTCATGTACTCGTGCCGTATTACGGGTAATATCGCAAAAGAGCCGAATCAAACGGAGAGGCCGGGCAGGCGGAGTGCTCAAGCTCGTCTGCGAGACAAAAGTAAGCGTCCTGAGACAACGTAAATGAGACGAGGGAAATGTACTGTATGTAGTGTACAAGTACTCATTTTACTTGTATCTTACAACACCGGAAAGCTGCGGCAAAGTCGTGTGTTGCCGGCGGTTGAAGGCATGTGGCTTCGTATACCGCCCAACTGGGAGGCGAGAAAGCAGAAACCAACTTCGACAGCCTGGGCTGCAGTCGTTGGATGCGTCGGTTTGGACATCCAAGCTGCCGTCAGCAGTGCTCGTATCCCGTGTTTGATTTGCAGCGTGCCAAGGTTTTCAATAAAAACAGAAAAGACCTGTGGAGCAGAGACAACGGATGACCCTGGAGTAATGTAATCCTGACCCCGGTGGACCTGATAAAAGGTTTGCGGCGAGGCACCCGGCCACGTTTTCGCTGGAGACGGCGTCGATTCTAGCTTCTTGCGCCTGCGTGGAGCATAAGGACGATCAGTGAGCCTGACGCACCGCCTTTTCAGAAGACTGATTTGCAGACGCTCAGGAACAGAGGCGGCTCGCTCCCTCAACTCCCGTCAAGTGTGCGTGTACCAGTAAGATACAACAGATGTAGATACTTGTACTTGTACGCGTACCTCCAGAGCTTCCAGAATCCTGCCTGGACGCAGCACGTACGTCGTAGGATCACTCCCTTGCCGGCCGGCCACTTTCCAGAAACAGCCTTCGGCCATGTCCTCTTGTGGGCTTGGTTGCGAGACGAGCCCCAGCAGACGCACAAGCCGGCGTCTCAATAACTGCGCGTACTGGTCGGGCGGCTGTGTCCAGGTAGAGTCCATCCCCGCCATTCACCCTTCTGTATGACATACATGTGGCTCGATCTTACGAATGCACCCAGTGTGATGAGTTGGAGATGTGACGGGAAGTGGTCGAGGCGGGAAACGTACAGAATCACCCGACGCGGACGAATGCGGAAATAAGACGCGCGTTCTGCAGGAAGAAAAGGGAAAAAGAAAAAAAAAAAAGAGAAAAAAGAGCAATCTTTGGTTTTCAGCCCCCAATGGCACAAAAGGCACGCTGCAGAGCTTTCTGAAACGGAAAGAACGCGTCGCTGCGCGCAGTCATGCCGCTGCTGTCTGCGTCTGCAACGCGGCCAGCTCGCTGGCCACGGTCGAAAACGCCGGCCGCGCCGCAACGCCAGGGACAGCGCACCGCTCGTGTAGACCAAGCAGCTGCTGACAAAGGGGCGCGGACGCGGGATCCCCGTCGTCCAGCAGCCCGAGCACGTCCTCGATCAGGTGTGCAAACGCCAGCACCTCCAGCTTCTCCAGGCCGGCGAGGCCGCCCGGCACGCTGCCGGCACTCCCGTAGAGCGTGGCCGCGCCAAAGTCGCTGAGGATGGCGTGCGTGGCTTCGCCGCCGTCGCCGGCAGCGCTGGGACCTTGGCCTTGGCCTTGCCGCCGCGCAACCAGAATGTTGTGCGCATACAGGTCGCCGTGCGCAATGCCGCGCGCGTGCAGGTGGGCCGCGGCCGAGGCCACGCCCGACAGGATGGCCAGGGCCGCCGCCGCGGGCAGCCGGTGGTCTGCCGCGCCCGTGTTGAAGCAGTCCCGCGTGCACGAGTCAAACGACGGCGGCTGGCCGAGAACACGGTACTGCGGCGGGATCAGCTCCATGATGAGACCGCCGCGGAACGGCGGTGCCGTCGTCTCCGTCGTCTCCATCGTCTCCGCCTCCGCCTCGGCCTCAGCCCCCGTCTCCTCGTCTTCGCCCCAGCGGATCTGCCCATGGACCTGCACGAGGTTGACGTGCTGGCCGGCCGCCAGGCACGCCGCCATCTCATCGTAGGGCGTGCCGTCGCTCGTCAGCGCCCCGCGGAAGATCTTGACAGCCACGGGCGTCGACGGCGGTAGGGGCGGTGCACCAGCAGAAGCAGAAGCCGAGGACGAGGCTGAACGGCTGGAGAGAGAGGTGGCCGTCGAGAACACAGAGGCCCCCGAAACAGAAAGGGCCGGTGTCGATGTTCCGGACAGCGAGGGCGTGTTGAAGCCGGACGGGCCCCGGCTGCCGCCGCTGCTGCTGCTGCCGCTGCTGCTGCCGCTCCGGATGGTTCCCTTGGAGATGACGCCACTGGCGCCTTCACCCAGAACGTGGTGGATCTCGATCTGGTCCCAGTCCACGTGGGGGAGCAGAGACGGCGCCGTCGACGGCGCGGCCGCGGGCGTGCTCTTGGCCGCGTTGGCCGCGCACGGGTTGCCGGCAAACGACAAAAAGGCCAGCTTCGGCATCGTCAGCAGCCAGGCCGGCAGCGCGGGCAGCTGGTTGGCGGCCAGCCGCAGGAGCGTGAGGTTGCGGCAGCCGGCCATGGCGTCGGGCAGGCTCGTCAGCCGGTTGCCGGCCAGCATGCACTTTTCCAGGCGCGCACAGCGGCCAATGCTCGCAGGGACGCGTGTCAGGAGGTTGTCGGTCAAGATGAGCCACCGCAGGTTGGGCGGCAGAGCCGCGTCGTCGTCGTCGGAGGGGGAGCTGCCCTCAAAGCCGGTCATCCCGTTCTTGCGAAAGGCCACCATCTCCAGGCGCGGGCAGCCGGCCAGCGCACGCGGGAACTTGGCAAAGCGGCAGTTGCTAAAGAAGGCGATGCGCAGGCGCGGAAGACGGGCGCCGAGGTCTGCCGGCAGCGCCGCGAGGCCTGTCCCAGAGAGGTCGAGGATCTCGAGGTCCTTGGCGACCCCGGCATCCAGAATTTCGGGCGGAAACGCGTCGAGGGGCTCCGTGAGCTTGAGCTTGGTCAGGCCGGCGTCACGGTAGCCGCCGGCCCTGAGCGTCGCGAGATTGTGCATGCTGGATGTTGGGGGGGAGGCAAGGCTGATATGGGTGGTGATGGGAGGCGCCGGCGACGATTCTGAACACGCTGCGCCCAGAGCAAGAGGCCAGAACCGTCCAGAGAGACAACAGGGCAATGGCAGCAGGAGCGGGCAGCGTTGACGCCACGGCAGGTTGCTTTCGTCTCTTGGTCCGGTTCAGGGGCGGTGAAATCTCGGTAGAGCAATAATGCGCTACAGCACTGGTCAGCACCGATAAGCGGCCCCACGTGGCGGCGCGCCCTGAAAATAGCAGCCCAGTCAAATGGACGTTGGTTGACGCCATTTCGTGTAATGCGGTTGGCTGCTCAAGAGCCCTAACTGCCACTAAATGCCGTCTTCAGCTCTCTGCCGTCCTCAGCTCTCTTGAGGACGTCATATAGCCGGCAACCGTCGTACACTCTCAGATGAAGTGTTCAGTTTCAAGGTTCATTATCCAAAATAAATGTTCATTATCCAAAATGTTCAGTCTACATCGGCTCTCATGCCGTTGGACATGTCGCTTCTCTGGGTATATCCTCACAACGCTCAGATCTCGTCGTCCGCGTCGCCCTCGAGCCAGATGTCGTGTCCGCTGCCCTCGTGGACAAACAGGCTGGCGACGGAGCCGATGACGGCGACGGAGCTCAGGCCCCAAAAGACGGCGCCGATCAGGCCGTGGTCCAGCCCAAAGCCGTACAGATAGCCGCTCAAGACGGGCCCGACCGTTTTCGCCAGCGAGCTCGTGCTCTGGGCCAGGCCGTGGACCGTGCCGAGGACCGACGGGTGCGGCGTGCAGTTGTTGACCAGGATCGTCTGCGCCGGCAGCGCAAACGTCCGGCCCGTCACGTGGCAGAACAGCACCAGCGAAATGGCAATCCAGATGGCCGCGCCGTCCTTTGCGTGCGGCGGCGCAGAGAGGCTCGGCACGAGGCTGAGGAACGGCGCTAGGACGTACGACGCCGGGAAGCAGCAGAGGAAGATGCGCCACGACCGCACCACCCCGAGACGCGCCGAGATGCTGGGGTACAGCAGGATCTGCATCAGGATGCCAAAGCCCCCGAAAATGGCCATGGCCAAGCCCACTTCGCGCGGCGGCAGGCCGATGCCGCCGGTAAAGACAAAGGGCAGCTTCTGCGGGAGATAGTGCGCCGTCTTGGCCGCGGCAGAGCCGGCCGCGGGCGCCTGGGCCGGGTCGTACACCGGCGTCGACAGAAACACAAACCACAGCGAGTTGAACGAGCCCATGTGGAGCATAAAGATGAACTGCGCCAGGAGCGTCAGGCTGACGTTGCGTGTAAAGATCCTGCGGAACGGCAGCCGCTGCGTGTACCGCGCGCGTGTCTTTCCGTGTGCCGCGGGGGCCTTGCCGGCCTGCGCAGATGTGCAGGGTCCGCCCACCGGGCCCATCTCGCTTGTGTCGCTGGCGTCGCTGGCGTCGCTGGCGTTTCGCGAGTGGGTGGCCAGCGGCGTGTATGCGAACGCGTGCGGCGAGCGGCGGAACAGGGAAAACACCTTGCGCCGCAGCTCGATGCCGAGGTCGCGCTTGTCTCTCCGCGAGTCGAGTGTCTGGACGTGTCAGCACATGCCAGCCGGACGCCAAGCCGGACGAAAAGGAGCTCACCTCTTCCAGGCCCAGCCATACGCCCAGCAGCGCCGAGAACAAGACGAATGCACTCAGGAGGTTGGGCGCCGCGTACGGGAACCGGAGGAAAAAGGAATTGTCGCCAAACTGCTTTGGATAGCTGTGCACAGGGTCGGAGAGGACACCGCCCAGGATGGGCCCAACAATGACACCAATGTTGTATGTCATGGGGAGGATCAGAAAGGCACGCGACTGGTATCTGGACGTATTAGTCTTTCCGAAGCATCTCAAAAAATAAAAATAAAAAAGAGGGAGGGGGGCTACTTTTTCTCGCGAATAATTTCACTGATCCTGTATACGGTACCCTGTCAGCGCAGTTCATGGTGGCTCGACCTCACGGCAGTCTGTCCCTACATTGTGCGCAGCACGCCGACATTGCCGTTGGTGACACCGCCAAGGGAGCGGAAGAAGAGAGCCTGCCAGAAGCTCTGCGAGAAGCCGAAACCAAGACAGGAGAGCACTGGAGACGCTTGTTAGCAGCTCGGCAGTAGGAAAGGACAGAGCACGGGCGTCGGCGAGGCACGTACTTGTCCCCGCTAAGCCGATCATCAGCACGGTCTTGCGCCCGAACCGGGGCGAGTCGGCGAGACGGCCCCAGAGCATGGCCGTGACGAACTGGGCGGCCGTGAAACTGGCATGCAGAATGCCAGACTGGCCGGCAATCACCGACGACGGCAGGTCGGGCCGGAAGGACTGCAGCTGGTAGAACATGTATGACTGCGCGTGTTAGTTGGGCCAACAAGGGGATGGGCCAACAGCCGGCGGCTCTTACCTGCAGCGACGTCTGCACAAGAGGCTCGCTCAGCCGCGCCAGCGTCAGCACGGTGAGCTGTCCCTTTTCCGGCAGATCCCGCCACCGGACGGTTTCTTGTGTTTTCGACTCCCTGGCCGGCTTCTCCTTTGCGCCTTCGCTGTCGCTGCCCGAGTCCGACGGCGGCGCAGAGGGGCCCGCAAGCAGCCTCCGCTTCACGCCGGCGCTGTCGTCGCCTCTTTCGAGGTCAACACTGCGAAAGTCGACGCGCAAGGTCTCGTCGTCGCTGTCGACATCGAAGCTGGCACGCCTTCCTGTGCCGTCCCGCTCCGGTGCAGACGTCGCCGGCCCGCTTCGCCGCGCTCCGGCGTCTGCGCTGCTGCTTGCGTCCGGCCCTTCATGGTGGACGCCAATGTCCCGCATTTGCCCTTCCGTGCAGCCGTTTCACCGCGCGGCGAAACGGCAAAAACGACAAGTCGAATGGCAAAGAGCCCGATCTCGACCACGGCCAGCGGGCAGACAGCAGGCAAATGGGAAGCTGTTGGCGCACGGCGCAATGCAGGTCGTAGTAAGCTGCAACGGCACGCAAGCTCGGCCAAGAGCCGTTGAAACCTGACCCCAAGATGGCGAGTCTGCTGTGTCGTCCGATCCGAATGGTTCGCGATGAAGCGCCGTGCGATGATGGCAGTGTCTGGAAACGAGGCGAAAGACGGGTTTTTGGCAGAAAAAATGCACGGCAGCGACGGAAAGAGCGAGCCGGCTCAGGCGGCAGGAGCGGGACTCGAGAGCGGCGGAAGGCGAACAGGGCCATGCCGATAAGTGCCCGTGCGCGGCTCCAAACAGAAGCCCGTCTTGCGACCGCTGCCCCTGGCGCCAGGATGTCTCTCACAAACGGTGTTTCAGGGACCAGCAGGCTTGACGCTGCAACAAGTGCAGGTCTGTTCCTTCCCTTTTTACGGGCCAGCGCAACGCTGCTTCCCTGCTTGCGCTGTTTGAACGGCGATTCAGGAAGGCGCGGACGAGAGATAAGACGAAGATGGCAAACAAACGGCAGGACTAAAACACAGCAGCGCCAACTTGGCCCACATCGGACGGAGAAGCGGCGGGGCATCGGTGTAGCATCGGTGTGTAGATATCAGACTGCCTTTTCTGAATGTTGAAGTACGACGTACGACGTAGGTTGACGTATCGGTAAAATGCCGGGATGGATTGAGTGGTGGATGGATATTGGAAGAAGCCAAGAAAAAAGTTGATAAACCAAAAATTCAGTAAAATAAAATAAACAAATCCAATATATATATATAAATTAAATAATCCAATAAATAATCCAGCGAAAATGTCTTCACGACTTACAACCCACCCGAGCCAACCATGCGCGCGCCCAGTCCGCGCTCCTTTTGACGCCTTGTCCGCCACTGGTAGTACTCGCCGGCCGTCGTGACCGGGTACTTGTGCGGGTTGGTCGCGCTGACGCACGACGGGATGGGCGTCATGACCGTGGCGCGGTTGAAGCCAAAGAAAAAAGGGCACGAGTAGCGCTCGCGGCCGCCCGTGTTGATCACGCGGTGGACGGTGCTGACAAAGGCGTCGTTTGTCTGGCGCATGAAGCAGTCGGCAATGTTGACGACAAACGCATTGTCCACCGGCCGCACCTTGACCCAGCGCCCGTCCTTGCGCAGCACCTCGAGCCCGTCGCAGTCCTGCGTGATCATGGTAAAGTGCTCGACGTCCGTGTGCGCGCCGATGCCGTTCTGGTCGTCGCGCGAGGCCGTCTGCACAGGGTAGTGGAGGATACGCATCGACGCCTCGGGGCTCTCGACAAAGCCGTCAAACGCCGTCTCGGGCAGCTGCAGCGCCAGCGCAAACATGCGCGTCATGCGGCGCGCCAGGGCCACGAGCGCTGCCTGGTACCTGCACAGAGTTGCCTGGAACTCGGGCATGCCGGCCGGCCAGAGGTTGGCCACCGCCGGCCCGGCCCCGGTGGCGGGCTCGTAGTTCCAGTTGTAGGCCTCGTAGAGGTCTTTGCTGGCGTCAGTGTCTGCCAGAAACAAAACAACCAAAGCCAGCCAAAGGAAAGGAGGCAGGAGGGTGGCCCCGCTCACCCTGGTATTTCTTTTCGCCGGCGCTGTACTCGTGGATCGGGTGGTATCCAATGTACTCGTCCGGGAGCAGCCCCGTGTACACCTGCATCTTCCTTTCTTTGGCGAGGCCAAAGAACTGTTTCGCCTGTGCAAAGACGGCATGCGCCAGGGTCATGTCGACCCCCTGTGCCTGTCAGCCTGCATGTCTCTCCGCGCGTGGACGCTTTGCGGGCGCCCGCTCACGCACATGGTTCACAATTGTTAAAAAGCCAACATTGCGTGCTGCAGAGCCAATCTCCTCGGCCAGGGCCAGCCTGTCTGCGAGACGCGGGCTGTACATGCGGGACACGTCAATCACCGGCACGTAGTCGGCCTCGATGGCGTCGTTGGAGGCAAACTCCACCACTCTTCCGTTGACCAGCTCGAGCGTGCTCCGTTTCGGGACGGACGTCGCTGCCGTCGAGATCGTGGCGGTTGTCATGGCGGGCAGCGGGCGAGCGATGGGGGCATGCTGCAAGACGTCTGGAATCGCAAGCCGGCCCAGGCCAAGACGAGAAGCGCAAGCTGGTTCGCCGTTATATAGCCGATAACGACCTTGACCATCGTGAAGGCGTCGTCTTTGAGCGGCTGATCTAATTAGCAGCCTTCAACGCCTTTGAACGCGGACGCATCGCCGGGGTCAGGCAGAGGGTTGCTGGACAGCCTCACGCGCCAGGAGTTTCTGATTCGCTGCAAGCGGCTAAACTCTGGAATTCAAGCGATCTCCGGTCGCGGGGTCGTATCGGCGGTAGGGCGGCGGCCACCGGCATTCTTTATCAGGCAAGCTTGGAGGGCCCCCGTGTTATCTGATTCGCTGTCGGCGGCTAAACAGCAAGAATTCGGCGTGGCTTCTTCGCGCGCCTCCTCGATGCAAAGACAGAACGTGCATGAGAAAAAACCATTCTGGAATGATTGGCATCGTCGCCGAGTATAAAACGCAGCATGGCATCCCGCCAATGACACCCAGATGAGGCTTCTCTTCCATCTCTTTGCGAAGCAGACCGTGTCCGAGCTGCCATGAAACTCCTGACAAAACTCCAGATCGGCGTCCAGGACGGCCAGCGGGTCGGCCTCTCCAACGAGGACACCAAGCCGCTTCCGCCCAGCCGGAGAACATACGGGCCCTGGTCCTTTGTCATTCTCTGGGTCATTACCGGTGCGCATCCAGACGAGAGCGGGCAGAAACGAGGCAGAGAGACGCTGACGTACCAGGCTCTTTCAACATTGGCGGCTGGACGACCGGGTCCTCTCTCATTGCCTATGGCCTGAACGTGTGGCAGTGCATGGTCACCGTGATCGTCGGCAACATCATCGTCGGCGTCATGTGCGTCCTCAGCGGCGCGCCCGGCGCAAAGTGGCACATTGGCTTTCCCATGATCCAGCGGTCGGCCTGGGGCACGCGCGGCTTCGTCTTTGTCGTCGTGCAGCGCTTTTTCCTGTCGTGCATCTGGTACTCGACGCAGGTCTTCTGGGGCGCCCAGTGCCTCAAGACCTTTCTGATTGCGCTGTGGCCGTCGTACCAGCGGCTCAACCGGTCGCTGGCTGGCGGCACCATGACCACCGGCGACTTCCTCGCCTTTGTCCTGTTCACCCTCCTCTACTTCCCCCTCGTGTTCATCAGGCCGGAGCGCTACCGCGTCCCGTTCCTCGTCTGCTGCGCCTGCATCATCCCCACGGTGCTGGCCCTCCTCGTCTGGTTCGTCGCCACGGCGCACGGCGGCGGCGAGCTGCTGCACGATGTCGGCGCGGCGGGCGTCGCGCAGGCCCACGGCAGCCACCTGGCCTGGATGCTTGTCCGGGGCATCTGCACCAACATCAGCACGATCAGCGTGCACATCTTTGTCCAGTCCGACTACACGCGCTTTGCCCGCAGGCCCCGCGACCAGGTGCTGGCCCAGCTCGTCATGGTCCCCATGGGCACCATCGTGGTGGCGCTCATCGGCATCGTCTGCGCGTCGTGCGCGGCCAAGGTGTTCCCGGAGACCAACGGCTCGCTCGTCTGGCAGCCGTACGACCTGCTGACGACGCTGCAGCTGCACTATGACAGCTCGTCGCGCTCGCGCGCCGCCGTGGCCTTTGCCAGCCTCGCGTTCATGCTGGCCCAGTTCGGCCAGGTTGTCGCCAACAACGGCGTCTCGGGCGGCATGGACCTGTCTGCCCTGCTGCCGCGCTACTTCAACATGCGGCGCGGCATGATTGCGCTGACCTGCATCTCGTTCATTGTGCAGCCGTGGCAGCTCATGAACGGCGCGAGCAGCTTTCTGACGGTGCTTGGCGGCTATGGCGTGTTCCTGGGCCCCATGACCGGCGTCATGTTCTGCGACTACTTTGTCGTGCGCAAGCGGCTGTACAAGCTGTCGGACCTGTACCGGACGACGCCCGACAGCATCTACCACTTCTTCCACGGCGTCAACTGGCGTGCCTTTGTGGCGTGGGTACTCGGCGTCTGGATCACGCTCCCTGGTTTCGCACGCATGGTGCAGGGCGGCACGCCGCTCGCTGGCTGGTCCGAGATGAACTATTTCAGCTGGCCGCTGGGAACCCTGATTTCCATGACGGCTTTCTATGTCGTGAACCGTGTCAAGC
This sequence comes from Sporothrix cf. nigrograna, assembly GCA_019925305.1. Lineage (NCBI taxonomy): Eukaryota > Fungi > Ascomycota > Sordariomycetes > Ophiostomatales > Ophiostomataceae > Sporothrix > Sporothrix cf. nigrograna. Next base: position 1,181,187 of record JADHKR010000001.1, on the reverse strand, counting down.
CTGTGGTGGGCCTGGGCGAGGTGGATGACGAGGACTACTTTGGCGTCGACGGGCCCTTGAGCACTGTGACTGAGAGCCACGAGTCAGACAGCATGCAGGGAGTCGAGGGCGTTGATGGTGGGCGCCTCGGCATGAAGGTTTAGACCGGTGTGTTGACAACAGACCTGGATGACTGCAGATGTGTCGTAGCATGTCTTGCACGGACAAATATTGAAAACAACTGAGTAATCCCAAAGACATGTGCTGTAAACAAAGATAAGCCGGCAGTTCTTTGTTGAGACGGCGAGTAAGGCTTATCGCATGCGCTCCGACGACTGTAGTCGGGATTAATAGCAACTACCCCATAATATCGGCTCCTCGCCAGAGCGCACTGTTGTAATCTCACCGACAAGCTGCTCGAAGCAGAAACCCGCCATGGGCACGCGTCCGGATGCAGGCGCGCAAAGGGGGCCGCGGCGGAGCACAAAAGCTTGCGATACCTGCCACCAGAGAGGGCGTCGATGCCAGGCCAGCGCCGAGCCTGCGCGCTGTCTGTTTTGCCTCCAGAACGGCTTTTCCTGCACATGGGACCGGGTGTCTGCCAAGCGAGGACCAAAGCCAAAGACAAGAGGCACCGGACAGGCCGCGGGTGCGGGCTGGTCCCTGGACGAGCGGGTGCACGGGTCCAGAGCCACGCTGACAACCCTGATCCGGTCGTACTTTGACTTTGTCTACCCAATGTGAGTCGTGCGCGCCTCTGCGTCTGTTTTTCTGGTATGCCGTGCACAGCTCACTCCGGTTGGTCGGCACACTGCTCAACGCAGATGCAACCATATCCACGAGGAAACGTTCATGGGCCGATGGACCCGCGGGCTGGTTCCCAGCTCCGCATCCTCCTATGCCCTGCTGATGGCCATGTGCTCGTTGACGGCGTACCGGATCCAAAAGGGCATTGCGCCCGCAGAGCCGGGGTTTTCGCAGCAGCTGAGGCCAGACGTGTATCTCAGCGAGGCCAGACTGTGCGTTGACCTGTCGCTGGCCGTGCCCAAGAGCACCGAAGATCTGCAGGTCGTGGCGCTTCTCTGCGTGACGGGCCTGGAGATGGGCGACGCCGCGCTGCTGCAGCAGTACCTCGGCCTCTACCACGCAGCGGTGGCCAGCCAGAGCCTCCACGACGAGAACAGGTGGCCGCCCAGCATGCCGGACATGGAGCGGGAGCAGTGCCGACGGCTGTTCTGGTACATGTATCGGCTCGAGGTGCACACGGCGCTCGTGATGGGCCATGCCGTCCGCTGTCCCGAGCTCCAGTCGCTGGTCGCCTATCCCGCGGTCCCTGACTTTGACAGCCAAGGGGCCGAGGCGGGCCGCAACGACGACGTCGAATGGCTGACGGGCTGGAACTTTGTGACAGACCTCTACCGCGGCCTGGAGCATCTCCTGGCACAGTTCAGGCCGCGGCGGCTGGCCACGCACCACAGCCAGACCGCCCGCAGCACGGCCCTGCCAACCATGTTCCTCGTCGACTTCGACCCCGAGGCCAGGATTCTGCGTCCGCTCAAGACGGCGCTGGACAGCCTGCCGGTGCGTTTCAAGCAGGCGCGGCCGATCTCGGTCAACGTGGCCGTCAACCGGTGCGGGTTCCAGGCCACGAACATTGTCTGCACGTACCAGGTAGGCAAAGGAGAGGCGCTGCCGCCGGATGCCGGGTGTCTTTGGCTGGCTGACTGACATGCCCCAGCTGGTCCGGATCATGGCGTACGCCTTCAGCAAGGCCACGTTCAGCCAGGCATGCCGCACCGCGATCGACCTCGTCGAGGAGATGGCCTCCATTCCTCTGGACTATCTGAAATGGACCACCCTCGCTGCTGTAGGTGAAAGGCCTGGCTGTGTCCGAGCACAAAGCCGCCGTGCTGACCGATTCCGCTCTCAGACCCAGGAGCTGTCGGGCATTGGCCACATCCTGTGGCAGTTTATGCGTCAGGACCTGCAGACCGAAGACTGTCGGGAGCTGAAAAGCGCCTTGTGAGTGCCCTTGCCGAGAAACCGCACGCTGGCCCCGGACTGACTGTCCCCCAGGCTCTGCATCAAGGAGTATCTCGAGAGCCTCCAGTCCAGCTTCTCATACGTGCAGCGAGCCAGCCAGCAAATGGGCACGTACGTAGAGACGATTGACCAGGTGCTCTTTGAACGAGCGCAGGACGACAACGACAGAGACGGCCCTCCCCATGCCGAGGAACGCATGGCCGTTGAGCCGCCGCAGCAGCCGGCGGCGGCTTTCGTGGAGCAACGCGGGGTGTTTGGAGAATGGCGAGCAGCGCAAGGTCCTGTGTCGTGATAGGCAGACGCGAAAACGCGCATGGCAGATTTGTGTTCCCGTCACCTCGCCCATCGCTCCTTCCTCGTTTGGGCTCAGACTGAATCATAGATTACAAAGCTTTTTTATTTATTTTTATTTATTCTTATCCTGCTGTCCCAGCCAACGTCCTTGTCATGATCAATGAACGGCCAAGTGTGAGAAACCATACTCATATTCCGCCGGTTACCGCCCAACTGCCGCCCCCTCCATGAATGAGCCCTTTTGTCCTGATGTTTTTTGTGCCATTCTTTTAAACGCCTAGAAAGGGGTACTAAACAACTGGTTGCAAAAACAAAAAAAAAAAGCGGCATTATCATTGTACCTCCTTTTTCTCTACCAGGGGCTACTTGAACTGGTTTTTTGTGAAACCTTTTCCGTTCCCGATGCCTTCCGTACACGTTTGGTTCAACCCCCCCCCCCCCCTCGTCCCCGGCCACCCGATCAGCACACCGGTGCTGCTCCACTGCCCGAGACTTGCCGTTTATGCTCTTGACATGACACCCCAGGCGCGGATGATGTTGTCGGTGTAGCCAGCAAACAGGGTCTGGCCGTCGGCGCTCCAGGCCAGGGACACGCACTCGGGCTCGCGGCTCTTCTTGCCGACGGCCTGGAACTCGGGCTTGAGCTCGTCGACCTTGCTCTTCTTCTCCAGGTCGAAGATGATGATGCTGGAGGCGGTGGCAGCGCACAGCCAGTAGCGGTTGGGCGAGAAGACCAGGGCGTGGATCTCGTCACCGGCGTTCAGCGAGTACAGGTGCTTGGACTCGTTCAGGTCCCACAGCATGGTGGTGCCGTCCTTGCCGCCCGAGGCGCACAGGGAACCGTCGGGGGAGATGGTGACGGTGTTGATGTAGCCGGTGTGGCCGATGTGGTCCGTCTGCAGCTTGCAGGTCGAGAGCTCCCAGACCTAGGCGAGGGGAAGTCGGTCAGTTTGCGGGCTTTCCAAATATGTGTGTGCAGCCCTCCGGAACCAAGCGAGACACGAGTTTTCCCCAACAATCAAATCAAGGATTTGAGAGGTACGTCAGTGCGGTGATTAGTTTGTCTCATGGCCGGCAACCGGCTCTGAAGTAGCAAATACTTTATAAAATAAAAGTGCAAACATCATATGAAAAAGCAGTCTCGCTTGGCTCAACGGGAGACGGGGAAGCAGACTCACCTTGACGAGCTTGTCCCAGCCGGCCGAGACGATCACGGGGTTCTGGGGGTTGGGCGAGAAGCGCACGCACGAGACCCAGTCGCTGTGGACCTTGTCGGTGATGGTGAACTTGCAGTCGCCCAGGGTGTTCCAGAGCTTGATCGTCCGGTCGCGCGAGCCGGAGACGATCTGGCGGTTGTCGGCGGAGAAGGAGACGGACAGGACGTCGTTGGTGTGGCCAACGAAGCGGCGGGTGGTGGTGCCGGTGGACAGCTCCCACAGGCGGAGCGTCTTGTCCCACGAGGCCGACAGGGCGTAGGCGCCATCGGAGGAGATGACCTGGAGATGTTAGGACGAGTGTCCGGGAGCCTCGACAAAAAAACCGGCAAAAGATCAAAAAATCCAAAAACGTACACAGTCAGACACAATGTGCGAGTGGCCGTGCAGCGACCGCTTGGGGTAGCCGTACTGGGACTCGTCGCGGGTCAGGTCCCAGATGATGAGGGTCTTGTCGCGCGAGCCGGACAGGAGCATGTTCGGGCTAGAAAGGGACAATCGTAAGCATGTGCTGATTCAACGTGACGCGCGCGTCGTCGACACGCCCGGTCTGGAGATGGAAGGTCGGCGGTCCGAAGATCTGAGCAACTGCGGTGCGCGGGGGGGGGGGAAGAAAAATCAAATCTCACTTCTCAATCGACGTGGCCAAGCTGGTGACCCAGCCGCTCTGTTCGACAATGCCCGTTAGCCACGCGCCCAACACAGCGAAAACGGCAGCACAACAGCCCAGCAGCAGCCCAGCAGTCCCCCGGCGAGATCCCTCCTCTTGCCGGTCTCGCGCTCCAGGTCGGGCACAGGCCCCGGTCCCCTCTCGACCCCCGACCCAGACCGCGCCATGCGCACGCCCGGCCGCCGGCGACGACGGCGGCCTCGGGGCGTCTGCCCGGGAGCTGTTGCTGCAGCAGAGAGTGGTGAACACGTACGTGGCCCTCGAGGGTGCCCTTGAGGATGAGCTGCTCTGACATCGTGGCGGTTGATGGATGTGTGTCGGCACAGGAGGCGTGTGTGGTGTGTGTGAGATCTGGTTGGATTCCGGACAGCCAATTTGGAGGGGACGGCGATGCAGAGCAAAAAAAATTGACGGGGAATAGGCAAAAGACGTCCAGAGGGCTTCGACTGGAAAAAAGTTTCAGGGCGATTAGGGCGGGTCCCCGTTTGCAGTTGCGCTTGGGGCAATGGGAAAATTCTGGATTTATTTTTTGTGCAAGACCAAAAATTGCCTTAGGGCCAAAGTGCGAGGTGAGGCCTGGCCAATGAGAGCCCCGGTCTGTAGTTGAGCAAAGTGGGTCCGAGCATGGTCATGTGATGCGTCACGATGACGGGTGACAGCTGGCGCCAGCTGCAGACAAGGCTGTGAACGAAGGCTGGTCCGTGTACCTTTAACTCCATGCTATGCTGAAAAGACAAGAAAAAAGAAAAAAAAAGAAAAAAAAAAGAAAAGGCGATGCCGCCAGAAGATCACACAACTTTGCGCGCCTTGCGGGGAATCTCCTTTCGGTGAAACATTTTCTCTGCGTTCACCATCATGCTCTGGTCTGCAATTTCTTCGCGCAGCGCTGCGGCTGCCGCAGATGGCGAGCCTCCTCTGCTCTGCTGCTGATGCTGCTTCGACTCGACAATGAGCTCGCGCATCGCCGCTTCCCAGAGCGTGTAGCGCTTCTTGCTCAGCGCGCTCCGGTCTGCCGCGGCCCGGACCTCCTTCAGCTTGTTGACCTTGCTGGCGCGCATGAGGCCGCGCAGCGCCTCCTCGGCTTGCTTTGCCTCGACGGCGGCCGCCTCGCGGATGCGCTTGGGGTCCCGGGTCCGCGCGACGCCGCCGAGCAAGGGCGCATAGCCCAGCCCCAGCTCGCCGTCTGGAGCGCTTGCATCTTCGCCGGGCAGAAGCAGCATGGTGCCGTCGTCGTAGCGTAGCCCGCTGCCCTGGACCGTGACCGTGTCCACGTCGACAGGCGTGTTGCGGTATGTGTGGATGCTCGGAAAGGCGGGAAAGCTGCTGGGAATGTAGCTCTTGCTGTCCTTCTCGGCCTTGCCGCTGAGGTCCTCGCTCAGAAGAGGCAGGTCGTTGTAGTCGCCGGCGCCCCGCTCGCGCAGTCGGCGGTACGACTGGAGCGGGCTCGCCCGGGGCAGTTCTTCTTCGCGTGCCGGCCGCTGCTCGCGCTTCGCTGGGGGGATGGGATTCCGCAGGTGGGGACGCAACGCGCTGGTTCCAATGTTAAAGCGAGCCAGGGAGACGTCGAAATCAAGCGGAATCGGCTGGGTGCGCCGGCCTGCGAGGGCAAACCGCGCAACGTCCTCGGCAAGCGACTGAAAGTCTGCAGTGGTCAGCACGGCGAGGCCAAGAAAAAAAAAAAAAAAAAAAAAAAAAAAAAAAAAAAAAAAAAAAAAAAAAAAAAAAAAAAAAAAAAAAAAAAAAAAAAAAAACAAAAAAAAACGGCGAGAGACTCATACACGTTTCGGTCAAAAGGAGGAAGCTCTCCAGCGCGTCGTCGGTGGCGGCCGAGAACCCGACATGCTCCAGCGCCAGGACGAGAGCGCGCCGCAGCCCTTGGCGCGCGCGGTCGTCTTCTGAAGGCGCCTTTGCGGAGCCCTGCTGCCTCCGGGCCTCTTCTTCCCGCTCCCTCTCATACTGCTCTCGCAGACGCTTCAGTTTCTGAGGCTGGCGCAGTTTCATGTCGGGCCGGAGCACGGGCACCGCGTTTGTCGGCGGCGGCGGCTTCTTTTCGCCAACCGAGGGCCGGCCGTCGTCCTCTGTCCCGCCCATGACGACGTCGACAGGTTTCCCCGACGCCGCGCCGGACTCCGGTTTCGGGCCAGCGGCCGTGGGTGGGCTTGTCTTTGTCGCGCTGGATGGCGAGGGCGGTGGTGGCGAGCCCCTGTCCGTCTTCGGCACGACGGCAGGCTGGGCGACCCTGGCAAGAGGCGACACCGACTTGAGCTGCATCTTCTTTGCGGCATTGCTGTCGTTGCTGAGCTGCGTGTCGTCGGGAAACGCGTAGGGGTCAGCTTCCGCCGCCGCCGCGTCTTTCCGGGGAGGGCCGGTTCGTGGTCGCTTGCTGGGATGCGGCGATGGCCCATCCGAGGCCGTCGCGCTGCTGCTTTTCCGGTCAAGCGCCGTCGGGCCCGCGCCGTCTTCGCCGTCCTCGTCGTCTTCTGCCGGCGACGGCCGTTTGCGCGAAGCAGAGGCCCTGTCCGCGTCCGCCATTGCGCAGGCGCCGCGTCGCGCGCAGAGAAAAGTGCTTTCAGGGCGCACGCTCTTTGTCTGTGATGAACACGATGTTCAGGGCCGGGTTGCCGCGCTTTGGATGGCAGGGTGTCGTCGTGAGGTGGTTGATTTACGTGACGGCGAAAGGAGCCCATGACTTTAGTGGGTCTGCTTATGTAAGCGCTGTGAATCGCACTACTCGTACTCGTACAAATACTGCCCCACAACCGCCAGCTTCTCGGCGCATTCCTCGACTATCCCGCGGCATCAACGTGCTTAGCCGAGCGTGGCAGACGGAGCCAATCAAGGCTGCTGCGATGGACATGGGGCGTCTGGAGTCGTGCAGGATAAAATCCGCTGCTGCGCTGCGGCTGGTCTGCCCACGCTGACTCGGCCCAACGGCGAGTCTGCCTGCGCGCAAAAGACAAACGACAACGGCCACCGCAACGATGCTGACCAGACGGAGCGGTTCCCTCCCAGGGCGCGCTCGCGCTGCCTTTAGCCGCCGCGCCTACAGCGCTGCTGCTGCTGCCGGCGGGGCGGGCCATGTTGGTCCCGACGGCCCCGACGGCCCCGGCCCCGGCGACAGCGTCCTCCTCCGCGCGCTCCACGCCACGGCGCCGCGCACGGACTGGACGCGGCCGGAGATTGCGGCCATCTACAACACGCCGCTGATGGACCTCACGCATGCGGCGGGCACGCTGCACCGGCGCTTCCACAGCCCCGGCGCGGTCCAGATGTGCACGCTCATGAACATCAAGACGGGCGGCTGCAGCGAGGACTGCAGCTACTGCGCGCAGTCGTCGCGCTACCAGACGGGCCTCGAGGCGACCAGGCTGTCGGCGGTCGAGGCCGTGCTGGCCGCGGCGCGCGTCGCGCGCGACAACGGCTCGACGCGCTTCTGCATGGGCGCGGCGTGGCGCGACATGCGCGGCCGCAAGGCCAGCCTGCGCAACATCAAGGCCATGGTCGAGGGCGTGCGCGCGCTGGGCCTCGAGAGCTGCGTCACGCTGGGCATGCTGGACGAGGCGCAGGCGCGCGAGCTCAAGGACGCCGGGCTCACGGCCTACAACCACAACGTCGACACGAGCCGCGAGCACTACCCCCGCGTCATCACGACGCGCTCGTACGACGAGCGCCTGCAGACCATCCGCAACGTGCGCGACGCCGGCATCAAGGTGTGCACGGGCGGCATCCTGGGCCTCGGCGAGACGCCCGAGGACCACGTGGGCCTCCTGCACACCGTGGCCACCCTGCCCGCGCACCCCGAGAGCTTTCCCGTCAACACGCTGGTGCCCATCGAGGGCACGCCGCTGTTCAAGGCGCCGCGCATTGCCTTTGACGCCGTGCTGCGCACCATTGCCACGGCCCGCCTGGTCATGCCGACGGCCATCATCCGCCTCGCCGCGGGGCGCGTGGACATGAGCGAGGAGAAGCAGGTCCTGTGCTTCATGGCGGGCGCCAACGCCGTGTTCACCGGCGAGAAGATGCTGACCACGGCGTGCTCCGGCTGGGAGGAAGACCTGGCCATGTTCAGGCGCTGGGGCCTCTACCCGATGAAGGCGCACGTGGAGCCGGTCCTCCGGACGGCGGAACAGCCGCCCTTTAGCGCGGACACGTCCCTGCTCGCCCACGTCCCCGCGGGGCCCGTCCAGGGCGCTGCTGCGGTGTAGCGGACACGGCTGCACGAGGACAAAGAAAGAGGAAAGCCCGTCCTTGGCATGACCTGGAGGTTTGCCTGCGACAGTGCTATTACGCCATCGCAGTGACTGCGCCTCGGGCCGGATACGGGAACCGGAATGACAATGCTGAAACGCTATCATCTCCCCCGCTTGTATCGGCCCAAGCATGGCTGTTCGACCTACCAAGGAGTCGAGGACGCGGCACGGAGAAGCCGCGCTCAAGAAAATGGTGTTGCGAAACGGGATCACCCAGCTCTCATTCCAGTACTCGTAGGATAGAATCGAAGCTGTCGTTTGACCCCCCCAAATGATCCTAAGATGGTGGCAATGAGACGAAAAAGTAACCAAAGTAAAGCTGGATATTGTCTTCCCGCGCCTCATTCAAAAAGATCGCCGCTCATGGCCAGGCTCGTCAAGTATTTGTGGTGCTCCCACGCAAGGCCCGCGTCCCCCAACCCCCCAAGCAAGTATCGCGGCATGACAATCAAAAACATGAAAAAAGCTTGCAAGACATCCTGTATGCAGAACATGCACTGGCGATCGCAGGCAGCGTCGCGCCCGGCCGTTGGGTCTCCCTACAGACCGTTCAACTGGCTCTGGGCCGCCATGGCCTGGCCAATGGAAATAAAATCAAGCTGGGGTGTTAGCACATACTCGTAGAGCCACAAAGACACAGACGAAACCTACCAAAACAAAATTTGGTTGGCGGCCGTACGCGCTGACACAGAGGCTCGTCTGCGCGGTGATGGACGCGATGGAGTTGGTCGTCGCGGCCGCAATGGTGTCGGGGATGAGAATGACCTCGCCAAACAGGTCGATTTCCACGTCCAGAAAGTGGTTCACGAGCCCCATGCGACCCGACGCGCTGGCGCCGGCGGGCCGGTCGATTGTGCACTCTGCAAAGCTGGCGTCTGTGGTGTCGTAGGGCGTCTCGTAGAGATAGGTGAACTCGTCCAGAATGTAGCCGACCTGGGACGTGTCGGCGTGGTAGTCTGGCATGTTAGAGCCTGCGCGTGTTCGTCGGCCTGGCCAAACGTACCCATGAAAACAACCAGCCGCTTGCCGCTCGCGATGAGCGCTGCCAGCGTCGGCCACTGGCCCAGGCTCAGGGTGCCCGAGGGCGCATATGCGTAGGCGTCGAGGCCGACGGCGGCAAACACGGCCCCGTACTGCGCGACGGGGACGGCGTCGCCGTTTGTGAGGAGCAGCGTGACGACCTCGTTGGGGTTGGCGTCGAGGAAGCTCTTGATGGTGGTGAGGTAGGTGGCGAGCGTGCCCGCGTCCTTCTCGGCGCAGGTGGTGTGGCAGAGCTCGATGACGCCGCCCTTGTTGTGGCTCTGTGCCTGCAGGAAGCGGACGCCCTGGCTGAGCTGGCTGGCCACCGACGTGAACTGGTTCTCGGTCGGCAAGATGCCGACAAAGGCCGAGTCGTGCGAGCCGACATAGGTGATGTTGCTGTACAGCCGGCTGCAGAGCAGCGGCGAGCCGTTGCAGCTCTGGTCGCGCCGGCCGGCCTGCGCCGGGGCCGCCACGACGCAGCCGGCCACGGCCGTCGCTCCGGCGAGGAGCTTGCTCAGAAACGAGCGCATGCTAACCAACGGTCTCCTGGGAGCTTCCAAAAGGCAGACGCAGAGCGGGCTGTGCAGACGGCAGAGCAGACTGCGGGTTGCCAGCAGGGGTATCAAACAGACGAATGGCGAGCCGTCTTTTCAGTTCCAAGCGCCTCTGAAGCCTGCATTCCTCCTGTGGAAAAGATCTTCAAGAGCAGGCAAAGAGGGCAGCGGGCTGCCTTTTATCCAGCAGAGGCCATGGGCGAAAACAACAGAGAGGGGGGTGGCCGGCCAATGCCCAGGACCGCCTTCCTCTTTCCCTGCAAGCTGCATGAGGCATGGCCGAGGCCGACAAAAACAAAGGCACCGTCGCTCTTCCCCCGCGAGAAGGACGTGGCAACGCGGAAAGACCAGTCGAAGGCCAGAGCCGGACATTGGCAGGGGCCATCGTGTTAGTGGCAGCCCTGCCGATATTAGTCAGAACCGTTTTCGACAGCGCCGACGAAAAAGAACACCTGGCCAGGCCCAGCTCGAGCCTGCATCTCCTCAATTTTGCATTGAGCCATGGCATGCTCGAGGCGACATTCGCTGCAGCAAGCCTTGTCGCCGCCCGTCGAGGACAGGGGCTTGGGCAGCTGGCGAGCCTCCAGCATGTGATTGGCGCAGACGGCAAATCAAGAAGCTGAGCCATGCGACCGATCAGCGCACAGATCGGCCTGCCGTGCTGGGCCCCAGAGGGCGTCCCTCCAACCGCTGCTCGCGGCCGCCCTCCACCAGCGCCGCAGAGGCCCCGTCAGGAGCCCTTATTTCCCTAGCGCCAGCGCGTCCTGGTCAAGCGGCGTGACGGCGAGGAGACATGAGGCAGACAGACGCCAGATTCGCCGGCGCCGTGGATAGGGGGAGATTGGCGTTGTTGATGTGAAGAGAAAAGGACGCGATGCTTTATTGACGTACTCATCTTACGATACTGTATGTACTGTGTGCAACGCAAGATACGAGGAAGGCGCTGGCCGGTCGCGACTTCCCCGGATTTGCGTCTGGCCAGACCGCCAGACAACGGGAATGATCGGCCGCTAACAAGGCCCACCGCCCGTGCGCCTGCCCTGCAACCTGCTCCGCAGCTGCCTCGAGGTCATGCGAGTACGACGTACTCGTGACGATGAACGGCTTCCGTGTTGGGAGAAAGCCCCGTGCAGACGTGCGCCGTCGAGCGCTGGCTGCGGCGCTGGCTGCATGGCGATGCGGGGAGACGCGCAAGATGCGACTTTGCCGCGCCTCTCCCCGCAGAGGCGGAGGGCACCGCACGCGGAAAAGCATGTGCTCGTGGCAGCGGCGGCTCTGGCTGCAGGCCGGCCAAGAGACGTTGCATCGCGGTCTGGCGGTTTTCATGTGTTTGGGCGGGCGACGCGTTTGCTTTACTGCTACTGCCCAAGAACGGGGTATTCCGGATGACTGCATTTCTAAAGAACGGATGCGACAGAAAGAAGCTTTTGCTAGGATGACGGCGACGTGGTGACGGCGGTGATGGCGGCGACGGCTCTCACTGCGGTGCCGGCGCGGGCGCCGTCTGGCTCGGGGCCGCGGCTTCGCCGGCTGCTTCTGCCACTGCCTGGATCTCGGCCTTGGTGACGGCGTCGTCCGTCTTGGCCTCGGGCTCCGCCTCGAATCCCGGGGCGTCCGCCGCGCCCACGAGGTCGTCCAGGCCGCCGACTTCGGTCGGGCCGCTCGCGCCGTCGGGCGGCAGCGCCCAGCGCGGCAGCGGACTGACGTAGCTCCACGCGCCGTCGGCCGCCTCGTAGCGCAGGCTGTGCAGCCACAGGGACAGCTCGTGGGCGCCCGGGTCGGTGTAGAGCGGCGTGTCGCACTCGGCGCACACCTGGCCGGACATGCGCTCCGCCTTGCGCTTGTGGTACTCGTCGACCATCTCGTCGTAGTAGGCCACCGCCTCGGCCACGTCCTCCTTGCCCATGCGCGAGAGCCGGCTGATGACGTCTTCGTCCGAGTGGATGGTGGCGTCCGCGTCTCCCTGGCCGAGATCAAAGCCCCATACCTTTTGGTTGGCGTAGATGGGGTCGTTCTCGATGGGGTGTCCCAGGTACTGCAGGTGCACGCGCAGCTGGTGCGTGCGCCCGGTGACCGGCAGGCAGCGCACGATCGAGTAGCCCTTGCGGGGGTCGGGCGTCGCCTCGCTCGCCGCGCCCGCCTCGCTCGCATCGTCCCCCGGGCCGTAGTAGGCAAGCCGCTTAAAGACGGTGCGCGCCGAGCGGCCGTTTGCGCGCACGCGGTTGAGGCCGAGCTTGGGCGAGATCTGCAGGATCGGCTGGTCGCAGATGACCTCGCCGTCGGGGAAGCGCCCCACCACGCGCGCGAGATACTCTTTGCGCACGACGCGCGCCTGGATCTGCAGGCTGAGGCGCTTGGCCGTCTTGGGCGACTTGGCCAGGAACATGATGCCGCTGGTCAGCCGGTCGAGCCGGTTGCACGGATACGGAACAAAGCCGGCGCCCCGCTCGTGCTTGAGGATCTCCACCACCGAGTTGTACTGGTAGCGCCCGGCCGGGTGCACCGGCACGCCCGCAGGCTTGTTGATCACGAGCATGTCGTCGTCCTCGTGAATGATCTGCACCGCGTCCGCCGTGACGGGCGGCTCGTGCCGGTGGAGCGTGTGCGACACGCGCTCGCCGTTCTTCAGCACATGGTCCGGCCCAACAATCCTGTCGCTGACCCGCACCGTGCCTGCCTCCATCGCACGCCGGTAGTACGCCAGCGGCCGGTCGCGGAACTCGCTCTCAAACACATCCAGGAGCGTGCGGCCCCGCCAGCGCTCCTTGACCCACGTGTTGTACGTGTAGTAGTAGGGCTCGACGCGGCGCAGGCCCGCCTCGAAATAGTACCGCTTTGAGTTGGCCGCGCCGCCGTCGGCTGCCGTGTGTGCCGTTGTTGCTGCGTCGTCGCCCTTGTCCAGCTTCGCCGTCTTGGTCTTTGCTTCGCGGGCGTCCGCAGACGAGTCGGGTGGCTGAGCGACCAGCGATTCCGCCCCGGCAGCCTGCGCCAACGTGTCCACTGGTGCGCCCGCGCCAGACACCGGCTGTGCGTCCCCAGCAACTGGGGGGGCCGCTGCCGCCACAGCCTCCCCCACGGCCTCGACCTGTTCCGTGCCCGCCATCGCAGCCGCTGTAGATAGCCCCACACGTCGCGTGCTGGTGAGGACCGAGATTGCAGAAGCAGCCCTCGGGGCGCCCCTGGAGAGAAGTCTGGGCAGCAGGCGCAAAAGGTGAGACGCCAGCTTCGGTCTTTTGGCACGATGCAAACAATCTTGCGCCGTTCTCGTCCCACAATGGTGAGTGGTGGGTATGGAGGGGATGCTTGAGGATGTCGATATGTCCCACTGGCTGGCGGCTGAACGATTGCCACAGGACAGGAATGTTCCGGCTATTTATAGGCAGACTTCTTCTCGTTAAAAAGGGCCTGTATAGGACCCTGCTATCGTAAGACTGGATGTGATCTCGTCAATGCTGTCTTGGTGGATGTTGTGCTCTGTTGGTTCTGTTCTGCGTCAAGAATTTAGGCGGTGAGCCTTTTTGGAATGGCAGAATTCCACGCTAGCTTTCAGCGTTCTCCCCGCAAAACGGCTGGCGAGGCTGAGTGAAGCCGAGGCTAGCCCCGGCCACATCAACGGCACCGACAAAGACACCCGCTCGACGTCTCTTGTCCTTGAATTGATTCTACCCTGCCAGCAACGTTTATATCCCCCCCGCGGTCACGCGGTCTCGCTTCTCTCCGCGATGCCTTCGCTCAGCGCCCTCAAGGCCCGGAAGCGCGAGGACTATCCCTTTCTCCTCGACTACCGGACACGATGGTGAGAGCTCCCCCGCCGGCCGTTCTGGTCTGCCCTTGTCGTCTCACACGCACAGGGCCGACAACGACATGTACGCGCACATGAACAACAGCGTCTACAACTTTCTCTTTGACTCGATTGTCAACACCTATCTCATCCGCCACTGCGGCAGCTTCAACCCGGCGCGCCGCACCCCCCAGTACGGCATGGTTGTCCACTCGCACACAGACTACTTTGCGTCCATCGCCTTTCCAGAGGTGGCCGAGCTGGGCCTCCGCGTCAAGAAGCTCGGCCAGTCCAGCGTCCACTACGAGATTGGCCTTTTTGCCCAGGGCCAGCCGACTGTCCGCGCCGTCGGCGTCTTCGTCCAGGTTTTTGTCGATGCAGCCACAGACCGCCCCAATGCCCAGACCGGCATGCATCCGTCCTTGCGCCAGGGTTTGGAGCGTATCTTGGTGCGGCTTCCGGGGGACGACGACGAGGGGGTGGCCAGCAAATTATAGCCCGGAGCGCACACGTCTGTTTTATGTTCATTGTCCCCAAAGTATGTACTCGTATTCGTCCATCATAACCAATCTGCTTCGTGCGTTTTCCTTTCCTCCGTATACACAGTACATGAGACATTTGGTGTATATACAAACACGGCAGTGTGCCCTTCACCTCCATGTCCCAGCCCTATGCTGAGCTGGAATGTTTTGTTTGAAATTGAAAAAGAAGAAAAAAAAAGTCGCTCCCGAGAGCTAACAAACACTGTAAAATGTCGTCCAAAACACGCAGACGACAGACGACAACTGTCGACGTCCATAATACCTGCCCCTCCCAAAAACAATTGCGAGAACATAACGGTCGTGATGCTTGCGCTGTCGTAGTGAACAAAGAGGAATAGACCGAGTCAGAAAACACGTGGGGAATTGGTAAGAGAAACCGAAGGAAATGAATAGAAAACGTAAGTTGAAAAAAAAAAACACTTTTATCCGTCAACATCCATGGCCCCATTGACCACCTTTTCGTTCTGTTGCTCTTGTTGCTCTTGCTGCTGCAAGGCTGCTGCGGCGGCGATAGCAGCAACAGTAATCGACTGGAATCCGCTCAGGTCTTCTGTCGTCAGCGGCTCCGTGTTCATCTCCTTGGCCTCGTTGGTTTCTGGCTGCCGCTGAGCGGTGCTGTTGTCATCGTTTGGTTTGTCCGCCGTATTGTCTTTCCCGGTGACCTCGGTCGCTTCTCTGCATCCAGCGACTCCCCCAATGTCGCTGTTCGTGCTGTTCGTTGCCGGCGGCTCCCGTGGTGCTTCGCTCGCTCGCTGCTCTGCTTTGACGGCTTCTGCCTCTTGTTTTTCATCAGCGCCAGCAGAAAGCCGGGTCGTGGTCGGAGGCGGCGTCGGGGGCATGCCTGCACTGGTGTCGCCTGCATTGGTGTCGCCTGGCTGAGAGGACGGCGAGGCGTGCACAGTTGCTGGCGCCACGGGCACCGATATGTGCGGAGGGCCACTTCCTTTTGGCGGCCGATCGGATTGGCTGTTGCTGTGCGGATGACTGCCACTGTCATGATCGTTGCTGTTGCCGTTGGTGGCGGTGCTGCTGCTCCCGTTGCCATTGTGACTGGCTCCGCCGCCACCGCTTCCGCTGCCCATGGGATTGCACAGCCGAAAGGTGAGGTCTTCGTTGCGTGCAATAATCCCCTCGTCCAGTGCCCAGGAAACGAGGAGGTCGTCTACGCCGAGAAGCTCGCCCTCGCCATTTTCCATGTGGCGGCCGACGTGTTCGGTCCACTCGTCCCAGGCACTGCGGCCCTCAAAAAGTCGGTTGCAGTCAGGCCGAGGGCACGCAGACCGCTGGGGAGGAAGGCGCCGGACAATGCAGCATGTCCTTTGCATTTCTTTGACGTATTCTTCCCAGTCCGACTCGACTTTTGTGTCCCGCTTTTGGATGGCTTTCCGAATGTCCTGGGGAGCATGCATGCGACGCAGATGCTGCGTGAAAAGGTCCTTGCGGTTGAATTCGTTTCCTTTTCCATCGACGGAGCCCTGCGAACAGTCTGAGCAGCGGTAGTATTGGAGGCAGAGGTGCTGCGAGGCAATGTGGCGTTTCCACTCGTTTTTCGATCCAAAGGTGCTCGAGCATCCGGCAAACGAAAATGCGCAGGGAAACGGCCGCGTGTGCGCAGACGCAACGTGCTTCCGGAGAGAAGAATGGTCTTTGAACGGCTCGTGGCTGCACCAGTCGCACTGGACTTCTGGTTTCGAGGTTTGCGCCTGCAGGCTGGGAAGAGACTGGGACGACATGTCGGACTTGGAACGGGACCGAGCAGGCTGGCCATCCTGGGACTTTGCCGTCTTGAACCGGTAGTCTTTCCTCGGCTTGGTCTTCTTGGCTGGCGAGGCAGCGTCTTCGCCGTTTTTCATGTCCGTGTCTTCCGACGTCGAGTCGTCTGCTTGGCATTTGATGACGTCCTGCGCGATTTTGAGAAGATGGCTGCTTGTCGAGAAGGGCGGCGAGGAATTGCCATTGAGAGGGCGTACGTGGCTCAGTGCCTTGAGCTGCTCCGCAGCCTCCTTCATTTCCTCCGATTCCTCTCTTTCGTCCTTGGCCAGCGCGGGGCTCCCACTCCGCGAGACGATGCGTGGAAGCGACAGCGTATGCGGAGGAGACGTAAACCTCTGGTTCGGACGGTCTTGCAGCTGAGGAATCGAGTCTCTGCGGATCGCGGCTCCCTTTGTGTCAAAGTGGTTTGACGACCCGATTTCGTGAAACAGCGATGACGAGTGGACCTGGGAGTTTTGGCGCTGCGGTATCGGCAGAGGCAGCGTCTGGTGCGCGTGGGCGGGCTGTGGCGGCGGAAGCTGGGAGAGCTGTGTGAGTTGGGGGAGCTGCGGGAGCTGCGGCGGCGGAAGGGTGCTCTGATGCTGGGGCGAGGAGTGAAACTGTTGCAGCGGGGATTGGTGGTGCTGTGCTGTATGTTGTATGGGCGGCAGTGTTGGTAGCTGTTGCTGTGGCTGGATTGGCTGTTGCGAGATCTGTCGATGTTGCTGAGATGGATGCGGCGGCGGAAGAGGTGGCTGCTGCGACGGGTACGACGCGGCGTGGTCTTTGTGGTGCAGAGGCGGATTGTTGACAGCGGCCTCCCGGGCTTCCAAAAGGGTTCGGCCGTCCTCGATGTCTCTGGCCGACGCAGAGGAGACGGTCGGGGCCAGCCGAGGCGCAAGAGTCGACGACGCCTTCATGAGGCCGTCGTAGAGGTTGATCAGATTGTGCGAGTTGATGTAGCCGAGAGAGAAGCATATTTTGGCGTCCTGAATCACGGCCCACAGCGACTGGGGAATGGAAATCAACAAGACCGTCGGCGGTCCGAGGAACATGCCCTCAACAGCGACCTTGGAAGCCAGAGACGGCGTGTCTGAGATCCACTGGTTGAACGAGGCCATGTCCGGACCGGGATCGCCAACAAACGTCGTGCAGACCAGCAAGCGTGGCTCGCTGAACACCATGTCCGCTACAGCGGCAGGGCTGATGACAGGTGCATCGCGGGCCTGGTGCGCCTCGTCTCCGGGCCCGGGTGCCCCGCCATTGTGCGCTTGAGGCGACGCGTGTCCTCTGGGCAGGGGGGCCAGATCAATGGTCGTTTTCGTGGGCGTGAGGGTGAAGAGAAGGGGGGCGTGAGGGGGCACTGGCGTTGGCTTCCCCGATGCATTGTACTTGACGCGGGGCGGGTAGTGGTACTCGTAGGCTTGCTGTATCGAGACAATGTCGTCATACAGGTGTTGCGAGTTGAATGGCCGGCCATTGCCGAGCTTCTGCAGCGCCTCGACCAGGTAGGATGTGAATGTGCGCGTGCCGAGCTCGCGCGGGCCGGCATCGAATGTGTGCGCCGCGATCGCCTGCTTGACGCCGTTGCTGCCCGAGATGGGCATGTGGCGCGGCGCACAGCTGTCCAGCAGCAGAAGAATATCCGAGGGTGCGTCCTCGACGGCGGTCCTGACACTGCCCCATTTAAGCCGCGGCGAGTCCTCGCGTCCGGTGCTGTGAAATGTCAGTGCTGGCGCATAGAGGGTTCGCGATGCCTCGGCCATGTCACACGTCACAACTCCTCCTCACACACACACACACACACAAAAAAAAAAAAAAAAAAAAAAAAAAAAAAAAAAAAAAAAAAAAAAAAAAAAAAAACTCACCAGGACCAGTAGAGCTGGTTGTCCACTCCATTGTGGCCGTGGCCGATGTAGTATATAATCAGCAGGTGGTCTGCGCCCGCATGGTCCAAGAAACTGGCGATGCGTGAACAAAGACTGGCGCCCGGGTCGGCAACGGACGGAATCCCCCAGCGTTCTGTGGCAAAGTTATAGCGGTCGCGGAGCGCGCGCTCCAGCAAGGACAAGTCGGCGGACGAGGCCACGTCGTCTTCCCACCGGAGCAGCAGCGCGGAGACGTTTGCGTACGGGAGTTTCTGGCCCTGGCGGTAGATGTACATGGCGGCGTCCTGCAGATGCTTGGCAAAGGTTTCAAAGTCGTGCCGCTCGGCCGCGGCGGTCTCGGATGCGCGGGCATCGGGCGCGGATGGTTCGGTCGAGGGTAGTGGCGCCTGCGTCGAGGTTAATTCCCGGTGTGCATGCTTGGGAGGAGAGGGTGCCGGCTGGGAGCGCAGGGTTGAGCAGCGAGGCTGCGCGTGCAGAAAATGCGCGCAAAGCGCAGCCTGGCCAACAATACCGTGCGACATAAAAACGAGACGGTGGGAAAAGAAAAAAAAACCCAATTGCAGATGTGTATTGCAAATGCGCCGCATCGCGATTGGATGTTTACCTGTTCTTGGCCGGCCGGCGCGGGTTGGGTCGCCGGGTTCGGCGGCTGGGCGGGCTTCGCGACCTTGGCCTTCTTCGGAGACGGCGGAGGGTCCGGCAGCTTGGGCGCCAGCCGGCGCCGCTTGTTGGGGGGGTCCATTGAAGGCTCGAGTCGGCGGCCGGGGGAGGCGGAGGACGGTCCGCGGCGATGGCAAGGCTATTCGCGCTGTGCTTTGCGGCCCGGGATGCTGGCGTCGATTGGCGAGGACATGCGGTCTCGGGGCGAATGCGACGGGCGGTGCTGGCGACCCGGGGACCCGGGACAACGCGGGAGCCCGAGGACGACAAAACGGCGCGCGGCGCGGTGCAAGAAAGACGAGCAAACGGACTGCAGAAAAGCCAGGAGAGAAGATGCAATGGCGAGAAGGGCAGGGGGAAAAGAGCGGAGGCGGCGCGAGGGAAGGAGAAGGCTCTGCGAGGCAGTCGCGAGAGGCAAAAAAGTCGAGGGAGGAAGGAGCAGGCCAGGCATGCGCGCTAGAAGAGGCAAGAAGTTGGCGCAGGGAGGGAAGTCGCGGCCGTGGCCGACTCGGGGTTTGTGGCTTTTTTTCGCCCTTGGTCTTCCAATAGGGACGTGGCAGGGCCCTGTGGAGGGAAGGCGCGGCCGGTAAGGCTGCGTGCAAGTTTTGGCTGCACCTTCCTTGTGTTGTCTCAGTGTCTGCTTGGCGGGCTTTTGGGAAAGGGCGGCTGGCTGGGGCGGGTGGGCCCTCATAGCAAACAATCCGAGGCAGCGGTCAGAGATCGGAAGCCTCGCAAATGCGCTAGCGGAGGAGTGCGGGTCGCTTATAGCGGCTTCAGGGCTTCTATTAGTATATTACACCCGTATTACAGCGGTCTCTCGCAAAGACCTCTGTAGAGTAAGACAAGATACGGACACACAACAGCGCCGGCCGCACGATCCAAACATGGCTGCAGCCACAAGGCCAGCCGTCCCTGCTACACGCCTGAGCACCAGGCCGGGCACAGAGAAGGTGCTGCTGCCAGCCGGCGTGGGGCAGCCCCGTTGCAGCGCCCCGAGTGGGCTTTGTTTGGGCGGTGAACCACAGCGAGCCAGTAGGGGCCGTCCCAGGGACCTGCTGCCCCGTCAGCAGGCAGTAGCTTGGGTCTTCAGCCAGCAGTGAGTGCAAGGCATGCGTGCCCTACGCAGCCTCCAGCCTTTGGAGTGGCCGCACGCCTGAGCCTAGCTCGGGCCTAGGTCACACGCTGTGAAAACGGAAAGAGCGCAAATGCAAGGCCTCCCGTTGGTTCCGTGCGAACTAGACAAGGCAGGAGCCACGTCGGGCGAAGGAAAAAGGCCAGACGAGGCTTTATGTGCGCTCTTACCAGGCTGGGCAGGTCATCGGCAGGCGGGTGTGGCCTTGCCGTGCTCCTGCCTCGTGCTCCTGCCTTGTCCGCAATCTGAGTGCGTCGCACCTGCCGCCGGTCACGCAACCCTGATGCGCTGTCTGGAGCCTCTGTCTGCATCCCAACGCTCTGCGAAATGCCTCACTTGTCACACTCGCCAGGCACATTGTCCACCGCGACGCCGACGGATCACCGATGTGCCGCCAGACTGTGCCGCATCGTCTGCTCCACTTCTGCTTGCTTCTAGCGGCTTTCTTTCTCCTCTTCTGGAGCGCGATCGCTTCTCGCGCCTCGTTTTTTTTTTTTTTTTTTTTTTCTCTTTCTCGCTCTTCTGGTCTTTGCTGACGCCGTCTGCTGCAGTGCTCCAGCCGGATCTACGTCTGGACTCTGACCTCGTCTCCCCGGATTTACTTGGTGATTGCCCCTCCGTTTTCGCTTCGCAGGCCGTCCGTCCGTGCCGCTGCAGCTCTAAACCGCAGCCGCCCAGCACGTCGTACTACGCTCCGAGCAACGCGGTCCAAGACAAGCCAACTGCCTGTGGCGCTTTGATTGGTCGGCGCATGGAGCTTGTCGCCGAGGTTTGGCCTTGTCGAAATGCAAACGGATGGCCGACACGGCACGACGCAAAAGACAGGCTGTCGGCACGCCACGCTGCAAGAGGCATCGCACCTCCAACGGCCGGTCCTTTGGGCAGCCATCCCTAGCACAGAACATGTTTTACATGCCGCCGTTCTCTTTCTTCGTCGCTTCGATCTCAGCCCCGTCAAGTGCCGGAGGCTGACGCAAGCCCACGCCTATGCCTGCCCATACTTTTTCGGAGCCCCAGCAAGGCACATGTTTCATCTTTCCCCTGCCTCTGTTTATCTCAACCTTGTTTGAGGCGCTGCGGGCAGGCATGACGCCAGTGACTGTTCCGTGGCAAGGCTGCTGCGGTTGCAGCGGCCACGCTTGTTTACGAGTAGTGATTTGAGAATCACAGCCTGGCCGCCGTGGCCCGTGCATCTCCGCCAGGAAGCTGCCTCGTGCAAACGAAACTGGCCTGGCCAGGTTCGTTCCGCCTCAGGTTATGCAAGGCTATGCACGGCGCAGGAACAGAGGATGAAAGGCCAAGCGCAGGCAGGTACTCGCACAGCAGCGAGGACGAGGTCTGCTCTGTACGAGTACGAGTATCAGTCTGGTCTTGACCTACCGGAAAGACGCCACATGCATGAAGGATGAGTAGCCGCCCACAAGAGGTGCGTCTCGTGGCCGCACGTTTTCCCGCCGGCACAGGCCGGGTTCTACGCAGTGCGGCAAGCCGGCCTTTACAAGCCACAGTGTGGTCTGGCCGTGGAAAGAAAAGGCGCTTTATCTCGCGCCTGCTCGTCGGTTTTCGGCCCGCTCGTCGGATTTCGGCCAGCGGGAGGGGCGGGTGGAGAGCAGATTCGAAAAGCCAAAAATAAAATAGCAAACAAAATGGAGCGTGACCACCGCTCGCAAAAATCGTGGCTGAGCCGCGGAGAGCCGTCGTGGCCTCGCGCTACGGAGGCGGCCATTACGACGTCGAGAATTATGGGGAACTGGCTCAAGATCAAAGCACCCAGTTACGACTGGGGCAGGCCCAGCTGATGATGGTTTTCAAGTGCGACGAGATAAAAGGAGGAAACCAAATCAGAAAGCAGGCATGGGTCGAGGACGAAGATGCTCGTACACGGCCGAGAAAATGTCGAGGAAAAATGGCACCTCTTGGACAGCGCCAGGCGTGGGTACTCTGCCCATGCCAACTGGCCGTGTCGTATTACAACGTACGAGATACGAAGCACAAGGAGAGGCAGCCTACCCCGTTCCTTCTGCACGTCGTACTGCAGTCATGATGGTACACTCCACGTCGTTCCATCCTCACGCGCATCCTTTAGCAACGTGTATGATGTAAGAAAGCATATCAGTCTTTTTTCTTGCCCTGACGTCGTTGCATCCGTGCTCCCGGTGTCAGCAGAGGGAGACTGGGTCCATACGTCATACGCCCGTGGTGAGCACTGCCGTGCTTTCTGTCGGTGTACGAGTATTCCACCATTCTGAGCACTGTCACTGTACTTGGGGATCAGCACAAATACAAGGCAACATCCTGATACAATGCTCTGGACATAGATAGACTGGGCGGGATTTTTGAGCACACATGAAGCACCTGCGGTTGCACCGAGAGCAGGTAGGGTCGCCAACGGCTAGGCCTCGACGAATGTTCACTCCAGGGCGAGATATGCGTTTCTTTATATGTAGGGGAACGCACTCAAGATCAGCAAGAGCAGCAAGGAGGTCAAGCTGCTTGTTGATGGGCAAATCAGCATTCGAATCTTTCAGGGACACAGCAGGACACAAATAAAGGTGGAGGCCCTTACAAAGACAGCGCTGCAAACACGACTGCAGAGACAGCCCACCTCGTCTCTTGTTTGTAGAATTGGCTGACGTGCCCGCTCCACGCGGGGGCCGCAGGCGGTTTGTCGAGCGCAGACAAAACACAAACTCGCGGCAAGCCCCTTTCGACCCGCAGCCGCCTCTCTGGCTTCGCTGGACTGGCCGGCGGGAAGCGGTCCAGCCGGTACTGAAAGCGCGGTTTGTCACCGTGTGCTTGGTAGACGGATGCAACGACGTCGTCGCCGGTGCCGGAACGCTTGCTATCAAGGCCAACCGTCCACGCAAGCCGAGAAACGTCGCTGGCAGGAAGCGTGCCGTTCACAAACAGGGCCTCCCGGCTCAGCAGCCGTCCGCCATGGGCCACGAGGTAGTTTTGGATGCTTGACGTGAACATGCCGTGGGCACGTATGCGAGGCAGGCTGTTGCTTACCGTCACTTGCGGCGGCGCGAAGCCGGCAGCCATGGTCGACAACCACAAAAGCAGTGTCAGGAGCGAGCCGAGCATGGCGACGCACTGGCGAAGCCGCAGCGCCTGTTGCTGCAGGCTAAGAAATACACAGAAGAGAAACGAGAGGACAGAGGCCGCAAACATCATCATCCAGGTCGTGATAAAAAAGTTGGGGTAGCAGGATGAGGAAGCCGCCGCACTGGGGACGGAGCCGCCCGCGCCTCTCCGGCACATGACGGTATGCATCGGAAAGTGCAGGGCCATCATGACCGCGGATGTGACGATTGAGCCGGCAGCGGCAAGAATGCCAAAGAGAAGGGCAAAGGGCAGCGCCCGTTCGGAGCCGCGTCTGGCGGAGGCGGGCAGGCCCCTTTCCGCCCATGATTTAGCACTGGCATCCGCACTCATGGCGCGCAGGCGTCTCTGGCTGGCCAGACGACGCGGCCGTCGTGTGGTGGTGGCCGAAGAAGCGAGCAATTCGTCTCGCTCGTTTAATGCCGTGTATAACGTGAAGGAGAACCGAGATGAGTGTGATGGCGGTCTGTGCCGGCGCCATGAATGAGCTGCAGAGGAGGAGAGCAGCTCGAGGATCGCATAGGGAGGCGTGAGCGGCGTGCGCTGGCAGGCCGGGCGAGATGCAGTTCATGCAGAGCACGCTGCCTTGCGAGGATGGGCAACGCCCGTGTTTACATAATTCCTATGACGGCATGGTACGGCATTATATTCTCGGAAGGCAGCGACGGTGGAGCACGTCCATGAGATCGTGCCTTCCTGTTACTCTCCAGCCGCGGCGACGTGGAGCAAGAGCCATGTGCATCGTGCCTTCCTGTTACTCTCCAGTCGCCGCTCCACACGAATATACTCGTGAGACGAATATAAAGTATTATATGATGAAATCTACAGACTCCGTGGATGTCGTCAAACAGCGCACAGCACGATGCGGGACAGCTGTCGTACATACAACGGTGACCTCGGCCGTCCGCGCGTCCATCCTTGCCGGCGCACAAAACATAGAAAGGCGCTGTGTTTAGGGACAAGCTTGGAGGTCATTTGTCCAGAGAAATACATTATATCGCATTCAATTATCGTCCAGCCCAAACCCGAACAATATAGTCTTCCGCGGATCGACAACGCGCACAAAACCCTCCAGAAACGGCGCCGTGTCCACAAGCAGCAACAGACACGGCAAGATGGCCGAGTGGTTAAGGCGCTAGCTTCAGGTTCCCCTGAGAGAAAACAAACATCTTCTTTCCTCGGAAAAAGATTGCTAGTGCAGAAATGCGCGTGGGTTCGAGTCCCACTCTTGTCATGCGGTTCCGTCTTTTTTGGTGTATTCGCTTGTGCACGCCGGCTGGTCCGCTGCCGTGGACGGCCGGGCCTGCCGGCCCCGGCTTTCTTTTTGGCCCGCGTCGACATCGGGCTTGCCTCCGCCCAGCCAGGCATGCAGCCGGACCGCCGATTTGAGCGCGCCGGCCGCCACGTCCCAGCTCTCGAGGCTCAGCTGCACGGCGCAGATGCTGACCACGCTCCGGACGAAGCGGTCGCGCGGCGTGTCGCGGGCGCTGGCCACGACCGCCAGCATCACCCACAAGAACACGCCCCGCAGGCTCTTCCAGCTGGTGAGGGACACGCGCCACGCTGCCGTCCACAGCTGCGCAAATGCGGCAGGCTCGGCCGTTTGGCTGAATGTGCGGCGGTGGAGGATGGCACGGGCGTAGACGAGGGCTGTCTGCCGAACTGCTTGGTAGAGGGGGTCCGCCGTGGGCGAGAGGCTCGGCGGCGGGCGGTGGGCAGCCATCTGTGGCCAGAGCGCCTGGTTTTGGTTTTGGCTGCTGCCGCCGCCGCCGCTGCTGGTCCTGGGCCCGAAGCACGGAGACGACGGTCCTGGCGGCGTGCCGGACGACGACGATTGTGCGGCGAAGAATACGGCGGACGTCGGCCGGGATCCGTCGCCGTGCATGTCTCCGTCGACCGCGTCGGTCCCAGGGACCTCGGGAGAGTCTTCGGGGAGCCGCTGGATGCGGTCGTGGATCCACTGCGCAGTGGTCTGTAATTTTTGCAGGTCTTTTGCCGTCGGCTGTGGCGGGAGGGCCAGCACGGTCGTGATGAGGAAGCGCGTGTCGTCGAGGATCGAGGCGGTCGTGGGGTGCATAGCAAGGGACTCGGCACACTGGGCAAACGACGGCTGCCCCGACACGAGCGGCGTGTTGTGCGCCACCCGGAACGGCACAGGGGCCCCGTCCTCGTAGTCAAAGAGGCCAGGGGTACTGCCGCTGCCTCCTGCGCCTCTTCTGCCGCGGCTACTGCTGCCGTGGAGCACGGGCGCCGCTCCAAGCGACAAGGCTATCGCCACATCCGAGCCGTGGATGGCCGTTAGATGTATGACCCTATCTGGTTAGGAGGAGTGCGTCTGGAAAAGGAGAAAGCAAGGCATGGGGTGCGACACATACGTCGTGGCGAGTTTGCTGATGGCGCCGCCCAGGCCCAGATGCCGGAGCCCGCCACGCAGGCGGATCATGTCCCAAAGGCCGCGGAGGTGTGCGTGCAGGCTGTGTGTCTGGCCCCAGCACCACTCGTCTATAACAAGCTGGACGGCTGCTGTGATGGCATCGTCCGAGGCGGACGAGGACTGCGCATCGCTGTCGCCGTATGCCCGGCCGCCGAGCACGTCACTGGCACGACGCCTGGGCGCCACAGCAGCCTGCTTGCCGAGGTGGCCCGTCTCGTGCAGGAAGCACGCCGATGCGTAGATGGCGGCCTGGGCCATCAGCGGTGTTTGGAGACAGTAGGGCGCGCAGATGCGTGTATAGGGGCAGCAGGGGTCGGCGGCGACTCCGTCCAGGCACGACGTGAAGCGGTAGATGAGCCTGGCGTCTGCCAGTGTCAGTAGGCGCGGGAGGGGCGGAGGGGGGCTGTCCAGTCAGGTCTGCTCACAGATTTGCACAGGGTCGGCGTTGAGCCGCGCCGCGTCCGAGGGTATCTGCGGCAGGTCGGCTGCCGGGCCCGCCGTCGGGAACAGGCCTGTCCCGGGCGCTGCCCCCGGTGTTCCCAGAACAGCGTTCGAGCGAGAGCCGCCCGAGTTGTTGCTGCTTGTGCTGCTGAGACTGCCGTTGCGGCTCCTGCCGCCGCCGCCGCTCTCCGTGTAGTGCCCCGGCGCCGCCCACGTGAGCATGCGGAGCCAGGCGTAGCCGTCGTCCATGCTGGTTGCACCGGCGCTGGCCCCGCTATTGCTGGCCAGCAGCCCGTCGGGGATCTTGTGGCGTGCCTGTATCAGCTGAAAGGCATCGCTGAGCACGCCGTGGTGGATAGCGGCGAGCTCGTTGGTGTTGGGAAGAAACATACAGTCGTTGCTGCCGCTGTGGTCGGCATGGTAGTATTGGTGCTGCACGGGGAATGCTGCTGCTGGGAAGAGGCTCTCAAACGGAGCAGCCGGGCCCGGCCCGAAGAAAGGAGGCACGATGCCGCTCCCGTCGGGCTCGCCGGCCACTGCCATGCGCATATCTGTGCCGAGCTCGGCCGCATACCCGCCTGTTGCCACCATATCGAGGCCGCTCCAGCAGTCGAGGATTGGACCGTCCCCGAGAACGGCATTGCCCGCGGCCGCGGCTGCTGCTGTGAACATGTCCCACTGTTGTTGTTGTTGTTGTTGTTGCAGCTGCTGCTCCAGCGCCTCTGCTACCAGCTGTGCCTGGCTCGGGAAAGGCTGTGGTGCCGAGAGCAGCGGCAGCGATTGCAGGGGGGGCGAGGGCAGGGATGCTGCCACTGGAAGAGCCGTGCCGTGCAGAGCGGCCGCCGGTGGCAGCATCCGACTGCGGATGCCGCTGAACTTGGCGGATTCGTAGTCTGGGACCGGGAGCACAACCTTGAAGGCCGGCTCTCGCGGGACTGCTTGATTATGACGCCTGTTTGGTGGGGGAGGGGGGCAGGGAAGAGGCAACGGTGAGTACAGGGACGCTCTCCAGGGGGGAGGAGGGGAGAAGGGGGTCTCAAGGTATACCAACTTGTTCTGCTTATACTCGCATGGAGGCTGGGGGTAGCGCTTGGTACAGTTTCCGCACGGACGGCCCTGGTCGCACTTTTGCTTCCGCCGGCGGCACTCGCTGCAGCTGGTGGTGACGCGCTCGGCGCGCGGCGTACGCACACACACATGCAGCTCTTCGGGGGCCGCGGGCATGGGAGGAGGGGCGGGGAGAAGCAGCGCGTGGGCTGCGGCGCCGGAAGACGAGGCGAGCTGGAGCTGGGGGATGGGCGTGACGGCCGTTGGCGCCGATGGCTCGCGGTCGGCGCCGGTGGCTGGCATCGTCGTCCGGCGGCCGACGCTGACGTTCCGGCGGCGCTGCCCGATGCTCTTCTGCATCGCGATGGCCTCGGTGCTGGTGCCACGTTTCTGGAGCTCTTGTGTTGCTGGCAGGAGGACGAAAAGGCCAGACGAGACGGGGCGTGGGAGAAGAGCAAGAAAAAAAGGGCAGAATGCATGCAGGCAGACGAGGCACCGGCCAAGACCACCGTTGAAGTTATATGCACGTTTATGCATCTGGGAGCCGTAGGTGTGGGTAGCCACAACACGGTCGGCAGTGGTCTTATTCCTGGATTCTTTTCTGGCCCCTGCTCCCATCTCTCTGTCTCAACCGCCCGTTCTCGCGGTAGGGTCTCTCCGCGCGGTCCACGGGGCTGGATGCCACGCCCGCGCCTCCCCACCGGTCTCGCTGTGCGTGCACATAATTTCTAGACAGCGGTTGATGCGCCTTCTGCTCGTAGGGCTGAATCGTCGCATCTCTCGCTCGCGGCGGCGATTTGCAGGCCCACTTGGGCAGGGTGTGAGCAAGCGAGGCTTGGTTCACCTCGACGCTGGGCTCTTTGCAGAGTTGGTCGGGAGCTGACAAGGGTGTCGGACTTTGACATGCGAGTTGTCGGCTTTCGCCCTGTTGGGGTTTAGCCAGAGACAGCTGGTACGCGCAGCCTGGCCAATTGGATCGGGCGTGAGCAAGCCAGGACGAGGAAGAAGCCTGGCGAACAAGTACGGCAGTTGGTGGTGCAGATTGCAGGCGCTGCTGTTGAGAAAATGGCAAGGCGTCATCCACGATGAGGAAGCCAGCAAGGGCTTGCAGCGCCGTGAGCAGTCTGCAGAAGACGAGCTCGAGCGGCCTGCCGGAGCATTCGAGACGGATGACGACGATTGACGAGCTTGGGCGGACCTGGATCTCCACGGTATAAGCTTTTAAAGTTTTTGAGGCCGCGGCGTGCAGCTCTCTCAAACACGAAAGACAGAGGGGAGGGGAGGGGAGAAATGGCTGAAACATAAAACGAGATAATACAAACGAGGGAGAGAGACGCTCTTGGTGGCAGTGTGTTCTAGACCATCCCCCAGCCAGGGCATGCCAAGCCCAGGCCAAGCCAGAATCGGGTCAGGCCAACCATACCGCATCGACAGTAGAAGACGGCGAATGAGACGACTGGCAAAGACAAGAGACGCCAGGGAGAAAGCACTGCCGTCAAGCCCAGAGCGGCAAGCCCGACCCAGAGCCAATCAGGCCCTCGTCTGACAAACGTCAACAGGATGTGAGACCCGCCGTGCTTGGCGCTCCGACAGAGCCACGGAGAATGCCGAAGCCGCTCAGAACATCCTGCCTTGGAATCTTGATCTGGCGGGGGTGCAGAGAGCAGTCTGGGGGACTGCAGACAGAGGGGGACGGCGCCAGAGCGAAAAGGACTGGCTTGGGTACGAGGCTTCTGTTCCGTGTATCGTGTCAGCGGTCGTATGCCAGCGGATGTCCGTGCCTGGCATATAGACCATCCGCAGCCCACGTTCCTGACACTTCTGTTGTTCGCAACAGCCAAGTGCTTATAGTCGGTCCTCGATGTACAGCCAGCACAACCGTGCCCTTCACATCAACGACGCCCGAGGCTTGCAATATCGGTGGCTTAGAGAGACAAAAGAAATCCCAGACGCAAGGAGCACACAAGAAAAAGGAGACAGTGAGCACGGGCAGCTAAAACGTGCAGCCAACGCCAGGGGATTGGGCGCCCGGCCAGGCAGAGCAGTCGGAAAGCTTCCGAGCCCTGCACCAGATATAGTACAGTCCCGCTGCTGCAGCCAAGCTGGAGCCCCCAAATAGCAGGCGCTGTCCAGATCGGGGAGGCAGCGCGAGAACTCAAACAACCAGCCACGGCAAGACCAGCCACGGCAAGAAAGCGGAAAGCTCCTCTGTACGCCACACCCTGGCCGCCCCCCTATTAGGGCTGCAGGTGAGAAACGTGTGGCTACGTCTGAATGCCGCAGGCCACTCAAAACGGCCAAAAGCTTGTTGGCGAGCTCGCCCCGGACCCGCAGCAGGGGAGCATCTCGTACTTTAGAGACACCGAACATGTCGTACACGCCATGCCTTGACGGTTCTCGTTTTTCTTCTTGCTTAGACTTCCGCAGGCACATGCTTCTATCTCGTGTCCCTATATTCTTCATTTTCTTCCGGCCTCACACCCGGCTATTGCTCGCACGTCCAGGCCCTCGTGGCAGTTGGCACGTTACGTCTTACGAGTACGTATGTGCAACGTCCCAGCTCGGGCCGGATAGCCAAAGGACAGCATCCCCATGTCCGATACTTGGAAGCTGCTCATCAAGCCCTAGCACGGGGCCGGGAGCCAGCGTGTAGCATCGTCTTGCACGGCGCGTTTCCATTTATAGACTTTCTACGAGTCTTCTGACACCAGACACGATGCTCTGTGCATTGAGTTCGGACACGCAGTGCGTCGCGTGCGCTTCATTGCCGAGCATAATCTGCCTTGGCGTGTCTTTCGGGCTGCTATTTTGAGCACGCGTACTATCCCTCGCTCTGGCCCGCGGACATGCATCACTACTCCATACCGCAGCGCCGTGGCGGCATCCCGCCCATAGCTTCGTCACATGCACGGCCAATGGTCTGCATAATGCCGGAAAGGCAGTTGTATGCGGCGAATTCGCGCAGAGGCGCCAGATCCCAGATCGGGATGGCCCAGCACCACCATGCCAGAGCCAGCGCATGTAGCTAAAGCTGACCGAATAACCGGACGGCACCACACGAGAGACATCCAGTTGGCAACTGCCAAATCATGGAACTTGGAGGCAGTCACTCCGCGGGTCGCAAGCACCGGCGACGTGTCGGCCTCTGACACAAGTACGCCAACAAGTAGGACACGGCCACGCCTCCACGAAAA
Organism: Sporothrix cf. nigrograna; assembly: GCA_019925305.1. Lineage (NCBI taxonomy): Eukaryota > Fungi > Ascomycota > Sordariomycetes > Ophiostomatales > Ophiostomataceae > Sporothrix > Sporothrix cf. nigrograna. The sequence continues at coordinate 1,151,183 of JADHKR010000001.1, read as the reverse complement.
CAAACGTCTCACGAAAGTGCCACGGCGATCAACGACGAGAATCGCGCTTGACGAGTGCATCACATCTTCGTCGGCCGTGAGCTGGAAGCATCCGGCCGGCGCCGTGTCTGGAGATGTCGTTGTAATGGACTGCGGAGGGCAGGAGTACGTCGTAGTAATAGCCACGCACCGAGCGAGACCCACTCGCGCCGGGCCGGTGTGGGTCCCTGGCTACCGAAGGACGGACCCAGACGTCGGTCATACTAGCGTGACTGTCAGAATCCAGAAACGGCAAGAGCCGTCAAACCGGAAAGAGCGGGCCGACTTCAGCGGCTTTCATACCACCCACGCCTGGAGTCGGCAGCGAGATACGCATAGAAGCCAACGCAGCCTATTGGACTTGAAATCTAGGTTTGACTCCATCCATCTCTCTGTCCAGAACTGTGTATCCTGGACTTGACTCGGACGATGCAAACCATGTACACGGACAAAGCGGGGGAAAAAAACCTGTACATATACACATATACTCATCTCGTACGCCAAAAATTCACCCGCTATCATACTCGTACATCTGAAATACTGCAAAATATCCACGCCACATGCTATGTCACGCGGACATACCGACTCAGCACGGGAAAGGCCACGGCTGCCTGGTAGCCAACCGAGTAGTTGTTTATGTTGCGGATGTGCGCCTCAAAGACTGGGTTCAGCGCCAGTCGTTTGCCATCAGCAAACTCCATGAACGTGCCAGACTCGGTGTACGGCCAGTTGACACTGATGGTGTTGCCCAACACGAAGCGGAACAGCTCAAACGCGCTGTAGTCGCCGCCGCGGATCAAGCTGTCGCGAACGTCTGGCCAGATAATCAGATCCACCCAGACTGGGTGCGGGACTTGGCGCTGCAGCATCGTCGGCTTCAGAAACTCGGGGAGGGCGTCGTAGTTTTCTTTCGTGGGGCACAGACACCAGCGCACGAACAGCGCCAGCTTGTACAAAAAGGTCAGGCGCCCCGTCAAATTCTTCAGTGGGGACTTCCAGACAACGTGCGTTGCGACAGCTGCTAGCACGGGTTTCGATGCTGTGCCGGCCGAGGCGTCGTCGCTGTCAGAGGGCATACCAGACGGTGGTGGCGGCGATGCTGCGGCTGCGGCGGCTGCCGACGCCCTGGCGGCTGCCGTCAGCCGCGAATGGGACAGTGTTGAGGACGCGCCACCGCAGGATGCCTCCGCCAGTGCGCGCAGCAGCTCCTCTCCCATCACACTACCGCCGCCGCTGTTTGCACGGCGGTCCTTTTGTGGCGTGTTGTCGCTGCGAAGACGCGCCATGAGACCCTCGATGCTCGGAAACACGGGCTGGTTGAACTCCCTTGTGCTGTAACGCTGGGCGAGCGCCTGGCTTGTGATGAGCACGAGCTTGTCCAGTTCCGTCGCTACCGGAAGATTGAGGGGAAGCGCCATCCAATCCGGCAAGTTCGGGTCGGGTGCTGTATACCGGCCCGCGAGGTAATAGGGCATGTATGAAAGGTTCGTCAAGAAAGGGGACGGCAGGTCAGCGCCGTGAGCAGCCTGGTACCGTAGGACATTCCGGTAAGACGGGTCGTTCACGTACTGGCGAGGCTGTCGCTGTTGGCGGTGGTTTTGTTGCTGCGGCTCCGGTAGCTGCAACGCATGTTGGCGTCCAAGGTAGTAGTCCGGATCCAAAGCAGACACAAACGCGGAGGCGTAGTCGGGCACCGCATCAAACACTTCCTCGACGCCCACGGCAACACCTGCATCCGCACCCACCTCAACGTCCACGTCGCCCAGGCTGTGGTCAAATGGCTGGAAAGACTGTGTCGGGCCGAAAATGTCGACGAGCTGGATGCTGTCCTCTGCGCGAGCCTGTGCCTGGACCTGTACAGTCCGTGGGGAGACGGGCGGTGCGGCAATGGCAAGCGGCCAGCCTACATCGCCAGAGGCAGACAAAGAGCCGGGCCCCGTGATAGGAGGCGGCTGGGGGGCGTGTGTGACGACGGAGGGCACATAGTTGCCTCCTTCTGAGCTCGACGGCGACGCCGAGTCGGACGCCGGGCTCAGGGAGATGGTCCGGCCCGGCGCTCGCAGCAATGCCGGAAGAGACAGTGCCTCCGGCACCGTCGGCACGACACTTGCTGTCGATGCGCCGGCCACGACAACTTCACCGTGAAAGGCCCGTGATGGCAATGGCGAGTCTGCGGCGTGGTCTGCTGCGACGTCGTTTGCACTGCCGTCTTCGTACGCCCGCAGCTTGGTCTGGCTTTCGTCCAGGCTGGACTTGAGGCGCGCAACCTCTGCTTCAAGCTCAGCAATGTAGAGCCGCTTCTTCTGGCGCCAGTGCTGCTGATTGGTGCGGTCAATTGCCCGCTTCTTCTCGACTTGCGAGGGCGTCAGGTTGCAAACACGGCGGCGTGACCGGGCCGCAGCGTTGGCATCAGCATCACCGCTACGGGCTAGTTTGCTGTCCATGGCTGTAGATGTGGCTATGGCCGTTGAGGCTCGTACGTTGTATCGCTCAGATTCGCTGGTCAAATGATTTCTCTTCAGCCATAGGTCATGTATCGACACTGGTCATGATGGCGCATAGCGGGGTGGATAAGGCAGGCCACGGAGAGTCGTGGGAGCAGGGAACGAGAGATAGTCAGAACGAGGGAGTGGAGTGAAGAGGCGTCCAAGAAAAGGAAAGAAAAAAGAAGAGGAAAAAAAGAGAGTCGATCGGCTGGCAGTGCCATGGATCGAGGTCTTGTAGACTCGGACCGTCGCCAAAGAGGCTCTGCACAGTCTGGCAGTGCAATCACGTCTTCCACTGTCGCCAGCGCTCGACGGGCGTGTAGATGCTGCATACTGTGTTCGCGTAGGAAGTCCGGACGTCGAGTGTCTGCACCATGAACGAATGGCGTTCCGCGCTTCCACAGCCTCTTGATCGCTCCTTCTGTTCCAATTGTGCAATTGCGGATACAGTTGACGAACATGCCCCAATCTGGTTAGTCTGATGGCATCGGTCATGTTAGTGTCATCGGCAGAGGCAGTTCCACTTTTGCCGGTGTCAATGTTCAAGCCGACCTCTCTCATCGGGGCGTCGGGACCGCTCTTTGATGGAAAGACTGCCGTGTAGCTTTAACGTCTGTGGGCAATCCCTATCATGCGTAACTGATGCCCGGGACCAGAGAGAGTATTAGTTTTTTTTAAAAAAAAAATGACTTGTAAAAAAGGAATAAATGGAGAAGTATCGAAAATCGAAAAACCGCACAGAGCCTGTCTTCTTATTAATCACGAAAAAGTATCCCGGTGCAAAACATGTGGTTGCAAGGCACGGACATATGATTGAATGGAGAGGCCAAACAGGAAAAACCGAGGGACTCCCAGAAGAACATGCTCACGACTTTGCCGGCTCGCACTCCCAGAGCTCCTCATCTTTGCCATTCTTTGCTAAGCTGTGCTCATCTACCAGAGGCTCTCTTTGGCAGCTGTGACGCCATAGCACTCGCCAACGTCCACCAACCAGGGGCGATGAGACCGGCGCTGTCCTCGCCCGAGCGTCGCTCCTCGCTGGCCAGGCCGGCCAAGCAGATATATTGTTTATAACGGATGACATGGACTAACAGGACGTGCGGGCAGGACGTGCGGGGAAAAGACGAGGACTAGCCTAATACAAATCAGCCACAAGGAGGCCGTGCAGTAAACATACACGGTACTCGTACTCGTACATCATAACACGCCGCTCTCCAAAAGCATCTCATCACAAGGCACATTTTTCTCCCGCTACTATGGCACAGTTTACTTTCTGTGTACTTTCGGCAAAGTTTTGGAAACAGCACTCGGTAGAACTGCAATGTGCCGGCGCACCGCCTGCTCGCCCGCAGCAAAGGCTTTCACTTCTTCGCGAGACTCTGCGGCACGGGAAAGGCCGTGGTTTGTCGTGCGTGTGCCCACGGAGAGGGCGACAAGCCCGAGCAGACCACCACGACAGTGCAAGCACATTCTAGCCAGATCGTCCTGAGCACAGTTCGGTTGGCACGGGTAAGAGCAATCAACAAGCGGCAGGCGTTTGACATATGCAGTAAGACATGCGTATGACAGTGAAGTGCATTCTGTGTCGGGAGGCGGCAGTGAGCCGAAATGAAGTAATACATGTACTCATAAGCCACCGTTGCGTACGCAGCACGACGGGAGGAATATGCGGCCTGGCCTCTGCTGCCCCTGATTTGTTGTTCGATCGCCGGCCACAGTCCTTTGTTCATGCAGGAAACCGCCCCGGCGCCCTCTGGCATTGGGCATTGTGGCGTGGCAGGGTTGTCCTTGGGGGCCACAAGTCTTCAGCTGCCAGGCGGAGCCAAGCGGAGCGGACGAACCGGACAACAGGAAGCACAAAGACCCGGGGGACTGCGCACCCAAGGACCCGGTAACAAACGGCCCCCAATTTCTTTGTTCTCTCCATCGGCGCAAACAGAGCCGGCATGTTGACACATATGTGCAAACGTGCGCATGACACACCGTTTACCACGCATAGCACGACGCAGATGTTGTGCGCGATGTTATTACAAGCACGGCAGACACAAAATAAAGAGCACGGTAATATGGAGGCCGCACCTTCCTCGCAGGATCTGTCTTCTGGGCGCGGGCCGCCGCTAGCGTCGAGCGGCCGTTTCCACCCGTAATACTGGAAAGAGGTGGGCCGGCAGTCTGCAGCAAAACGGAGGCACTTGCGCCTCTCGAGGAGCTTGCGGAAATCCCGCCAGAGCGGTTCACGGGCTTGGCCGTCCTTGTTTCGAGCGACCAGACAGCTGGGACCAGCCGGGACATCGCCAATCCTCGCCGTGTCCCGTCTCAAGTCCGCTGCAGCCGCTACAGACCGACAGCGAGGGACAACAAGGCGCCCAGCAGTCAGCAAACCCCGTATCTTACCATGCGCTGAGGCTCCAAAGGTTGCATCGAGCCAGTACGTAAGCTTCGGCTCAGCGTACTCGTACAGTATCTCACGCTACCCTTGCAGACATTGGGTGATTCCCCGCCCCCTCCGCCGAGCGTGAAGACAACGGGCTATTCTCCTGGTTTCCTTTCGTTCGCCGCTGCCGCCGCCTGCCAGTGAACGTCTCGTGCTTCTGCTGCCTCGCCTCCGTTGCTGACAAAGTGGAAAAGATCTCGGCAGAGCTGACCGGCTTCTCCTGGCTGAAAAAAAAAAAAAACGCCACGCAAAAAACCACGCCGCATCCCCGTGAACCACGGCCAAGCAGATTCAACGGTATGGCCTCTCCAGCAGGAGCCAGCCCCAAGGTGGCCATCGTGGGCGCCGGCCTCACCGGGCTGCTGGCTGCACACGCGCTGAAGAAGGTGAGACGAGCCCCAAGCCCTGGCGTTGTCACTGGCGAGAAGCTGCATGCTGCAGGCACAACAGAGAGCACGGCAGGATATGGAGCAGAGACAATGTCTGGGGAACAAAAAAAAAAAAAAAAAAAAAAAAAGGCAGGGCGGCTGACAAGAGACCCAGAATGGCTTTGACGTGGCCGTCTTTGACAGCGAGGCACACATTGGCGCGCGCACCCGCGACTGGACCATTGTGCTGCACTGGGCCCTGCCGGTGATGCAGGCGCTGCTGCCCGAGGACGTCGCCGCCAAGCTGCCGCGCGCGATTTGCAATCCAGACCTGGAGTTTGACGCGCATGCCGAGAGCTTCCCCGTGTACAATGGCGTTACCGGCGACCTGCTCTTCGCCAGCCCCATGCCCGGATCCCGCCGCGTCTCCCGCCAGCGCCTTCGCCAGGTTCTTGCCGAGGGCATCGACATCCAGTGGGGCAAGAAGGTGCAGCGCATTGCGGACAGCGCGGCCGGCGGCGACGCCGCTCCCGCGCTGACGCTCGCGTTCGAGGACGGCTCGACAGCCGCGGCCGACTTTGTGCTGGGCGCAGACGGCGCCAGCTCTCGCGTGCGTGCGCTCGTCGTGGGCGATGCCGACAGGGCGCGCAGCACGCCGTCCGGGCTGCTCTTTGCCACGGCGATTGTCAACTATGGCGACGCCGCCAAGGTGAAGACGGTCACGGACAAGCACCCGGTGGCCGCTGCGGCCATGGGCACAGGGGCCGTGGGTGGCTGCGGCGTGCTGTATGTGAACGACGGGTCGGAGGGCGCGCCGACGCGCGACCCTGCCGACTGGACGACGTTCTGGATCAAAATCTGGAAGGGCCGGCTCGACAAGGCCATCCAGGGCAGCGAGGCCATCGACTTGCTCAAGAACAGCGAGAGCTCCAAGGCCTTTGCAGCGCCGTTCAACCAGCAGATCGAGTGGACGCCGGACGGGTCCGTGTGCTACATCGACGAGATGAAGTACTGGGTCCCTGTGCCGTTTGCCGGCGCCGAGGCCACGCACAGCGGCCGTGTGACGCTGGCCGGCGACGCTGCGCACCCTATGCTGATCTACCGTGGCCAGGGCTTCCAGCACGCCATCACGGATGTCGCCAACTATGTCAAGGCGCTGGCCGCCATCCGCGATGCAGGCTGGGACGCTGCGGTGCGCCAACAAGAGGTTTCGGCCTATGACGCCGAAATGATTGAGCGCGGTGCCAAGGCCGTCTCGCAGTCTGTGCAAGAGGCTGCCCTGTCGTTTGATGTGGAAAAGGTGAGCAAGATGCTCATGGCGCGACAGGGACACGGCCGGTCGGCGTAGGGTGTCTGACGGCCGCGGGCGTGTCTTTTGCTTGCTACGGTTGACGCTGGCTGGTTGAGGGTCCTTGCCTTGTCGCGTGTCGACTTGATTTTTGCATTTTTTCTGCGCCTCTTTGTTGTTAAGCATGAGATTATATTGCAAGCCAGTCCGCTCCTCGCGCACCGGCCGAGGAATTTGGCCGTGTGCGTCTATGTATGTTTTGCGATTCCGCAGGCACGGCTACCCTCGGGCGTTTACTATCCCTTGCCATGGTTATCACGAACAGCGTACCACAGGCCAAAACCCCGCCCCAAATCGAACAGCGGTCTGTTTGAAAGAGACCTTTGACAGGGATTTTTCACGAGGAACATCTTGACGAGGGATATTTTGACAAGGGATGAAAACGGTGCATACGACGTACGACGTACTCGTACATACTCGTACATACGAATGCAGGGGGCCAGAAGCAAGGGCTAGGGCAAGGCGTCGATCAGAGACGGAGAAACAGAGAGAAGAGCAAAAATTAGATAACAGCCCATCCACATTCGTACGAGTAAAGAGCATTCCGATCAGCGTGCCGAAAGGGCGGAAGGGATACTGCCACCAGCAAGGCCATACAAGCCTTCCACTCACAACGATCCTCTTGATCACCTGTTTTCTTTGTTATTTTCATCCAGCTGGTTAGCGTCCGTTGGCTTCCGCATCGGCTTCGGCACTGGTTTCCGTCGGTGCCGGCGCCGTTTCCTTTTCTTGTTTTGTGTTGCTTGTCAGAGACGGACTCCGTACTCGTACGTCGTACGTCGTATGCGTACATCGCCAGCGCATCACAGACGTTGCGGGAAAACTGTGAGCCGAAGCCTTTTCCACGTGTGCCCAGCCCTGCAGCGTTGTACTCTACTCGTAGGTGTTGCGTCAGCCCACGTTGGGTGCAGGTTGCAAAGTTGGCAGCCCGTGCCTAGATATCCATCTGGTCTGGGCACGGACTGACGGAGTACGTCTACAAAGTAAGATATCTTACGATATTAAACACCGAGACCTTGAAACCGCCTGTACAGGTACACATAGCGCCTGTATGTATGTTAGATACATACTTTAGTACTCGTACGAGTACTCGTACTGGTAAGATACAAGTACATATACTCGTAGGTTGTCAACATCAGTGGGCCCGCTAATGCGCAGCCCATGAACCAAGAACACTAGCGCGTAACCCCTCCTGCTCTTGGCAATCATCACGGCGTCTACAAGTACTCTGTGTACTTTGATAAAGTACGGAGTACTTTGCAGTACATAGTACATGTACTCGCCAGGAACGCCCCTGGACTGCTGGCCTACGGAGTAGTGTCCGCTGTCAAGAGCTTTCTCCACTGTACGAATAGTGCAAGTGCGAGATCGTGCTCTCCCGAGTTGCGGCCTCTGGTCAGAATGGCGTTGCTCCCAGCCGACATGGCCTTTGCCCGGAGGCGTTTCGGTAGAGGAGTAGAGTGCTCGTAGTACTTTGTAGTCGTGCTGTGTCGAAGCCGTCTGCAAAAAAGGGCCAGGGCACTGCGTTCGAAACTAGGTTTATCCGTAGATCCGGCGCGGCGATTGATTGCCGTGGGTGTCGCCTGCACTCGACATATCGTATCTTACATACGAGTACTCGTAAGATACGTCGTAGGAAAATAGAAAAACACCGTGCCGTCGGAAAAACAGAATAACGTACACGTAGAAAAACGTTGCTTTTTTACGCCAGTAAGATACTTCCCCATATGTCCGCCGTTTGCGCCTTCCTGCCGTTGAATCGGCACGATCAAATTAGCAGGTGCGACCCTGGTCCGACTCGCTAAACCGGACGTGTTTCCGCCGTACGGCGGCCTCGCCCTAACCCCGACTGCTCCATTCTCGCCACGTGCGCTTGCTGCCCTGCGGCTTTCCAGCTTCTATCGTACTCGTCAATATTAATCAATAAGTCGTCTCTTTATCCTTGTCGCTTTCCAACCCGTAGAACCCCAGCCGCTGATACTCAAATGTATCTTACGAGTACTTTGTACTTTACCCTAGCGCAGCTGGAAAGGGCCGTCCGCAACGTCCATCGCTATTTCCCTGCATTCTGCCTGCCGGAGGACAGAACGAGAAGGAGCCCGTCTGACCCGAGGCAGCGCTCCTTCCGCATGCTACCAACTTGTATAGATGGCGGGCCTGAAATGTCTCGCCGGAAAAGGTACAAAGTATTTAGTACTTTGTACATACTTGTACGAACTTCGTAGGGAAACAACGACCTGCGCACATTCACTTGCTTTGAATGCGAACAGAGAGTCGTACTGGGGTACACCACCGTCACCTGCGTCCCAAAAGAGCAATAAAAACTGCGACCGTCCGGTTGCTCCTTCCTATTCTCGTGCGACTCAGGCGCTGCCGGGCTTCTTCCCGTTTTGGCATTGCGCCTCCTCGTCCTTGAATCGTCCGTTTTTTTGTTCCTCCCTTTCCCCCTCTACGTCGATTTTCCCCCGCGTTCTTCTCAGTCGGCAACAGACAACGGCCGGCAGCCGGCTTTGTACAGTGTCTCCCTCTGTTTTCGCCACGCACTCGTTCCTTCCTTTTCCTCTGCGTCCGGGCAATCGTGGGCCGTTTGTCCGTGGCCGAGAACATCCTGCATTTCTCCGGCATTCGTCAGCGCGTCCGCGCAGCTTGTTCGTCATGTGTGAAGACGACGCCGGGGACAGCACAACGCCCGTCGTCGCTGGGGCCGCTGCGGCCGACGACGGCGTCGATTTGGCCCCTTCGACAACTGGCTCGGTGATTGAGGCTGCGAGCCAACCCGGCGACGACGACGAGTTCCACTTGATCGAGGGCTACGAGACGACAAATTCTGTGGCCTCCACGAGCGCCACGTCCAGCATCTACGCGCACACGTTCGAGCACGGCCGTCGATACCACTGCTTCAAGAACAGCCGCTACCCGCTGCCCGACGACGATATGGAGCAGGGCCGCGAGGACATGAAGCATGCCATGATGATGGAGTTGACAGACGGGAAGCTGTTCTACGCTCCTGTCGGCGACCACCCCCAGCATATTCTCGATATCGGCACCGGCACAGGTATGTTCAGCAGAGGCCACACCGTCGGTACCACGTGCCCAAGACCGGCCCCAAGCGGCCCCAATGGGTTTTGCCTTTGACGCGCCTTGCTAACGTTGCGCAGGCATCTGGGCCATTGACGGTAATGCATCCGCGCAATTCCAAGATGCGCTTCTGGCGTCAAAGCTAACAAGGCAGTTGGTGATCAATATCCGAGCGCCCAAGTCCGGGGTGTCGATTTGACGCCCATCCAACCCCTCTGGGTGCCACCAAATGTCAGCTTCCTGGTCGACGACTGCACCCACGAATGGCTGTCTACGAATGTCGACCTGGTGCACTTTCGGTTTATGGCCATGGTGCTGCGCGACATGCCGACCGTCATTCGCCATTGCTACAAGCAAGTATCCCAATTTGCTTCACGAGACGTGCTTCAGACGTGCTTCACGCGACGTTTGGGTTTTTTGGTCAGTGTGCTGACTGGCCGTTTCCAACAGGAGCTTACGGCCTGGCGGATGGGTCGAGTTGCAGGAGCTGCTCGGCGAAATTAAGTGTGACGACGGCTCGATGCCCCAAGACGATCCGCTCAACTACGCGTACCACCTCGCCGATTTGGCCTTTGCAAAGTTCGGCCTGGATGTCAGGCTCGCCCAGAACATGGAGCCCATTCTGCGCGAGGCTGGGTTTGTCAATATCCAGTGCATTACCAAGAAGGTCCCCATTGGCGTTTGGGCCAAAAACAAAACCATGCGTCTTATTGGCTTGTACCAAAAGATGGCCGTCTCCGACATATTGCCTGCCCTAGCGGGCCGCCCGTTTGCCGCTCTCCAGATCTCTCCCACCGAGGCCGAGGTCATTGTGGCGCTCGCACGGAAAGCCATGGACGACAACACTGTGCACCGCTACTTTACATACTATTTCTGGTACGCGCAAAAACCAAAAGGTGCTGCTGATCCTGACGACATACCATCACCACAATCACCACCCTCGCCACAGCCGCCGTCTCCTCCAGCACAACCCCCACAGACATCATCGAATTGATCTTGACGATGCGAGAGGACATAAGTCGCCATCAAACCCTTTCCCCCTTTTTTTTTGGCTGACAAGCCACTGCCAAGGTCTGGAACAGTATAAATGGCGTGCTGCTCAAAGTTGTAACGCACGCTCTTCACGCAAAGGCTGGCTATTTTACGTCTCTTTTCCGTCCCCCTTCTCTTCTCTCTCAGGCAAAAAGAATGGATTTGGCGGCCATGCATGCTCCAGTGGTTTTCGGCATCCGTGGCAGGTATACGGCACATTATTTGGCGTTCTTGGGGTTGGCGCGGCAAGCAATGTTATTCACCGCATTAGCAATATATTCTTGTTTCATTTCAAACATGGGTGGCCTGACGTGTGTCGCTTGGCCAGTTGACAAGTCTCCCCAGTCTCAAGTTCAAAACTTCTATTAGGCACTCAATGTCACTCAAGCACACACCCAGAAAACCAAGAAAAGAAGAATAGCCAGCCAAAGAAGCCACTGCATAACATGGGTATGTTCAAATCAAAGTCATGACTAAATATTAACACATATGAATCGTAAACAGGAGCCGGGAACAGGCAAGACGCTACAAACCAAAAAAGAGAAATCCACGACATGGCATCGTCTGTAAGACAAACCTAGGCCTGCACAGACTGTACACCGCCTTTTTTTTTCGGCATTACCGCCTGCGATATTCGGGCTTTTTGGCTTTGTTGACAGGTGGCGGCGGAGCCTCGTCGTCGTCAATCGGGTAGGGAGCGCCACCTAGCGGGGCCGAGAAAGAGGAGGGAGTAGGTGGAAGAGTGTTCTTGGAAACCGGCGCCGGGACTGACCAACGGCCCGCACTGACGTTTGGGCGTCCATCAGCCTCTGGCAGTGGCGTCTTGGGGGGCAGCGGTGGAGGCTCGGTGCGATGCAGAGAGTGCTCCTGTTGCTGCGGCCCGTAAGACGGACGGCCGTGGGCCGGCCAGTTGGAAGGATCATGATTATTCGCTGCGTTCGTGGCGTTGCGCCATTGTTCAGGAGTCGGAGCAGAGACCAATAGGTGGTCGTCGTCCACGGCCGGACGGCCAGGCGACTGAGGCGACTGCGGCGGCAGCGGCGGCAGCGGCGCGCCCTTGCGTGGCGGCGGTGGCGACACGGCAGAGCCGGGTGCCTCTGCTATGGTCGGGTGTTGGTGAGACGGCTTTGGTGCGTGGTATGAGGCCCGGTCGGTGGAGCTCCGTGGCGATGGGCTTCCATTGTTGTGGGGGACGGACAGATGATCAACGCCGGAGTCGTAAGATTGTCTTGGCGAATACGCAGCCGATGCGGATGGCGCCGTAGGAAACGTGGCCGGCATATCGCCCGGCAGTTCGACGGCGAACACGTCGGATGCCGGGGGTGGCACAGACCCCAGTGTGGCTTTCTGGTTGAGCTCGGGCACATCGGCCAGCCGCGCGTTGTATCTCTCGTTCGCTCTGTGGATCTTGGCCAACTTCGCGGCCGCGCTTTGCACCATTGCGCGCTCTGCCGTCCGGCTGAGGTACCGCTTGGTGCTGGTGCTGATCTCTGCCAGTCGACCCCATTCGTTCATGCCGAACTCGCCCACGCCAACTTCCACGTTGAGGCGGTAGTAGTTTTCGACGTTGACGCCGCGCTTGAGCAGATGCTCGCGCTGCATGTACTCGTGGATCTTCTCGCACCCTTCAATCTTGGAGATCAGCCGGCGGCGTGCCTCTGCAAATTCGCCCAAGAATCCGTCGTACCACATTGGGTTGTTTTGGTCGCTGCCGCGAGGCCGCTTGCCCGTGCCGACGCTGATGAAGACGCCAACATCGCGTCCCGGCCACTCGTTCACGGTGGCCTCGTCAAGTGCGTAAGGTGACGGGTTAAAGGTTCCGGTGCCGCCGTCGTGAAACACGGACTGGCCAATTTGAATGGGCTTGAAGGCAAGTCCAATGGCACACGTTGCGCGGCCAGCTTCCCAGATGCGGCAGTCGAATTCGGGCGCGGGCTCTCGTCTTGAATCGTAGGACCGCAGCATGACGGGATCCTCGCCACGAGGCGCGCCTTTGTATACCGCGGTGACAACACTGTAAAAATAGGAGTCAGTGACTGTAATAATCTGCGGCCTTGGTCCCAAGAGAGTGCACCACTCACGTTTTTGTGCGAAAGTCCCTGGAGTCGTAGAGCAACGCATTTGGGTCACCGCGGTTGGACGAGTAGTACGGCCTCGAGAACTGCGCCGAGGGGCTCCGCGCACTGAAGCTGACAACGCTGGCATTGCTGGAGTGCCGGCGCGGCGCCGAGGACGAAGACGTTCCGCTGCCGGGCCGGCCAGACGCTGCATTGAGGGGGCTTGTGATGGGGCCGCCAGAAGGCGAGTCTTTTCCCTCGCTGAGAGCGACGGTGTGGTCGCGAACGGCCTCTTTGATGGCGTCTTCCAGGCGCGAGGCCTTGAAGAGGGTCGGGCGCGTCGGGATGCCCAGGATCGTCTTGTCGGTCTCGAAGACCAAGCGTGTCATCCGCACGTAGAGCTCTTTGCAAGTCTCGATGTCGAGGCGGAGCCGGCCGAGCATGAGGGCGATCAGGCCGCCGGTGCCTGTGCCGACGATCAAGTCGAAGTGGTCTGCGGGCTTGGGTATCTCATTGCGGTGGGGGGCGCGGCCTTCGATCTCGACAAACGTGCGGTGCATGATCTCCTGCAGGATGATAAAGATGCTGTAGCCTCGCACGCCGCCGCCATCTGAGAAGGAGAAGACTGGTTAGAGCAGAGGCGCGTATCGTATTGTTCAGCGAGCATCGACATACCTAGAGACAAGATCCGAAGGGGCGGGCCCTTGGTTGTATCTTTTCGCTTTAAGCTGGACTCCATGACGACAGTGACGAGCGGCGGGGGAGGTTGGAGGTTGCCGGAGGCGATCGCAGCAAGTCAGGAACCGCAGCGAAGTATGCCGAGTTCGTGCGGGAGAGCGCCGAGCAGATGCAGGAGAGGCAAGATAGCAGCAGTCCGGAGCGGAGGACAGACGACGGGCACGTACGGAGAGACTGCGGAAGACAGCCAGAGACGCCGGGGCAGTGGGCGTTTTGCGCTGGCAGCTATGCGAGAAGCTTCGAGAGGTGCTGCAGAATGAAAAGTGCCAGTGCCTTCCTTTCGGGTTGAGGCGCAGGCCGTTTTGCTATGACGGCAGCGACGGGCTTTCCTGCGGCGCATCTGCCTGGACTTGCGCTGTGGCTGGGATTGGCCGAGCAGTGTTCGCTTGGTGACGGGGCGGGGTGTTTACTGGCTAGCCTGGCGATCGCCCCACGTTGCCACGGTTGAGGAAGGGGCGACTGCCACTCGTAGATAATATTACGAGTATTACGAGTAGTGCCAAACTTGGCAAGAGGCAGCCTGGCCTCGTGTTCAGGAAGCCGCGAGTCGCCAAGCAAGCTTCTGGCGATGGAGGAACCAAATCCGCCAAGGGAGCTGTACAGAGTACGAGTACGAGTACGGCGACACAAACCCGTGGAACAAAGATGCAACGGCATTGTTCTGTACGCCTTTGGAAGTTGCAGCCTCGAAAGGGCACGTCGCGGGGGCTGTGCATTCGTTGCCCGCAGTCACGTTCTGCTCCGTCCCGCTCTCGTCGTTTGGTCCGGCTTGATTGGCATGCGGGTAGAGAAAGGCCCGAAGAAGAAATGCAGCGGCCAAAACGGCTGCCTGTCTCAGAGCCCATTCAGGGACCCGCTGCACGCCGCTCACAGCGACGAGTCCGCGTTCTTCGATATGTACGTCAGCCGGACGAGGAGGCTGTGTACGAGTGACGCCCGGCAACTCCTATTGGCGCAAATGAAAACGGCAGTGCTCGGGACTGCCAAGTTCTGACGGCATGTCGGCGGCTGCTTGGGACGGGGCGGTTTGAGGGCGGATGTTGCTGGCCGGATGATATAGCAGCGAAAGGAAACAGCGCAGACGACAATATCAATCCGTCAATCTGTGGCCGCTACCTCAACCGGGAGCGGAACCGAGAAGATACGAAGCAACCGTGTGCTGGTTGTTTTGGGGTTTCCTTTGAAAATTGCCAACGTTGTTTCCAGCTGCGTTTTTCTCTGAAAAGAAAAGCTCGCAGGGAAGATCATAAAGCCGAGCTCTTCGCGCCTGGCATGCTACAGGATCAAAAGGCCACTTGACGGGACGTGCGAGCCGCCGCGCAAACGAGGCTGCAGCCGCTGGACAGGAGAACACTTACATACACCAAACTCAAACACGTTTGCCAGCCAGTGTTTGATAAGCTCGTCTAGATCGCAAGCTCCTTCAAAGCCAGATTGTGGATCTCGCCCTTGTCTCTTCAGGCGTCTGTTATCCTCCTTGAACGCCGCTCTCAAGGCCGCCTCCAGATGCCGTTGCCAGTGGAGGGCAATGCACGATCACCAGGCACCGAATTCCGCCTTCGCCCACGTAGCCCTTGTGCATCCTGCTGGGCGCCGTCGACGCGTGAGCCACCGCGCTCAAGCAGATGCATGCTGTGATGCGGCTATTCTGCCCCCTGCAGACGCTCTCTGGCACGAGAAGCCGTCAACCTTTGCGCCAGTTGCCTCGTCCATACGCGCCTCTGTTCCTCAACTCCACGTGTCCTGTTCCAGGGGAAAAATGACTGTCTGGCCCAACGACGAGCCCTGGACTCTGTTCGTAAAAGCCCCGTCTGGCCACGCGGGCCACGCGCGTGTATAAGACGTTGCAGTGTTTGTATACTAAAACTAAATGGCATCGTTCACACGGCAGTGCGGTGGGATAACCAGACGGTAATATGTACTTGCGATTTGTCGCGTCGCGTAGAACGTGCTTTCTCTGCCATTTTCGCAGGCTATGTGGTGTTTACTGAGCATTACAGGGATTGTTACTACAAGTACCCCTAAATTAATAGCTCCTAACGAGAGACGAGCGCTCTTGTACCTGAAAAAAAGTGGGGCACCGACCTCCTCGCAAAACAAGCTCCTCGAAATTGCTGCCACACTCACATCGCTACCTATCCATCCAGTCCACGACATCACGACGCGCAGACCGCCAACCACCCCGATAACCACGCAGCGAGAGAGAGCCGGCGCAATGAACGGCATCGGCGGAGGAGCTGCGCAAGGCTCCGGCGCAGGCGCCATGGCGGGCGCAGGAGGCGCCGCGGCGTCTGGTTTCCCGGCGCCTGCCGGCTACACGGCAGAGCTCAGCTACATCCATGCCATGGTCGAGGAGCTCAGCCGCCAGCTGGCCGACAACAAGCGCGTCCTGGACGACGTTGTGACGGGGGTAGGGCGCGTTCGCAGTCGCGCGCGAACGCAGCAGCTTGGGAACGAGGAACTGATCGAAGGCGCGAGCGAAGAGCTTCAAGGTACGGGCCTCGAACGCACGCACATCCCCGGGGAAATCGCCGTTGCTGACACTCTTCTTCTCACGCATCTCAGGCCAGGAACCCAACATGGACGCGACGATATCCGTCCTGAGCGAGGCCCTCGACGCGGCAAACTATGCCAAGGAGGCAAATGCCGCCCTCCTCAGCCAATACGCACACGTTCTTGCCGGGATGCTCAAGCAGTTCCACGAGTACAAGCAAAAACACGTCGCTGACGTCGCTGCCTGGCACCGCAGCTACCGGCATCAGCTTGCCGAGGCGCGCGCCGAGAACAGCCGGCTTCGCGATCAGATCTGGCAGATGCAGGAACGCGCCGGCCGTGCCAACGCCAGTCTGCGGGCGTTTCGTGCTTCTTACGATGAAAACCCTGCGAGGTGGGATCGGCGGGTTGCTGATAAAGCATTACGGCAGGAGCTGCGCTTTTGGAAGCGCATGGCAATGCCCACAGTGGCCGACGATGACCCCGACTACTGGAGCGACGACGATGACCTCATTGACCCGGCTGAAAAGGCCCGGCTTCGTGAGTTGGAACGCAAAGTAGTGGAGGACCAGCAAAGGATACTGCAGCACCAGCAACAGCAGCTACAGCACCAGAACCAGCAGCAGCAGCAGCAGCATCTGCAATACCCGCAGCAGCAGTACGAGCAACAAATCGGATTCGCAGCCGCGACAGCCATGTCTTCAATGCTGTCTTCGTCGTCTCTGGCATCCAGGTCGGGCGACATCGGCGAGTGCCTTGACGAGCTTGACGACGGAGACGGGATTCGCAGCAACAGCAATATCGTCGATACCGCGGGCGACGGTGCTGCTAAACCCGTGAATATTGACGACCCTGCCCTTTCCGGAAAGGCCGCGACCGAGCTTCGAAGTGGCACCTCAAAGACAGCTGACCTGGCAGGGACACGAAGAGAGGACACGCCAGGAGGGAGGGAGGGCAGGGAAGAAGACGTCGACGAGGACGAAGAGGATGAGGATGACGATGACGACTTTGATCTTGACGACGATCTCGATCTCGAAGCAGACCTGCCGCCCGGGCTTCCCGAGGTGCCCCAGGCACCTTCGTCGGCCCCGCCACCGGCGAGCATCAGTCGTATGGGTGGTTCCAACGGTGTGCATCGGGATGGTGCGTCTGTCCCAGGCGCCTGATCAAGGCCGTACCACATCAGTTGCGCTGCGCATCCTACGACGGTCTTCCACCCCTAATAACAGATATCTAGAATTGCAACGTCACGGGCTGGGAGGTTGTAGCGTCGGAAAGCACTGTTGCGTTCTTGTTTCTCTTCACATGCAGATTGCGAGCTTTGTTTACAGTTGCATCATAAATGAATTACGACACAAGACATGCATCGTACTTTATGCTGCTGACCAATGATCTCGACGTAATTTACAAGACTAAAAGTACGGAGTGTGCTGGGAGGATATCAACAGTAACTTCAGTTTGCGGTTTTCGCCCTCGTCCGTTGAAAATGGGTATGGTGCTTTCAATAAAGATATTCGATAGAACAGATGCCTCGGAAACCGCCAAGCAACCCATACTGTGTCCAGCCAACATTGTCTGTTTCTTCAGTAGCCGCTCTGCTCCCTTCGGTTGTCGTTGGACTTGGCCGCTTCGCCAGCCTCTCGGATAGCTTGCTCGTCGCCTCGAAGCTTCGCAAAGTAGGACGTAATATCCTCGGCCGATATCGCCTGGCCGCTCTCTGCAAACTGCTGGAAGAAAGGCTTCAACTTATCCTTTAGGTGGTTGTATGCCATGACACCCTCGATAGCTCGGACCCGGTCCACATTGCGTAGGGCACTTTCGCCCAATTCGTAAAGGCTACCGCTTCCATGCGAGCCACTTCCAGGACCACCATCTCCGGCATTGCTGCCGCCATCTTCGGAGACTGGTGGGTTGTATGTTTCCTCTTCCTCAAGTAATTGGGGATGAGGAATGAGCAAAGGGAAGCAGTCGGCACACCGGCAGAGCTTCTCGCGAAAATCTTCTTTGAAAAAAAGCGAAAACCGGCCCGGAGGTGGCTGTGGCATCGCGGCAAGCTTGCAGGTTGCACTGGCGGGTGGTGAAGCAGCAGCTGCTGCTTCTTCTGGAGGCCCGCTCGGCTTGACGTCATTCTCGTCTCCAGTGATGGTCGATTGCTCGTCAGTTCGTGCTCTCTTGACATCAGAGTCATCCTCGTCCACAGCCTTCCGCTTCCTCGAGGGCTCCTCAGTGGCCACTGCGGCATGGGAATCTGATGATTCTGTTTGGTGTTGGTATAGCACCGCTGGCAGGAAACCCGGAGCTCCCGCATAGCGCCGGATCCAAGGAAACGCGTCGACACACTTGTAGCAGATGAAACCATCGAAATCGTCTTCTTTTGGAAACCCGGGCGGCATAGGTGGTTCATCCTCCTCTTCCTCCTCTTCTTCTTCGTCGTTACCGGCGGCGTCTCCGTCGCCGCGCCCAGGGAGAGTTGTGTTTGCGGGCGCGTCATCAGCCGCAGGCTCTTCCTCTGCGTCTTCCGATATAGTCGGAAGAATGTCAGACGCCTTTGCCGGTTTTTTCTTCTCGCTCTCCTCTTCGTGCGCCATGATAGCCTGGGCTGCGCTTCCCTCGTCGGCCTTTTCGAACCAATTCGGCCCCAAACCAACCACGCAGCCAGGGTGCCACCAGTCCTCGCCGCATCCGCCTGTCTTGTGGGTGCCCAAACCCAAGCATTGAAACATTGTGCCCTTCTGTTGGAACGGATCGTAGTCCACAGAGCACCCGCAGAACCGGTTGCGGAAGTTTTGGTTGTATTCATTGCTGACATCAGGTGTCTCGGAGTGTACACCTTTTGTCTTGGTTTTAGGATCAATCCGGAGGCAGCACGGGCTGGAGGCGGGAAAACGGGTCGTGCCGCAATCGCACGTAAAGTTGCGCTTGTTGAAAAGCTCGACGAGTGTATGTTCCCCATGGCATTGTACAGAACAAGCGTAGCACATGCCGGCACCGACAGAGGTATCCGGAGAAGTTGGCACATTGTCGTTCGAGGCTGCGGGGTTGCAAGTTAGACAGGCAAATACAGCCTGGCGAAGACGCCCTAGAGGCCTCGTGCAGTGCTCGATGCTCTAAACTGTCAGAAGGCTGCAAGACATGTGATTTGAGAGAGGCGAAAGGACCAAGAACATACAAACGGGAGAGCTTCGCGCGCATCTGCCTCGAGCTGCATCTGGGAGCGGATGAAACTTGACATTTTCGTTAACAAGGCTGGAGCAAAGAATAAAACGGGTGAGGATGGCTTACTCTAGCGCCGTGTGTGAATCATCTGAAGCCTGCGAGCTTTGCGACGAGCTCTGGCGACGCGCAGATGGAATGCGTTGCTGCTGCGATGCAGCATCCTCTGTCGTTGGCACGCCGGGGGCGGACTGCGGATCCATCGGGACGGTGTGCGGCGT
Source organism: Sporothrix cf. nigrograna (assembly GCA_019925305.1). Taxonomy (NCBI): domain Eukaryota; kingdom Fungi; phylum Ascomycota; class Sordariomycetes; order Ophiostomatales; family Ophiostomataceae; genus Sporothrix; species Sporothrix cf. nigrograna. Next base: position 1,131,697 of record JADHKR010000001.1, on the reverse strand, counting down.
TCACACGTGGAAGAAGAAAAACTCTGTGCGATGTGTTTCTATACTTTATCAAAGGCGGCTGTTGACTCCGGAGATTGTCAATCTGAAGATGCGATCGGTGAGGTTGATGCTCACGAAGCGCTTGCCGCGTCTCGCGTCGGGGAACAGCTGACATAATCACGACTCCAGCAGCCTCAAAAAGTGGGTCGTATTATCCGGCCACTTTATCTCGGGCACGCGTGTTCCCAATCCAGTTTAGGTCCAATTAAACTCACGCGTCAGGACGCGACCAGGGCGCGACACAGGGCGCTTGAACCCTTCTTGATTCCCCCCGCCTGATTCTCTCTCTTTCCTTCCTACTTTACCTTTTCGGCCTTCTTCCCATCATCTTGCCTGTGCATTCAAGGTCCTCCTTCAACACAAACATATTCTCCTTTACACCAGTATTCGCCACAGGCCGCTCTCGAGATGAGGTGAGAAACCACAATCAATGTACTGCCCTGCCACAAGAAGATTGTCATTTTGCTGACGCACTTTATAGTTCCCCCTTGCGCTCCAACATGGCCTCCGGGAATCGCGGCGCGGCGCCCCGGCTCAACCGCAAGCGCTCGCGCGGTGTTGCGGATGATGCTGCGTCCTCGGTTGGCGCTGCGTCCAGCCCTATGCCGTCTTCCCCCCCTGGGTTCGACATCGCCCATGGGCAAGACGATGATGAGGACGACATTGAGGAAGATGTCGAGATCCAGGACGACATCGACGAGCTTGACGAGATGGCGGAAGACGATGTTGATCTGTTCCGTGAGGGCTTCGAACGCGACTACCGCGAAAAAGACGAGACGGATGTTTATGAAGGCATTGATATTGATGATGTCAACGACTTTGACGCCATGGACCTGGGCGAGCGTCGTCGTCTCGAAGCGCGGCTGAGCCGGCGTGACCGCGAAGTGGCCCGGCGCCAACACGGCATGCCCACAGCGTTTCTTCCGGGCGACGATGATGAGGACGGCGATGGTGGAGACATCGACCTCACAGCACAGCCGCGGCGGCGCCGCCGCCGCATGGACGAAGATCCGGACGAGATGTTCGACGGTGACATCATGGACGAAGAGCTGTCGCTGGAGGCGCTCCAAGACGTGAAGGCGGCGAGCCTCACTGAGTGGGTGTCGCAGCCAGCGGTGCAGCGGACAATCAAGCGCGAGTTCAAGGCGTTTCTGACCGAGTACACGGATGACAGTGGCTCGTCCGTGTATGGCAATCGCATCCGCACGCTGGGCGAGATCAATGCAGAGTCACTCGAGGTGTCATACGACCATCTGTCGTCCGAGAAGGCCATTCTCGCCTATTTTTTGGCCAACGCTCCCACGGAGATGCTCAAGCTGTTTGACGACGTCGCAATGGATGTTGTGCTTCTGCACTACCCAGACTACGAGCGCATTCACTCCGAGATCCATGTGCGCATCTTTGACCTGCCCGTGCACTACACGCTACGCCAGCTCCGCCAATCGCACCTAAACTGCCTTGTTCGCGTCAGTGGTGTCGTGACACGGCGCAGCGGTGTTTTCCCCCAGCTCAAGTATGTCAAATTTGACTGCTCCAAGTGCGGTGTCACGCTCGGCCCTTTCCAGCAAGAGGCCAATGTCGAAGTCAAGATCAACTACTGCCAAAACTGCCAGTCCAGAGGTCCCTTTACTTTGAACTCGGAAAAGACCGTGTACCGGAACTACCAGAAGCTTACGCTTCAGGAGTCGCCCGGCACAGTCCCGGCAGGCCGTCTGCCCCGTCACCGCGAGGTCATTCTTCTTTGGGATCTCATCGACAAGGCAAAGCCGGGCGAGGAAATCGAAGTTACCGGTACCTATCTCAACAATTATGACGCCCAGCTAAACAACCGAAATGGCTTCCCTGTGTTTGCGACAATTCTAGAGGCCAACAACATTGTCAAAGCACACGACCAACTTGCTGGATTCCGAATGACAGAGGAGGACGAGCAGGCGATTCGCAAGCTGTCACGAGACCCCCACATCGTTGACAAGATCGTGCAGTCGATGGCCCCAAGCATCTACGGCCACGACGACATCAAGACGGCGGTGGCCCTCTCCCTCTTTGGAGGTGTCGCCAAGGTCCGGAAAGGCGCTCACCACGTACGCGGAGACATCAACGTGCTCTTGCTTGGTGACCCCGGCACGGCCAAGTCACAGGTCTTGAAATATGTGGAGAAAACGGCGCATCGTGCGGTGTTTGCAACCGGTCAGGGCGCAAGCGCGGTCGGTTTGACCGCGAGCGTGCGGCGCGACCCTCTGACGAGCGAGTGGACACTCGAGGGCGGCGCGTTGGTACTCGCGGATAAGGGCACATGCCTGATTGACGAGTTTGACAAGATGAACGATCAGGATCGTACTTCGATCCACGAGGCGATGGAGCAGCAAACGATCTCGATCTCCAAAGCGGGCATTGTGACAACACTGCAAGCACGCTGCGGTATCATTGCGGCAGCCAACCCCATTGGCTCGCGATACAATGCCACAATACCGTTTGCGGCAAATGTTGAGCTGACGGAGCCGATTCTTTCTCGGTTTGATATCCTATGCGTGGTGCGTGACACTGTCGACCCGGAAGAGGACGAGCGGCTTGCTCGGTTTATTGTCAACTCGCATAGCCGCAGCCACCCGGCGATTGAACCGGACTCGATGCAGGCCGAGGTGTCGCAGGATGGCCAAACCCAGACCACAACCCAGGCTTCGTCTGCAAATGCCACCCCCGACAACCAGATTCCGCAGGAGCTGTTGCGCAAATACATTCTCTACGCTCGTGAACGCTGCTCGCCCAAGCTGTACAACATGGACGAGGACAAGGTTGCGCGGCTTTTTGCTGATATGCGGCGCGAGTCTCTGGCCACGGGTGCGTACCCGATCACAGTGCGGCATCTGGAGGCAATTATTCGCATCTCTGAGGCGTTCTGCCGCATGCGTCTGTCAGAGTACTGCTCGGCACAGGATATCGACCGGGCAATTGCAGTGACGATCGAAAGCTTTGTGGGCAGCCAGAAGGTCAGCTGCAAGAAGGCTCTGGCACGTGCGTTTGCCAAGTACACACTCGCGCGGCCGGGGCAGGGGGTAGGCCGGCGGGCGATGGCGGGAGCCGCCGGCGGGAGCGGTGCGCATCCAGCCGCCATGGCTGCGTAGTGCAGGCCCACGGCAGCTCTGGCGATGGTAGCACGGACAACGGTGTGATGATTCAAGAGCAGCTCTTTCAAGCGCGGCATGAGAAATGGGACGCATTTGGCGGATCAATGTAGGGAGGTTGGGTCTGCAGAGAGGAGTAGAAGGGCGGTTTCGCATTTTACGTTATGGCATTTGCAGTTTTTGTAACTAGTCTTGTTTCTTTTTGCCTCGTACTCTCCGCCTTGCGTGCAATTGTTTGGTATTTCATGCCATGGGTATACGAATAAACAGCAATTCAAAGACAAGACTTTTCAAAAATAGAGAGAGAGAGAGATGGCTGAAAGAGATTTCCCGTTGTCATGGCAGATGCTGTATTTGCCGTTTCTCTGCAAACACCCGCACACGGCATGCACTCCCGTGAGCCGTTATTGGTCTTGTATTGTGATGTCGTTTTATGATACCCGCCGTCTCCCATCGTGACTGGGATCACGGCCACCACCGTCATTCGTCAGAGCTGGAGGGATCGTCTGGATCCGGAGCGGCCTGCGACTGGGCCAAGATCTCCACGGCCTTCCCGTCGGGTGCGCTCAATGCCCCACGCACCTGCACGTCGATGACCGGCGGAAGGGGACGCTTGGCCGGCGGGCCGTCTGCCGGATCCTCGCAGGCAATTCGCCAGATGCAGCGCACCTTTGTTGGATCAGAAGGGTCGCGCGCATAGTCACGGACCGTTATGCGAACAAAGGCACCGGAGTTGACGGTGGAGCGCCGGACGCGGTAGACGGAGGCGACGAGGCCCTCAAAGTCCATGACCCGCCCGTCAATGGTGACGTGGGAAACGTCCGGGATGTAGAGGACAAGGAGTGCCTCACGAACGCGGGCGTCTTTGACCTCGGGTGTGTCCGTTTCATTGTCGGCTGGCTCGGGATTGAAGAGCCTCTGAAGGGCATCGCCCCAGGACTCGGCCGACAAGTAGGCACTCATGTCCGCGAGGTGCCGGATAAGTTGAGGCGGAAAGAGGGCTCTGGGCGACGATATAAAAAGATGGAGCAGAGGGATACAATTAGGCTCCCTGCCCGCGAGCCAAGGCCAGACAACCCCCCCAAAAAACCAGAGAGCGTTTAGGCAGTTGGTACGACGCACTGGATATGGATGATGACTTTGGTTCTCGGCAGAAAAATGGAAAAAAGGAGAGAGAGCAGACGACGGATATCCAGGGCGGGTGGAGATTTGTGACAATTGTCTGTTAAATAGCACGGGAGCATAGCACCCTACCCTGGACTCGGGCAAAGACGTACGGAAGTCGATACTGCGTACGAGTGCCATCGTTGATCCTGGCTGAACGAGGCCATGCCTAGAGGCCTGTTTATCGTATGGCCTCGCAAGAGGACCTGTTTGCTCGTAGAAGCGGTACAAGTACTCGTAGATCCTTTCGGAGCCCGGGTTGCTCGTCCGCAAACGCAACTCGACGCAGCAGGCCTTGTTCATGTTGCATCGTAAAGCACGGCGGTCGTCGTACTTGTAAGCTGGGGGGGAAGACTGTGCGGAGTATGATACATATACTCTATGTAGAAAGTAAACATCACACGAAAGCACCTTGATTTTTGTACCTTTGCACCTACCTTTGTAGAACAGGTACTGCGGGAGTTACCCTTGTGCACTACTAGTGCCTGTACGCTACTGACTTGGCCCTAGCCATTCTATCTACGAGTACGATAGAAGAGTCCGGGGAGAAAGTCGACCTAGGCTTTTCGAGAATATTTACCAGATCTTGGTACTCAATGCTCGGTAGGCACCCATAAAACAGACCCAACTTTCCCACCGGCGATTCTCTCCGTGCCAGCCGCCGTCAAGCCTGCAAGAAGTATGCATCACGAGTAGAAGAAAACGTGTGATTGTTCAAGTGCCACCAAGGTTCTCCAACAAGACGTTTCTTGCATGTTTCTTCCCACAACCGTGGCTCCTGGTATTATGAGTACGACGAGTACACACGTTGTACGTACCCCTGCAAGGACGTCAAGGCCAGGCACGCCGTGCTTCTCCAGAAAAGGACTGCAGGTCGCCATATTTGCCTGCCACGGCCTAGGGAGCATTGCATGATCTGGATACCGTTAGCCTGTCATGTAGCCTCCTTTGCTGCATTGTGCATGACGCAGCTTGCTGGAATTGGCATGTGCTGAGCCGCGAGCGGCAGCCGTGCTGCTCCCTGGCCTGAATATCCCTGGCAGCTTTGCATCGAGCCGGCTCGAATCCGTTTGGCTGGCCAGTGTCCAGGAAACTGACAAAGCCGCATGCATGCAGGCCAGAAACACCGAATGCTGGAAGATTCTACCTGCGCGATTTTCTCGAGCTGCGGTGTTGCCTCAAGAACGGCACTTCCTGCTTCGGTCCGTCCCAGCCACATTGTACGCAGCGATGTCGTGTTTCATCCTTGGGAGGACGACTTTCTCCATTTTCCCCAGCTTGGATTGATACCTGCGCATAGCGGGGTGCCCGCCCTTTTTACTGGTCGGCTGGTAACGGCACAGGCACTATGAGCCGAACCGCACTAACAAAAACGCGACGCGGCGTCTCATACTCGTACTTCATCGTACTCGTACACTCGCTCCGCATCACGCGTGCCGATGGCCTCCATAAGAGCTGCACCACCATTTGCAGCAGGCGCCCATGAGACGGCCAGGCTGCCCGCACGTCCAGCATGGACCCTCCGACCATCCTCGCGTTAAAGCAGGCCTTTCTTGAGCTGGCCACACGCCAATTGGCCCAGCCAATGGCCCCCTCACGCGCATGGCAAAGAAAAAACGACGCGAGGCCTACCACGACAGGTGCCGCTGACGCCGGAAGACGCATCCCTCCCAAAGTCGTCGACGACGTCCTAGCTCGTGCCAACCAGCTGCTGTTGCTTCATGCCCGCCGCGTGCATACCCCGGCAGCGATTCGGCACGTCGCCGAGCAACTCGACCAGCTCTATCAGAAAGCCAGCGACGAGCTCATAGCCGCACCGGGCCAGCGTGGCAACGATGCGCTCGACCGTGGGACGGACTACTGTATGTCTACCAGAGGCCTCCTTCAACCCCCCCCCCCCGATCGTCTCTGTCAAATGCCTTTGCTAACGAGCAGCCACAACCCCGGCCATCTTCGAACTGCCGGCGGCCTGGGACAATGTGCAGGAGACCGACGCACTGCCACTCGAGTCCCGCCGGTACAACGAACAGGTCGCAAGACTGAAGGCGCTCGCAGAACAACGGACCGCAATAGCAGCACGGGTCCAAAGCCTGCACGGGATGGCCTCCTTGTTGAGAGACGTTTCGTCCGCCAGAACGCCTGCACAGACCAGCCTTGTGACGCGTGATGGGCCTGTCGAAGCCGAGCTTGAGCGAATGCGTTTGCTGCTGGCCCGGGTAGGCGACCGTGTTTCAAACCTGCCGGACCGCGCTGCAGAACCAAGACAGCCGCCGTTGGCCGATGGCACAGCCCGCTACACAGACGAACACGGGTCGGCTGATACGTTGGATGTTGAGAAGGTGGGCCAGCAGCGTGCACGAGCTCTCTTGAAGCTGTTGTAGCCAGGCCTTCTTACTGCGGGCTGGTGGTCGTGAATGGCAATGCACATGATGCGTTTTCGGCCATGGGCCAATCCTGTTAAATGGAGATTGCGCCTTTACTTTCGTCGATTTGAAGGCCGATATCCGGTTTCCCAGCCTATATGTACTGTTTTTGAATGTGAAATCAGGTTCATGTCGAGTCCAGGCTTAGTGCACTTCACGGCTCGGGAAACTAGGTCACGTGTCAAAAGCGGTCTACTAAAGGCAGAATAATATTTTGCCCAACTCACCTCCAAATTTGTTTGTCCTCAACAATAACATCCTTCCACTGACTTTACAAAAACCAACAACTTGAACGACTGCAACACGACACAATGGTCCAGGGCGCAGTAAAGAAGTCGGCCAAGCCGGTTTCCAACTCTCGCAAGGCCAAAAAACAGGCTGCGGCCTCCGGCGCTGGCGGTGCCCCAAAACGCTTCACACGGGTAACCAAAGCACCTCGCTCCGCCAAGGCCGTCAAGGCCCATGCCAGCACCGGCAAGATCATGAAAAAGTTCTCGTCAGGCCTTGCCGCCAAAACGGAAGCAATGCTCGGCGACCGTGCCGGCCATCTCGAGCTGATCGGGCCCGGCAAGAAGAAGGGCGCCGACCGCAAGAGCGACAAGGCGCACCAGGCCGGCTCGCGTCGGTTCGGCTAGACACAGGCGGCCAGCTCATCAGCCGCCGTTGGCCGCCACCGCTTTCCTCAAAACATCCTCAACAATTGCCAAGTCTGCGTCCGCCACCCGCCAGCTGCTGACAGCCGCACGACATGCCGGCCGGCCGCGCCAGGCCGTTGGGCTGACATATATTTTGCGGGAGGCGTTGATGCGAGTTGCCAAGTCGGCATTGATGGCATCATTCTTGGCCCAGAAAAGCACGCCAATGTGTGTTTCATCGTTTCCATCAACTTCGCCTTCGTCGCCAAAAAACCCATATTCCGGCATGCCGCGCAGGATCTGCCGGATACCACGCGCCAGACGCACCATTCGGGCCAGAAACGCCGCCAAACCGTCTCGGCCCTCGCTCATTAGTACTGCATACACTGGCAATGCACGGAACCGGCGGGAATTCTCGATGCCCATGTTCATCGGGCTCGGAATGACGGGTGCGTCGGCGGAAGAGAACGAGCCTGCGCCCCCTCCCGTCAAGTAAGCTGCATTGGCATTCTGGAAGATCTCTGTCTGCATGCCGGCGTGACGAGAAAAAAAGATGCCGGCGTCGTACGGCTAGGGCAGGGTTAGCAAGGAGCATTAGCAAGGAGCAAAAGGCCAGGCCGCCGTCTAGCGGTGCTTTTCAATCAATGATTTTGGCCTACCACGTTGAGAAGCTTGTGGCAATCTGACGTGATGCTGTCCGCCAGCTCCAGCCCTTCTGTGCGTTCTCTGAGGCGAGCAAACTCGGGCGTATTGGGCAAGGCTCTTGTGAATAGTCCGAATGCTGGCGACGCGAGGCACGAACGGTTAAAATACGAAGCCATGGGCAGTTCCGGTCACAGGTGAAACATACCGGCATCCACGTGAATCCAAGCGCCGTACTTGTCTGCAGCGGCCCGCAGTCGCGTCATGTCCGCCAGGCCAGTCGTAGCAAAGCGGCCCGTGTTGATTTCACCAGCACTTACGCTGATGATATAGGCGACCGTGCTATGGGCAGCGGGCCCTCTGCCGGCAGCATTGGCGGCTGCCTCCAGCGTTCTTTCAACAGCGGAAAGATCCAGTCGCCATGGCTCAGCAGCGCTGAGCGGCAAGTCTACAATCGCCGCCCGTCCCAGCCCTACGATGCTTGCAGCCTTGTACAGCGAGCTGTGGCCCATGCTCGTGATGATGCGAATATCGGACACGCCAGCTTCTTGGCAGGCCCGGAGAAGGCCGAGCTCAGCCACGGCATCGGGGGGCGATGCGTGGCCGCTGACAGCGCCGGGCGCCTGGCTCCTCCGAAGCCGAAGCCGAGCTTGGATGACTGCTTCGCGGCCCATGGCCAGACCAAGTACATTGCTTGCTGTGGCGCCGGTCGTGAAGATGCGGCCCGTCCACTGGTCGCCGAGTCCAAAGACATCCACAAGCATCTGCAGTGCTGCAGCCTCGACCATCGTGCTGGCTGTCTGCGCGGGCAGATGCGCGTGCAGGTTCTGGTCGAGAGCGGAAACGACATTGTCGGCGGCCTCGGCCACGGGTAAAACACTGCCAGTGACAAACCCGTAGTACCGCCCACTCAAATTTTGTCCGTTGAGGGCCGGAACGATGGTGTCAATGATGTGGTCAAGGGTGGCACGAGTGCCGCGGGGCTGCAAGTAGCTGTCCTGGCCCGGCTTAGGCAACGCCCCCGTCACTGCCTGGAGCTGTGCAGACGACGGCAGGGTGGGCGCAGCTTTGGCCTCCCCATCAGCACCTCCCTGCGCAAGGTCGCTGACAGCAGCACGGAGACGCAGGTAAGCCTCGGAAAGCAATAGCGCGTGGCCGTCGGTTTCGCCAGCCATCTTCAGAGGTTGCCGGCGCGGGCGGTGAGACGCGCTCGGGATACACGGGAGCGGGAAGAGAAGATACGAGTAGAAATGGCGTCAAAGGGGGAGGGTAATACGGCAGCGCGGGATTGAGTGTGGCGGGGAGGCTCCGGGGTGTGGAGATCCGTCATAGCGTGGAATAGGCATCGTCGAAAGCCAGACAATGTCTTGATGCAGTTTGGTAAGCATCTTTGTGGTAACCCCAGCCCACAAGCCAAACCTCCGCCCACGACATGATAACGACGAAAGCCTTAAACAGGGAGGGTCGGGGAGTCAATGTTCCTTATACATTGGCCAGGCGACAGTGTGACAGATGAACACAACAAATACAGGCTCTTTTTATGCTTTGGAGATATTCAAGGCGTGCGCAAAAAGACAAGATTGCAATGCAGGTCTTTCTCTGTCTCAGCCTGCTCGACCTGGCCCCTTGAACGCGTGTGTACTGCTTTGTTAGGCAACCCATTGAGAGCTTATGACACAGAAGCCGAAAAAAAGAGTCCCAGCGGACTGGCCGATGTCCATCCCGGACCCGACATACTGTTCCCATCTCCTTTCGCAGGGATGCTCGGTACAAAAAGATCGGGCAGTAACACGGCGTATTGTCTCTCATAAAATACCATGCCAAGATGCACATCTTGCAGCCGGACAGCTGGGCCATGTCCAACTCTCCGCCTCCGCCGTCTGTTTTCCCTCTCTCCTCACGGCCACCCATTTTTCACTATCTGACTCGTCTGTTCTTCTCGTCGCCCGATTTTTTGATTCTGATGCGCAAGGAACAAAGGGAAAGGTAGTTTGTTTTTGGTTGAGCCAACCTTGGCCAGTATAGCACACTTGTGTCAAAGCACGTTAGGATCAACACCTTTCGATCTCTTCTGCCGTGGGATACCTTCTCGACCGGAAGAAGCGCGTCAGACGCTCGCAGCTCCCGTTCTTAAAGTCTCCGGGACTACAGATTCCTGCCCGGTGGCTGACACTGGTGATAAAGACTTTCTTTTCCGCTTTCAATGTGTCGCTAGACGATTCTGCGTCTTTGTCATTTCAGTGACATTCACCACGCCATCTCCTGTTTGTTTTCCTTGGGGCCGAGTCCAGCTCGACGGATAGTAGCTACCGGGGGTTTCTGGCCTTCGTTCGAAATATATGCAGCAGCCGTGCTTTGCGGACTGTGGCATGAATGTGTCGGTGTTCACAGTAACGCTTTGGTATTTCCATGTTGAGAATGGACCGACGTCACAAAACGAACTTGGTCTCCTGCAGCGTACCGAGTATATGTGCTACGAGTATGAATTTGTTGAATATGAACCGTTACCTTTGCCCTTCCGCGGACTCTGTTCTGCTGTCGCGTCTTCGGGACAAGGACGTGTCCCATTTGATGTGGATGAATGCAAAGTGTCCGTACTCTGTAATATTATTAGTATTAATACTCGTACGTTGCAGACGGCCGCTCTGGATGTTACTAGACCGCTCTAGCCGACCCAGCTATGCCCGTTCTAGGCGAATCTTCGCGTGCGGCGTGCATTGCACCCCTTTTTTTGTCTTTGAAAGCCAACGCAAAGACGGTCCTTTGAGTACGACTATGAGTACGAGTACCCGTATCTTCTGGTCACATATCACAGTCACAAAGAAAGGCCTGTCGCATGCCATAGCAAGGCTGGTGGTATTTTTTTTTTTTTTTCCTTTTTTTCCCACCTTTTTTTCAGTTTTGTTTTCGCGTTTATGTTGCGGCAGGAGCGCTGCCGCACAGAGCCGTTAGGCCCACAATGCGTTTTTGATCCCCCTACTCGTGCTTTTATGGGCCCAGCCCGGTCACTTAGTCGCCTCTGCTCTGTAATCCTCCAAACGTCGTCGTTACGGGGCCTTTCCGCACGAACATCTCTCCCCTTTTGTCCTCTCCCGACTCTCGACTGGGACGGCGACGAGCAGACACGGCGGGCAGATCGAGCCCCGTCACCCCTATATCGCAGCCTGGGCCCGACAGCAGCGCCAAAACAGTGCTCTGAGCGGCTACCAGGAGCTTGTCGGACTGCCAACGCACCCGCCTGCGAGGCACGTTGTCTAAGATCACGAGGATCGCATATCCGCGACAGCTGGCGACACGGCACGGCACTGCCCACCCGGCGTACAACGCGTGCGCCTGTTCCGCGGCCTCTCGGAGCCCTGCACCCTCGCCGTGTGAGGTCTTCCTCCCGCTGTCTCGGCTGTCCGATTGTCTCTCATCCTCCGCCATGTCGGGCGTGCTCAGCAAGCGCCAGCAGGCGCGCAACGAGAAAGCACTGCAGGGCCTCGTCCAGTCGATTCCGGGCAACAATACCTGCGCCGACTGCCAGGCGCGCAATCCAGGTACGGGCTCCGATCTTATTGCATGCCGCCGTTCTCGTGGAGGCTGCTGGCCTGGTCCTCGTGCTAACCTGCATCGCAGCATGGGCATCTTGGAATGTAAGCAAGCACGCCGCCCCAGGGTCTTTGCACCGCCGTTCAGACACGGAGGGCGCTTGGGGCCAAAGGGCACACCTGCAAGCCCGTCGGGCTCTCGAACCGCCCCCCAGAGCACATGTGCTCGTTCCCAGGATGGTTGCTTTGCTAACTCGTGTCCCCTTTGCCCAACATTGTAGCTCGGCATCTTTCTGTGCATGCGATGCGCCGCAATACACCGCAAACTCGGCACACATGTGTCCAAAGTCAAGTCTCTGAGCATGGACAGCTGGTCCAATGAACAGGTCGATGTATGTCCTCTATTCCCTGTCTTGTTTCTTCTGTCAAGCTCCCCCCCCCCCCGCGGCGTCTTCCGCTTGCCCCTCTACCGTTGCGCGCTCGGCCAACTGATCCTCGACTAGAACATGCGCAAAGTCGGCAACATCGCCTCCAACAAGGCTTACAACCCGGGAGGACAAAGACCGCCTGTCCCGATCGACGCCGACGAGGCTGACGCTGCCATGGAGCGCTTCATCCGCCAAAAGTACATCAACTCGGCCTTTTCCAAGTCCAACGGCGCCAATCGGCACCGGAATACCGGCAGCTCCGGGTCCGATGACATACCACCGCCTCTCCCGCCCAAGACCCCCGGGCGTTTTGGTGTGCGCTCTGCCTCGTCCATCTTCCCCCTCTCCTCCAAGGCCAAACGTGATGCCTCGCCAGGCGCGGGAGCGACTGTGCACGGCAGTGCCAGTGGCTCCTTTGAGAGCGGTGGCCAGGCGCCTACCTCTGCGCCGCCGCGTGCCCTGTCATTCCCACGACCAGAGTCATCGGGGTCAGGTCCAGGACTTCGCAGCAAGATTTCGCAGGCCTTTGGCTCGAGCAAACAACCCGACGCAGGCGACACCGTCGATGCTAAGCTGGCAGCACTCCGAGACATGGGCTTTCTCGACGACCGCCGCAACACCGTGGTCCTCAAGTCTGTCAGCTGGGATCTAGAGAGGGCCATTGAGATGCTGGTACGCATGGGCGATGCCGGCGTAAGCAACGGTCGTTTGTCGCCGCATCCCCTCGCGTCTCCGCGCGACAGCTCCCTTTCCGCACCAACCCGTACATTGACGCCATCGTCCACATCTATGAAAACCGTCGGACTCGGTGTACCGACTCCGTCATCGCAGCGAACGCCGTCGTCTCTTCCAGGAAACAACAGCTTGAATCCATTTGATGCCCTGGATTTTGCCTCCCCGCCTGCTCCTCCACAGTCGTCACAGTCAACGGGGACCTTGCAAACCAAAAATCCGTACAACACAATTAATCCGTTTGACGCAGCGCCAGCTGCGCAGCAGCAGACGGCGCCGTTCGACCCAACTGTCACGGCGTCGACGTCGGCCTTCAACCTTAATCAGGCCTTTCAGAATATGGCATTGAGCCCGCCTCAGCCTTTGTTTCCCCATCATACCGGTGGGAATGCCTTCCAGCAGCAGCAGCAACAACCTTTACAGGCACAGCCGCAAGAGCAATACACTCTTCTGCAGCAACAGCAGCAGCAGCAGCAGCAGCAGGTGTTCCAATCCCATTCACCAGCTGCGGCGCTTCCAGCAAGCCAGACGTACTTTACAACAAGCCAGCAAACCTTCTTCCCTCAGCCAGCACAGCACAGCAACCCGTTTGCGAATGCCAACGGGCACCATCAACAGCAACAAACAATACAACCAATGCAATCGTCACAACCCCTACAGCCACTATTTGTGAATACCACGGCTTCCAGTCATGGCTTTATCGGCAATAATCCGTTCACACGATCGCCGACTCGCATCCAATCCCCAAGTGCGCTGGTTCAAATTCCAGAACAATCCCAGGCCAGCTACTTTACGGCTTTCCCGCAGTCCCAGACATATCCACTATCCAACGGAAACCAATTCAACACAACGCTGCCATCGTCGGGCTCGCAGCAGCCTTCAAACCAGCTGCAACTTCTGCAGCCGCAGCCGCCGCAGCAGCTTCATATCCAGCAGCAGCAACAGATCAAAAACCCCTTTATGGCACAGCCACAGCCTCCTTCTCCGTCACCGCGGCTGCACAACACGGCGTCAATCATGGCCCTCTACAATATGCAGCCAGCCGCACCAGCGCCAACTACATCGATGCATCAAAGCTCTACCCAGCTCCCTGTGCAGCAACAGCTGCAACAGCCTGCCGGCGGCCTCTTGAGCAACGCTGCTGTAGTTCAAACAAACACGGCCACTTCACCAGCTGCAACAAACCCTTTTTTCAGCACGTCGGCCAACACCAACGGGACGTCTTTGTTGTCCGCCCCGGAAACTCAATACCCGGCCTCGACGTCATTCGCACTGCCGGGGCAGCGACAACCGCCACCGCCACCGCCAGCACCGTCTTCGGGTGCTGCTCTGACATCAAATTCGGGTAACATTCTTGTTGGCGGTCGCAGCAGGGACAGTATGATGGCGCTTGGGTTGGAGTGGAGCAACGGCCGCCACAGCCCGGACGCATTCGCCAGTCTCAGCGCTCGCCATTAATCGCCGAGTCGTGTTTTTGAGGCAACTTGTTCGCTCGCAGTGTCCTCTTCAGTGTATATCTTTATTTCATAGTGTTTGGCTTTTCGCAAACACACAGTGCCGCTGTCGCTTTTATTACAAGCACGAGGCACTCTGTGGCGCGCTGTGGATTCTTGCATCCAATGTCTTCCACATGTAGGCGAGCACGCTGTTCTTGGCTATTGATATATCCTGGCTCACATTGGATGATAGTTGAATATATATTAATTTAATAGCACTACTGCCCGCAAGGCTGGCTGGCTAACAACTCTGGTCGGTGGGTTGAGAAAATCGATGACAGTTTTTCCTATTTCAGTCCTCCAAGGTCAATGCATACCGAAAAAACGTCTTCTGTAAAGAATCAAGAGATTCGACGCGTCGTGTCCTCGGAGTGAACAGAACATCGAGTCTAAAAACCCAGACACCGGTTTAGTGACAACGGGTCCTCCATTTGGCCCTCACCAGCACTGTTGTGCTCGTCAGCTCTATAAAGTACACTGTCCGCAGCCAGGTCAGTTACCGCATATCGCAGTCTAACAGTATCGAACTCGCGCTTGACGCAGCAAGCCATCTTGTTCTCGTCAAAATCGATGTTAGGCGTAATAACAGTCTCACCGTAGAGGACGTTCTCCGCAACAGCGGACGCCCACGCAGTGATATTTGATTTGTATCAATCTTGCCTACAACCCCATCCACGATGAGGGACGGTCGACACGGCCGATGACCAAGAACTGGAACGCGACGCCTCCGCAGCCAAGCACGAGGCTAGGCAGAAACAGCGTTTCGAGAGACAAATCATGGACACAATACAGGACCAGTGCACTATGTCAGAAGATGCTAGCTGCCGGCAACTACGACTGACCTAAACAAGACTTGATGGCTTCAGAGTTGAAAGTACGGGATATGTGATGTCACCGAGCCGGCCACCATCGTTGATAGAAGACGGTGAGAGATGAGCAACCCGGTGAAGGTCCGAAGAGTAACTTGACCACGGGTCAATTTAAGCACTCTTACCCTCAACTCAGCACACAGGTGCATGTCACGGCAGTGCTTGTGTACTAGGGCCAGCTGCATCTAACCCTACCGACATACGCAATTGCCAATGCACGGCAACAGGCGGCGCCACCAAGCCTATGTCCAGATCATGGATAACTGTCGGCCAAGTTTTGCCAGCCGTCACTTGCCGTTGAGGAACAACGTACGCGGGTGTATGGGCCAAGGAACACACGTCGAGTCCCCGCGAAGCTGGATATGATGATATAGTGAATGGAATCAAAGGTCCCGACAGTGGTCTTACTTGACGACCTCGATCGTAGAAGTTTTGTAACCGCGCGTCCTTGCTGCGCGCCCGGCATGAATCACCGACGCGCAGTGGACACGTTTTCGATACCCCCTACATAACAGCAAGAAATTTAGTCAAAGCTCTTGAGTATGCCAAGTTTTTTTTAAGGGATTTCGGGCTTTTTTCGTATACGCCGGGGCAGGGGGGGGGGGGAAACAACAGTATATAAAACGATGAAGCATGGCAATAATGGATCGTTAAACACGACATCGTTAAACACGGCCAATCCAATAACTAAAACTTCGGGCGCCTTGCAGTCAACAGACCATTGAATCATAAGCTGAGTGTTACGCGACCGCCGGCCCGGTGTGGCCCGCCAGGCCACACCGCGGCATACAAATACAGCTTTTTACCGCGTATATAGTTGACATTCATAATATATCTTTACGACATTTTATTATACCATGCATTTATATCGTGGATTATTATATACTCGTTTAAGCCGACCTTGTTTGTTTATAAGCTTGTCCGAGGTCCGTTACTTAATATTACGAAGTTAAATACGGCAACGTAACGTATAATATTTAATAATAACTTTTATTGTTTATTTATTTTTATTTATTTTTTTATATTATGGGTTTAAAAATAACAGATTTATAATTTATTATATTTATATATTAAAAAACCGTTTATCTTATAAAACGTAAGTATTATTAAATTAGAACGTTAATTGTATCAATTTAAACGTAATATTATTTTAAAAGGTATAAAGGCTTATAAGTAACGGTAAAAAATAAATAATCACTCGAATATATTAATAATATTAATACGTAATAAAAAAAAGAGAGAAAAAGTAAAAGGGATAAGTTAACTGGGGGATCTATCCTTATTAAAAGTAAAGCTATAAATGGTTAATAACCGTTTATTTAACGGGTCTATGATAGTTAAGAACCGTTTACTTAGTGGATCCCTTTAAACACGTGATTAAACCCGGGACTTAAGATGTTTAACACTCCCCCGACCTCCGGAGCCGAGGTGGTATAATAATTAACCGGTCCAGAGGTTTATAATAATATATTAAGTTCCGGGTGTATACTCCGAACGGGACCGGCGTAAGTTATAAAATAAAATAATAAATAAATAAAAAATAAATTTTTTAAACGTTACTTTTTTTAATGGTTTAATAAAAACGTTTATTAATTAATTTTCCGTCGTAATATATTTAATTTTTACTACGTTTTTTTACGGCTTCGCGTAAGTAGTAATAATATAAGTCGATATATTTTATACGTGGTTTAAAAAATTATTATTCGTTAAATAAATAACGGTTTAATTATTGATATTAAAAGTAATCTCGGCGGTAAAGTTTAATTTTAATAAAAAGTTGATAATCTAAATAATTTATTACGTAACGTAATATACGGCGGTATACTCGGCCTTTACCGTAAATATACTTATTATAAGTAATTATTTAATTACTTACTTTACCGGTCTTTTAATTATTATAAAACTATAACCATAATTATTAAGTTTTATCTTCGTCGTTAACTTACGATATATTAATGTAAGCTTCGATTTTAATAAGGTCGTAGTCGTAACGAGGTTGTTTTAACCTTTTATACTCGATCTTTTAATCATTCTTATTAATTAAATAATAGATTATTTTCTCTAAAATTTTTTTAATAAAACGTACGGTTGAATTTATTATAACTTTTACGTATTAAAAAAACCGTTAATACGATATTTAACCTCATTATCGTTTAAACGTCTATTAGTTTTTTTTAATAATATATTAATATATTTTTACGTTAACTATTTTGTCGTCGTCTTTTAGCTTAATAATTAATTTATCGATGGGTATAATGTTACTTTTAACTTAAAGTATACTGTAAACTTACAAAAACTCGCGAATATAAGCTTTTTAACTGATTTTTACGTTAATCACCTCCCCCGATATCGATGTAATATGTTAGCGTTTAATAATTAAGTCGGTATTTTTATTGGTTTAACTATTAAAAGGATTTTTAATTTATTTTAAAGTCGTTTAACTCGCTATTAGAACCCTTATAAAGAGTATCGTCGACGTAAGTGACGATAACGATTTTAGTAATCGGGTTAAAATACGTAATAAAGTTTACGGTTAATAAAAAAAGTTAATAATGTTTAAAACTTTATATAAGTGTTATTATTATTAACGGTATAATTATTTAAAGCCGTATAACAAGCGTTAAAGCTAAATAACCGCGTCGGGGGTGTAATTTAACTCTTTTACCGTTTCGGGATAATAAAAAATAAACTTTTTAAACATCGTCGTTTATTTTATAAAAATATCTTCGTTAAATAATCCGTAAAGGTAGGCCGAGATAATATCGAATTAACGTATATCGTAACTCACGTAACTACGAGAGTAAAAGTAATTTTTACGAGTTTTCTTACGATATCGCCTTTACCGTCGTCTTCGTGTAATCGATATTATAACGTTATCTATATCCTTTTATTTAAAAGCCTTTTTTGATTTTATTACCGTAAACCTCGCTTACGTTATAAAACCCACTTATAATTTATAAAACCGTTTACTATATAATGCGGCATAAAACGTAAAACTTCATAATTAACGACACTTAAATCTTTATAAATATCGCCTTTTTTACTTATTTACTTCGTTATTGACGAAGGCTTTTATTATAATCGGCTTATTATATATAAAATCGGTTATCATAACGGTATAGTCGATTACCGTTAAAAAAGGTCAAGTTTTATCAGTTTTAACGTTTTTAAATTCGTTTTAGTTAATAAGATCGTTTAACTTATTAACGCCGTTATCGAGTATAAAAAATATAAACGTTTTAATAAAAACTTTTAACGATCGTAAGTTTAATCAATTACCGACGGCGATACCTCGTTTATAAAAACGTTAATTACTTTAATCTTATGTTATATATTATTTGATTATATTATGTAATATTAACGTTTATCTTTTTTTAAAGTTTTAAAAAGTAAACGTTCGTAATTTCGAAGATATGTTTAAATTAAATAAAAATAAACGCGGTAAATACGCCGGCTTTTATGACTTATAAGAAATATTTATTTTAAGCCGGTTTTTTTAACGTATTACCGTTATATTATATTATCGTTTTTACATACGAAGTAACGGTATTTTAATATTCGTAAATACGAAAGTTTTCATTTCAAAAGTTTTAATTTAAGCCTTTTTTTATAATATTAACGGGACTTCGCTTTTATTATTTACCGTAATATTTTAAAATATAAGTAGTAATTGATATAGTTTTAATTAAAATTAATAAAGATATAATTATCGGTCCGAGATTTAATAACGATAGTACGTATAACTCGTTTAATTCGTCAGTTTAGTTTATAATAATAAACAAGTATCGTAATAAGTTTAATATCTTATCTAAAGTAATAGTTAATAAAAACTTTTACGTTTATATTTATTCCGTTATTTATTTATAAAATCCGTAAGCTTTTATTAATTTTTATAATGATAATAATAATTATTATATTTATTAACTTGATGTGATATTAAACCTTATCTATCGACCGTCGGTTTAACGTTAAGTTTACCGGAGTATTCGTTTTTTAAAATAATTAATTATTAATAACCTTTATAAAAGTGATTTTTGATTTTTAATAATATTTATATAAGAACTTCGTTAAGCCACGTAGTTAAGTCGTAACGAGCGTTTTTCGGTTTATATAACGTTTTAAAGACTTCGTACGCGTTATATAAGTCGTTTTTAATATAACGTTACGCAATATTAAACAGGAGTGTGTTATCGGCAAATGCCGTTAACGTATTATTCAATACCTTCGCCGAGGTATAATTTAATCGTTTATAAATTAAGCGTAATTATTAAGTTTAATTAAACGCAGTTATCATATAATATACGCGTTTTTAAATAATCGTAATTTAATAAAAGTAAATCTTATAGTCTTCGTTTACTTAATTGCGTAAAATTTTTTCAAAGCTTATAGTTTAACTTTATTTACAATTTTCGAAATATATACGATAACGGAGTTAACCGTAACGGGTTTAAAATAACTTTTAACGGTAATAATATTATAACTTCAATTAATAATCTTTTCAAGGATTTTTATTAAGATTAATAATACGTTTCGTAATAAGTACGCTTTTTAGTCCGTATATTATATAATCGCGGGTTATAAACCTTTCAAACTCGAGAAAAACTATACCCGAAAAGATATTAATATTAAAACGTTTATTAAGTAATACGCTTTTAAAACTTAACGCTTTATTTACGGGTTGATAATTACGGGATTAATAATTCTTTAAAGGGTGGTATAAATTAACCTTTCCTTTATTATTATACCTTTATAAAACGGCCTTATAAAACCGGGCCTAAATTAACTTTATTATTTATTACGTGGATATCGGATCCGGTATGGAAAAGTTACGAGTTACGGTTTCGTTAATAAAATTAATATATATTAAACGCGGTTAAGACGGCCTCGTAAACGCGGAGCCTTATTATTAATAGTAAACTTTATTAACGACGTAAAAGTTGAACGTTCCCGTAAACTTTAACTATTATTATTATTATTAAAGCTGTGTTTATACTATTAAACAAACGCCGTATTATTTATTAACCTCATCGTTATTTATATATTATAAGTAAATTTACTACTTCCGTTAAATTATTAAAAAGCGGTAATAGTTTATATTCTAATTATTTTTATAATAATAAGTGTACCACCGGCCGGACTTACCGGTATTATTATTACTTTAAAAACGTATTTAACCGCCGGTATTACCGGTTTTACCGCTTCCGGAGTTTTAATCTTATACGTTACTGTTTATAATTCCGTTTATAATTCTACCGTTATTTTATTCGTTATTAAAGGCCTTACCTTTAGTATTAACCTTATTAATATTATTACTTTTATTACTTTTATTACTTCTATTACTTTTATTTATACGATTACGTAACGAAAGAGGATAATTTTATATTTTTTAAACACGGCGTTATCGTTAAAGTTTACCCACTTTGAACGTTATTTAATTATGATATCGTGTCACGGCAGGGATTGATGGGAGCATTCATCAGTCTTACCGCTGCACCAAATGGCAAAAGACTAGTACATAAAGCCTCCGGCTTTATGCTGCTCTCACATACATATACTAAACACTCCAGGTTCAATCAGGCTTCAGGCAGGCTTCAGGCAGGCTTCAGGCAGGCTCACGGCAACGCCGTGGCATATCGGCGATAAACGAACCACGGCGGTTTTTTTTAATAAAAAAAGTAGGATATTTTAATTTTAACCGTTAACGTATTAATATTTAATTCGAAGTCGCGTATAACTCTTTTATAACCCTTAATTAACTATTTTACGGTCTTTTAACTTTGAAAAAAAACGTTAGTAAGCTTTAAATATTTAAAGGGATTATACTCGTTTATTAAAGACACATAAAAGACTTTGAATACCAGTATAATTATCCGGATAAATCGATGTTATTAATGATATTATTAATGTATAAATCGAGGCGACGCGTTATAAAAAAGCGTAACTTTGATAACGTTAGTTCATCGAATAAATTATCGATATTATCGAACGTAATACCGTTATTAAAAATATAAAGAGAATTTTTTATAAATGTAAATTATTTTACTTATTTTTCATATTTATTTTAACGTAACTTTATAACCGTTAATCGATATAATTATCATTTTAAAGTTATTACCGTTTAAATTCCGTAGTTACAGACCGTAATTAATCGGTAAAAAAAGTTAAAAAAAAGCTATACGGGTATAATATACTTTATTTTAATCTCTTTATTAATAATATATAAAAAAGCCTTATAATATTTAAGAGTAATTAAAAAAGCTTTATTATAAACCGGTTTAACCCGTCTTCAAACCGTAACCCGTTACCCCGTCGGTCCGTTCAAGTTCATAATAAACGGAGCGTTACGTTTTGAAGTCGAACGGGCCTTTCGCGTAAAAATATTTATCGTCGCGGGTTATAACGACACGCGATAAATTAAAAGTAATCGGAGCCTGTCCTTATAGTCCGTTAACGCCGTAAAATAACGTTAACGTAGTTAACTCCATCTTCGGGCGGGCCTCCGTTTTTTACCGTTGTTCGGTAGATTACTTTTTTTATTTTTATATTACGGATAGTTTAGATAGTTTTTATTACTTCTGGTACTTAATAATCGAAGTTTTACCTTTCCGTATTTAACGTTTTATAACTTATAAAATCTCCTCGGATCGTTTATTACATTTATAATTACCCCTTTTTTAGAAGGTATAGGTTATCCGCGTATAAAAAAAGGTAAGTTTTAAATAAAGGAAAACAAAATAAAATCGAGAATAATAATCCATCACCCGCGGCTTCGGCCTTATGACCTTTTATTAAAGGCTGGCTTATAATAAGTAACGGTAAAAGATAAATAATCACTTTTAAATAATAATAATATTAAAAGTACGTGGTATAAAAGAGAGAAAAAAAGTAAAAAGGATGGGTTAACTGAGGGATTTATCTTTAATAAGTGTAAAGTTATAAACGGTTAATAACCATTTACTTAGTAAATCCTTCCAAGTACGAAACCCGGGACTTAAAATGTTTAATAATAATGACGGGTTCATCAAATAACACTTATACGTAACCCGGATAAAGGTAACGTACGCGGCGGGCTTAACATTAACCGATATTTTACGGATTATTATTTTCGATACCGGTTAAGTACTTTACTTATATGACAATAAAGTCTGTTAAATTTTAATTAATAAAGCCGAGGATATTACGAATTAATTAAAAGCTATAACGATACAAAAAAAATAAAAAACACCTTTTCTTTTTTTTATTCTTAATTGTTCAATTAAAAAACTTTAAAAAATTATAAATTTTTTTTACTCTCTAACCGTAATTTATTTATTTATTTAAAAAATTTTTTTTTCATAAAAAACGAGTTGTCACGGGCCGGTGGCCCGGTAATGGGCACGTGACGTCATCACGTGCCAGATGTTGCGTGGGTCACGTGCATGTGCACGTGACCGACCAGGGACTAACAGAAACCTAGTGTTGGCATTTTTTGGTATGAATGGCTTATTTATTAATTTTTGCCAGGCAGACCACACGCGCCCTAATGGCCCGTGTGGCTGACTAATTTATAACCAATGTTGTGGGACCTTAGTCTCCACTTATTTTACCAAAATATTAACACTCCCCCTGAGACCAGGTCTCCATAACAATTTAAAGCCGTAAATGCGTCATAACGGGGTCAAAACTAGGATGCACTTCCTAAAGCGGTAAAAACCGCACGCAGCGGTGTACAGGCCTGTCAAGACCTTGTACCAAAGAAATTCCTTATAATAGCCTTCCGTCTTTCAGCCATTACCCTTCTCGCCGGCAGTGTCGTCTATAAACTCCTTAACCAGTCTTGTAAAAGGTTCTCTTACAAGCGCCTTAGTGAAAGGGTCTGTCAACTATTGTGTCGTAGGCACCAGCTTCGTTATAATGTTACCCAGGTATTATAAAGGCACTTCCCAAGAAGATGGTAAGAGTCTCTGCTGGGTGATCAGTCTAGGGGAGGGGGTCTTGTTCTTGTAAAACAGTGATAAGGTGTAACGGTTAAACAATGCTTAATATAGTAAGAGGTGATTGTATGCTGAGCGCACAGGAATACAAGTTTATATAGTTATATATTTTAGACAACCGGTAGCGACTGAGTCCCTTCCCCCGTCTTAGACGGGAGGAGAGCTCAGTCTTATATACTTAACTATAATCATTCCTTGATTATTTTTTAGATTATTCCCCGTATAATTATACTCTTTAGTTTATTCTTTAATTATTTTTTAAATCATTTCCCGTATAATTATACTTTTTAGTTTATTTTTTAATTATTTTTTAAATTATCTCCCGTATAATTATTATCCTTACTTCTTGGTTAGTCTATTATTAAAAGGTTTGCCTCCGTTTTATAGTTCCTCCGTACCCGTTACGGGGTCGGTTATATTGTCCTAGCCTATTATAAGGCTTGTAAGGTTATGTCCGTAATATAACCTCCCTTTTTTTTAAATTCCGTCCCGGAATTTATAAGTAGTACGTTCCCCTTCTCGCTTTTATTAATTCGGTAAAGATTTTCCTCTCTTTTAACATGTCCGGGCGTGTCGAAAAGCGTTTTATCGTTAATAGTTTTTCGCGCCGTCGCCGGCTTATCTAGTCCCTCGACTTCTTTAAATTTAACGCTATACCTTATTCGCGTTACACTCGCCTAGGCAAGGACTACATCTAGTCCAAGCGGTCGACCCGTTAAGTTCGTCGTTATTAAACGTGTGTTCGCGTAGGTGTTAAATGTGATAGCCGTGGCATTATTATAAGTTTTAATAAGCCATCCCTTACTCTCCTTCCGATACCTTTACTTTTAACTCCTTATAGCCGAGCGTTAACTCTCCGAGTCTTAATAACTCTCCGAGGCTAGGGAGCGGGCGGAGCTCGCTTTTAAAGAGGCCTTTACCCGTCTCCGCCGGGTTAATAAATAGTAAAAGGCCTACGAGGAGAAGCGCCAGCGGCTTTTCGACGACGTTTATATTATAGTCGACGCGGAAGACGCGGCTCGTTAAGCCGAGGAAAAGCGCGAGGCCCTTTAAGCCGCTTAAAAGGCTTAAGACGCCGCCGCTGCCTTTACCCTTAATTAAAAGGCGATTATAACCGACTTAAGACCCGTCCCTTTTACCGTTAATACTTCGTTAATAGCTAGGGGGAGTTTTTAAGGTGTTTTATAAGTTTTTATATGTTTTCTTTAACGTTATAACTTAACTATTTTACTAAATATTCTAACTATCTTTTTTTTATTTTACGGTATGCCGTGATTTCTTCGACTTCGTATTCTAGTTCGCCGAGCACTTATTCGTTCGAAAGTTTAACTATATTTAATACTTTTTCCAGTAGTGAAATATTAAATCGCGGGTAGACTCGTAATCCCTTAAGTAAATCGAGTTCGTATACCGAGTTTAACACCTTTTTCGTAACCTTAAATAGTCCGAGACTCTTAAAGTCTAACTTATCGTTAGGTCTCTTTATTTTTAAGTTTTTTCGGTTAAGGTAAACCGCATCTCCCTCTTTAAAGATTGGCCTTTTAATCCTTTTTTTATTAACCTGCGTGTTTATTTATTATTATTATCGTGCGAGGTTTGCTTTCACCTCGTCGAACACCTTATTAAACCTTTAAATCGTTATATCCGCCGCCGGATTAAGACCTTCGTTCGGGTAGTAGTTTATTCGCGGCTTAAATCTATAGTTTACTTCGAATGGCGAGAACTTCGTGCCGTCATGTGTTATACTATTATACGCGATCTGGGCTAGTGGAAGCCACTTAACCTAATCGTTTTATTATTAGTTAACGTATGCTCGCAAGTACTACTCGAGCGTCTAGTTCGTTCTTTCCGTTTGTCCGTTCGACTAGGGGTGAAACGCCGTGCTTAACTTCCGTTTCACGCGTAGTTGCCTCGTCACTTTTACTTAAAATTTGCTTGTAAACGTGGTTCCTTTATCGCTGACGATGTCCTTTAATAACCCGTGGTTGCTTACCACGTTCCGTAAGAACGTATAAGCTAGGTCTTCTACCGTGTGGGATTCGTGGTAAGGTAGGAAGTACGCGTACTTCGTAAGCCTATCCACTATCACTAGGATGTTATCGTATACTACTCTTATAAGCCTTTCTCGGGATACGGGCAACTTAACGATAAAATTTTAAAAGATAAACTCTTATAACCGATCGGGGATCGGTAATAGTTATACTAAGCCGTAAGCCTTATATCTTCGGGCTTTCGTTTTATTACACACGTCGTATTCTCCGATTACTTTTTTAATAACGTCGTGCCATCTTATAATATCGTATAACTCTTTAAGTTTATTCGTAGTCTTTTAAATATCGAAGTGCCCGTTTAACGGCGTTTCGTACACTTATCGGATAATCTCGCGCGGGTCCCCTTTAACCGTTACCTTTAAAATTATTAACCCGTTTTTTTATATTTAAAACACCGTCTATACTTCCGTCGATATTAGTCCGATATAATCGTTACGCCTGCTTAAAGCGTCGGCCTTACTATTATCGGATCCCTTTTTATATACTATCTTAATATTAAACTCGGATAAGTATTAAGCCCATTTAACCTGTCTTCCGTTTAACCGTTAATTATTAACGAAATAAGTAAGGTTTTTATAATCCGAGTATATCGTTATAAGGTGCCTTACTCCCTTAAAGTATACTTCCCACTCCTTAAGTCCCTTAATAATAACCATTAATTCCTTATCGTAAACTAAGTATCGTTTTACGGGTCCGACGAACTTCTTTAAGAAGAAAGCCACCGGGTGCGCTTTCTTTTCCTTATCTCGTTAAGACAGTTCGCCACCCATTACGTACCTTAACGCGTCGACATTTATCTTAAATAGTTTATCGGGGTTTGGCTTTTTTAATACTAACTCCGATAGTATTACCTTTTTAATTCGTTCGAAAGCGCCCTACGCCTCTTTTAACTATAAAAACTCGTTCCCTTTCTTCGTTAAGTTAGTTAATAATGCCGTTATCTTACCGTAGTCTTTAATAAATTTCCGATAATAGTTTACGTATTTTATAAAAGATTATATATTTTTAACGTTTTATAATGTTGGCCAGTCTTTAACTGCCTCGATCTTTTCTAGCTTTATAACCAGCTGTCCGGGTGTGATCACGTACCTTAAAAAGACCGTCTTTTAAGTGTGGAATTCACACTTGTTTACTTTAATTAATAACTTTACGTCGTCGAGTTTTTATAAGACTTAGTGTACGTGTTTCTCGTAATCCCCTCGGGTCTTTAAGTACACTAAGATGTCATCGAGGTATGTTATAACGAAGTCGTTTAAGTACTCCCGTAATACGTCGTTAATTATTTCTTAAAATGTTATAAGTGCGTTAGTAAGCCCGAACGGCATTATTAAGCTTTCGTAGTGTCCGTATCGTATTTTAAACGTTGTCTTCCACTCTTCTCCTTCGGTAATACGGATTAAGTTATATACGCCTTGAAGGTTTACCTTAGTAAACTATTTAACCTTTCGTAACCTATCGCGAAGTTCCGTAATAAGTGGTATCGGATATCGGTTTTTTTTCGTAATTTCGTTTAACTTCCGGTAGTCGACGTATAACCGTAGTGTGCCGTCTTTCTTCGAAACGAATATAATTAATGCTCCTGTTAAAGACCTCGAGGGTTTAATGTAACCCTTAACTTCGTTTTCCTCCAGCCATTCTTTAAGCACTTTTAGCTTATTTTCGTTAAATGGGTAAATCCTTTAATAAGGCGGTTGCTTTCCTTCTTTAAGTGGTATTTAATAGTCGTAAGGTTTATACTTTAGTAAGCCCGTATCGTATTAATACTTTTAAATATTCTCGTATTAGTGGTATTAAGTTAATACGTGGCGGAGGTCGTCCCGCTCTTCTTTTATTAACGTACTTAACGTCTTAATAATTACGCCTTGTCGGGGAACCTCGTTTTAAGATAACTGGTTAGTGGCTTAATCGATTATAAAGTTATTCTCCCTTAACTATAACAGCCTTAAGATTACATCGTCGTATCTTAACTTTATAATATCGAGCGTTATATTAACTCGCCTACCTTACATTTAAAGGTTTAAAGGTTTCGTTTCTCTTTTAACCTAACCGTTATCGTATACGGCTTAGCGTCCTTCGAAGTCGTGTAATATATACGGTCGTTTCTTTTATTACCACGGGACTTCGTGTTAGTTTACTATTCGGGGGGCGATATAGCTTCCTTTTACCTTTATATTAATTATAGCCCGCCACTAGCGGTCTCTTTATGTGATTGTCACCTTAATGTGACTCGAGTTTACGTTAAAACTTAAGGCTTTAAAGCTTAGTTTAAGCTCGCGCCTTACGTCGGTTAGATTTAGTCGTTTTCCGACTCCTTACCTTCGTCGTCGGCGACGTAGCCCTTTTATATTATCCGTTCCGTCTTAATCGTTCCTTTTTAATAGTCGTATTCGAGCTTAGACGTTATTCGGTGGCGGTCCGTCTCGCGTAACGAAGGACCTTAATTTATATATCTTCTTACTTGCCGCAGCCTTAGTACGCTAATTCTTTCTTACTCGCTTTTATAATACTCGTGTTCCGTTTAAATCCGGCGTCGCTCCCGAGGCGTTACCTTTTCTCGTTCCGCGTACCGTCGCGTATAGTTAAAAGCGTCGTAGTCGATTCGTAGGGTATAGCCGTCGTTTTAATATTCGTAGTCGGTGGCGTGGTTATCGCGTTTTAATAGTCGCGGGATAAACGGGTTAGTATTCTTTTATTATAATTCTTACCGTAGCTTTTTTTTATACCACGACGCCGCCTTTACGTATACGTGGCGTAAGCACTAAATTTCCTCGTAATTTATTTATAAAACGTCGTCCGTATAACTCGTCTCGTAGAGCGGGGGTGTTAACTTTTTTTATTAAGCCTTTTTTAATTAGTTTATTAAGATTTATACCCCCTTAATATACGAATAATATACCCGGGTAGTCTTTTAGTCGTTATAGTAGGGTAGTGTTCCCATATAGACATTTACTCGTTTATATAAAAAGGGTTCGCCTTCCTCGTCGTATAAGTCTTTAATAAGGGCCTCTTCGTACTCCACTAAGATCTTAAACAAGTATACCTTTAACTCGTTATCGTCAGCTTTTAAGTTCGACCGCGAAGGTGACCTATAACGACTCATTATTCGGATACCCCTTAACTTCCGAGAATAATATCCGCTGCCTTACTTCTCGCTTTTATAGATCGGGCAATCGTCGTCGTAGTATACCGTTTAATTAAAAACGTTATACGTGTTTATAAGTTTCAAAAGGGTTATCGCCTTAATTATCTTTCCCTCGGGTACTTTTTTTCAATAGTCTTAAACGTAATATCCCTCTCGTCCGTAATTATAACACTTCCTTACGGGTTTCTTACGTTAAAGTGGTTCGTTAATAGTCTTATTTAAATATATAAGCTCGCTTTAATAACGGCGGTCCTTTTATTTATTATTACGGTTACCGTAACTTTTCTTCGTATCCTTACCCTCGTACCTACGTTATCCTTTTTTTTTTAATATCCGTTCGTATAATCGGTTATCGATAATAATAACCATTCCGTAATACTCCGTAAAAAGTTTTAACCGAGGACTCTTATTAAGTTCGTCCTTTACGTTATCCTTAAAGCCTTCGTAATATCGGGCTATAACCGGCTCGTCGTCTTAATTAAAGTGGGCCATCAGCTGTCGGAACTCGTTAATATAGGCTAATGTAAACTTGGTTTGGCGAAGGCGGAGTAACCTCCGCTCGTATTCCCGGTCGATATCGGGGTCGCCGAACGTCTTTTATAAAATCTTGTTAAAGGCCCCGAACGAAGTAAACATCTTTTTCGTATCGTCGTTTATTTCGTCCGGCTTATACTTATACTAAAGGTAATTATCGAGATAAGGCTGGGCCCACGCCGTAACCGGTCCCTTTAAGTATATTATAGTCGTAAGTATTTTATCCGCGCCGTCGTTTAAATTAAAGGCTTAATACTCGAAGTATAAGCGGCATTATATTAAAAAGGCTTTTAACTTAGTTTAATTGCCGTCGTACTTTTTCGGAGGAGGGATCTTAAAGGGGTCTTTCGCGTTCCCGGCGATTAATAATAACTATTAAAGTTATTATAGTTAGTTAACGCCTTACTTATTTTAAACCTCGAGTTTATCGATTTGTTTTTATATAATTTATATTTTCGTAGTTTATTAAGTAAAAGTCGTAATACTTCCCGTAACGGTCGATATAATATTAAATATTATTTAAGTAAAACACGGTTAAAGTCTAAATAAAAGTCGCTACTAATATTATAAAAACACTTTTTAAAAAAATAATAAAAGTCTTTATTAAGTGATCAGTCTAAAAAAAAAGGTCTTATTCTTATAAAACAATAATAAGGTGTAACGGTTAAACAATACTTAACACAGTAAAAGGTGATTATATATTAAACGTATAAGAATACAAGTTTATATAGTTATATATTTCAAACAACCGGTAACGACTAAGTCCCTTCCCCCGTTTTAAACGGGAGGAGAGCTCAGTCTTATATACCCAACCATGATTATTCCTTAATCATTCCTTAAATCATTCCCCGTATAATCATACTCTTTAATTTATTCCTTAATCATTCCTTAAATCATTTCCCGTATAATCATACTTTTTAGTTCATTCTTTAATCATTCCTTAAATCATCTCCCGTATAATCATTATCCTTACTTTTTAGTTGGTCTGTTGTTGAGAGGCTTGCCTCCGCTTTATAGTTCCTCCGTACCCGTTGCGGGGTCGGCTGTGTTGTCCTGGCCTGTTGTGAGGCCTGTGGGGTCATGTCCGTAACACCAGGGCAATCTGCTCTCTAAGGTAATGGAACCTAATGTCGAAATGTTTGGAGCGCTGGGAGAACAAGCTCCCGTTGCCGATGGCATGCGCGGCCTCGTTGTTTATATGTAGCAACATCGTGGCCTTAATGCCGACTTCTTATAAATACTGTCTTATCCACGTAGCGTGTTGGGCTGCGTGTGTTGCGGTTGAATATTTAGCTTTTGCAGTGTTTGTACTGACAGTTGCCAGTCTTTTCGATTTTTATAATACCGTATTGCCAGCTATAATAAAAAGGTAGCCGTAAGTCGATCGACGGTCTTCGACGTTGTTACCGTAGCTGGCATCTGCGTATACCTTGATTGCCACGTCGTCTCCGTTTTTATAATCGCCTTTCGTATATATTAAACCTTTGTTTTAAGTGCCCGCCAAGTACCGAAGGATGCGCTTAACTCGTACGTAGTCTTCTTATATCGGATGCGATATAACCTTCGCTGCTTAACTGACTACGAATGCGATGTCTGGCCGTGTTATAATGGTCGCGTATATTAGTCTTCCCACTATACGCTAGTATTTGTCGAGATCAACCACGGGTTCGTCCTTTTTCAACGTCGCCATCGACTCTACTGGCGTGGTAACAGCTTTCGCGTTCTTTATATAGTTTTCTTCCAGTATCTCCTTAACGTATATTAGCTACGTAACTTAAATGCTCACCTCCCCCGCGGCGGTGTGGATAAACAGGTCGACGTTTAACAGTTAAGAAAGCGTTATATCGAGTTCGACGGCGAGCTTTTATTACAGCTCCTTTTCGAACCTGTCACAGTCGTCTACCTTGCTTACGAATAAGCCGTCGTCGACGTGAGTGTTAATAATAATATTACGGCCTGTATATAAAGTAGGGTTTAAGGTTAACGGTTTAATACCCAGCTCTTTTATAACTATACGTAGCTGTATTTACTATTAACGACCAGCTTACTTAAGGTGTTACGGATATGGCCCCACAGGCCTTTATAACAGGCCAGGACAACACAGCCGACCCCTTAACGGGTACGGAGGAACTATAAAGCGGAGGCAAGCCTTTTAATAACAACGGACCAATCAAGAAGCAAGGATGAAGATTATACGGGAAATGATTTAAGGAATGATTAAGGAATAAATTAAAAAGCATGATTATACGGGGAATGATTTAAGGAATGATTAAGGAATGATTATAACTGGGTATATAAGACTAAGTCCTCCTCCCGTAAGGGTAAAAGGAAAAGGCTTAATCGTTATCGGTTATTTAAAATATATAACTATATAAACTTATATTTTTATACGTTTAATATATAATTACCTTTTATTATATTAAATATTATTTAACCGTTACACTTTATTATTATTTTATAAAAATAAAACCCCCTCCTTTAAACTAATCACTTAATAAAGACTTTTATTATCTTTTTAAAAAGTGCTTTTATAATATTAATAACGACTTTTATTTAAACCTTAACCGTGTTTTATTTAAATAATACTTAACATTATATTAACCGTTACGGGAAATATTACGACCTTTATTTAATAAGCTACGAAAATGTAAACTATATAAAAACGAATCGATAAACTCGAAGCTTAAAATAAATAAGGCGTTAATTAACTATAATAACTTTAATAATTATTATTAATCGCCGGGAATACGAAAGACCCCCTTAAGATTCCTCCTCCGAAAAAATACGACGGTAATTAAGTTAAGTTAAAGGCTTTTTTAATATAATGCCGTTTATACTTCGAGTATTAAGCCTTTAATTTAAACGACGGCGCGGATAAAGTACTCACGATTATAACGTACTTAAAGGGACCGGTTACGGCGTAAGCCTAACCTTATCTCGATAACTACCTTTAATATAAACATAAGCCGGACGAAATAAACGACGACATAAAGAAAATATTTACTTCGTTCGGGGCCTTTAATAAAATTTTATAAAAAACGTTCGGCGACCCCGACATCGACCGGGAATATAAGCGGAAGCTACTCCGCCTTCGTTAAATTAAATCTATATCAGCCTATATTAACGAGTTCCGACAGCTGATAACCCACCTCGACTAAGACGACGAGCCGGCTATAACCCGATACTATAAGGGCCTTAAAGACAGCGTAAAAGACGAACTTAATAAGAGTCCTCGGTTAAGACTCCTTACGGAGTATTACGGAATAGTTATTATTATCGATAACCGACTATACGAGCGGATATTAAAAAAGAAAGGATAACGCGGGTACGAGGGTAAAGATACGAAGAAAAGTTACGGCAGCCGTAATAATAAATAAAAGGACCGCCGATATTAAAACGAGCTTATATATTTAAATAAGACTATTAACGAGCCACTTTAACGTAAAAAGTCCGTAAGGAAGTGTTATAATTACGGACGAAAGGGGTATTACGTTCGAGATTACCGTAAAAAAGTGCCCGAGGGAAAAACGATTAAAGCGATAACTCCCTCGAAACTTATAAATACGTACGACGCTTTTAATTAAACGGTATATTACGACGATAATTACTTAATTTATAAAAGCGAAAAATAAAGTAACGGATACTATCCTCGAAAGTTAAAAGGTATCCGAATAATAAGTCGTTATAAGTCGCTTTTACGGTCGAACTTAAAAGTTGACGATAACGAGTTAAAAGTATACTTACTTAAAATCTTAGTAAAGTACGAAGGGGCCTTTATTAAAGACTTATACGACGAGGAAGGCGTACCCCTTTTATATAAACGAGTAAATATTTATATAAAAGCACTGCCTTATAATAACGACTAAGAGACCACCCGGGTGTACTACTCGTATATTAAAGGGATATAAATCTTAATAGACTGGTTAAAAGAGGTTTAATAAAAAAGGTTAACACCTCCGCGTTATAAAACGAGTTATACGGACGACGTTTTATAAATAAACTACGAGGAAGTTTAATACTTACGCCACGTGTACGCGAAGGCAACATTATAATATAAGGGGAAGCCACGGTAAAAACTACAACAAGAGGATGTTAACCCGTTTATCCTACGACTATTAAGACGCGACAACTACGCCACCGATTACGAATATTAAGACGACGGCTGCACCCCACGGATCGACTACGACGCCTTTAACTATACACGACGGTACGTAAAACGAGAAAAGGTAACGCCTCGAAAACGACGCCGGATTTAAACGGAATACGAGTATTACGAACGCGAGTAAAAGAGAATTAACGTATTAAAGCTACGGTAAATAAAAAGATATATAAATTAAGGTCCCTCGTTACGCGAGGCGGACCGCCACCGGATGACGTTTAAGCTTAAATACGACTATTAAAAAGGAACAACTAAGACGGGACGGACGGTATAAAGGGGCCACGTCGCCGACGACGAAAGCGAGGAGTCGGAAAACGATTAAGTTTAACCGACGTAAGGCGCGAGCTTAGACTAAGCCTTAAAGCCTTAAGTTTTAACGTAAACTCGAGTTATATTAAGGTGATAATCACATGGAAAAACCGTCAGTGGCGGGCCATGATTAATATAAGGGTAAAAGGAAGTTACATCGCCCCCCGAATAGTAAACTAACACGAAGTCCCGTAGTAATAAAAGAAACGACTATATATATTATACGACTTCGAAAGACGTTAAACCGTATACGATAATAGCTGGGTTAAAAAAGAAACGAGACCTTTAAACCTTCGAATATAAAGTAAGCGAGTTAATATAACGCTCGATATTATAAAGTTAAGATACGACGATATAATTTTAAGGCTGTTATAGTTAAAGGAAAATAACCTTATAATCGATTAAACTATTAACTAGTTATTTTAAAACGAGGTTCCACGATAAAGCACAATTATTAAAACGTTAAATACGTTAATAAAGGAAAAGCGGGACGACCTCCACCACGTATTAACTTAATATCATTAATACGAGAATATTTAAAAACATTAACACGACACGGGCCTACTAAAACATAAACCTTACGACCACTAAATACTACTTAAAGAAAGAAAGTAACCGCCTTATCAAGGAATCTACCCACTTAACGAAGACAAGTTAAAAGTGTTTAAAAAATGGTTAAAGGAAAACGAAGCCAAAGGTTACATTAAACCCTCGAGGTCTTTAATAAGAGTATTAATTATATTCGTTCCGAAAAAAAACGGTATATTACGGCTGTGCGTCGACTACCGAAAACTAAACGAGATTACGAAAAAGAACCGATACCCGATATTATTAATTACGGAACTCCGCGATAGGTTACGGAAGGTTAAATAGTTTATTAAAGTAAACCTTCGAAGCGTATATAATTTAATCCGTATTACCGAAGGAGAAGAATGGAAGACAACGTTTAAAACACGATACGGGTATTACGAGAGTTTAGTAATACCGTTCGGGCTTATTAACGCACCGGTAACGTTTTAAAAGATAATTAACGACGTATTACGGGAGTACTTAAACGACTTCGTTATAGTATACCTCGATAATATCTTAATATACTCGAAGATTTAAAAAGATTACGAAAAACACGTGTACTAAGTCTTACGGAAACTCGACGACGTAAAACTATTAATTAAAGTAAGCAAGTGTAAATTCCACACTTAAAAAACGGTCTTTTTAAAGTGCGTAATCACACCCGGACAGCTGGTTATAAAGTTAAAAAAGATCGAGGCAGTTAAAGACTGGTTAACACTATAAAACGTTAAAAATATATAATCCTTTATAAGATACGTAAACTATTATCGGAAGTTTATTAAAGACTACGGTAAGATAACGGCACTACTAACCAACTTAACGAAGAAAGGAAACGAGTTCTTATAATTAAAGAAGGCGTAAAACGCCTTCGAACGAATTAAAAAAACAATACTATCGGAGCTAGTGTTAAAAGAATTAAACCCCGACAAACTATTCGAGATAAATATCGATACGTTAAAATACGCGATAAACGGCGAACTGTCTTAACGAGATAAGGAAGGGAAAACGCACCCGGTGGCTTTCTTTTCGAAAAAGTTCGTCGGGCCCGTAAAACGATACCCAATTCACGATAAAGAATTAATAGCTATTATCGAGGGACTTAAGGAGTGGGAAGTATATCTTAAGGGAGCAAGGCACCCTGTGACGATATATTCGGACTATAAAAACCTCACTTATTTCGCTAATAACCAACGGTTAAACGGACGACAGGTTAAATAAGCCTAGTACTTATCCGAGTTCGACATTAAGATAGTGTATAAAAAGGGATCCGATAATGGCAAGGCCGACGCCTTAAACAAGCGTAGCGACTATATCGGACTAACATCGACGGAGGTATAAACGGTGTTTTAAATATAAAAAGACGGGTTAATAATTTTAAAGGTAACGGTTAAAGGGGACCCGCGCGAGATTATTCGATAAGTGCACGAAGCGCCGTTAAGCGGGCACTTCGGCATTTAAAAGACTACGAATAAGCTTAAAGAGTTATACGATATTATAAGATAATACGACGTTATTAAAAAGGTGATCGGAAGATATAACCTATATAATAAAACGAAAGCCCGGAAATATAAGGCTTACGGCCTGGTATAACTATTACCGATCCCCGATCGGCTATAAAAATCTATCTTTTAAAACCTTATCGTCAAGTTACCCGTATCTTAAAAAAGGCTTACGGGAGTAGTATACGATAATATCTTAATAATAGTAGATAGGCTTACGAAGTACGCGTACTTCCTACCCTACCACGAATCCCACACGGCAGAGGACTTAACTTATACGTTCTTACGGAACGTGGTAAGCAACCACGGGCTGCCGAAAGACATCGTCAACGATAAAGGAACCACGTTCACGAGTAAATTTTAAGCGGAAGTGATAAAGCAGCTACGCGTGAGACGAAAACTAAGTATAGCGTTTCACCCTTAAACGAACGGACAAATAAAAAGGACGAACTAAACGCTCGAATAATACTTACGGGCATACGTTAACCAATAACAAGACGACTGGGTTAAGTGGCTTTTACTAACTTAAATCGCGTATAATAGTGTAATGCACGACGGTATAAAGTTCTCGCCATTCGAAGTAAACTATAAATTTAAGCCGCGAATAGATTACCACCCGGGTAAAGGCCTTAACCTAACGGCGGATAAAACGATTTAAAGGTTTAATAAGGTGTTCGACGAGGTAAAAGTAAACCTTATACGATAATAATAATAAATAAGCACGCAGGCTAATAAAAAAAGGATTAAAAGGTTAATCTTTAAAAAGGGAGATACGGTTTACTTTAACCGAAAAAAACTTAAAAACGAAAAGACTTAACGATAAGTTAGACTTTAAAAGTTTAAAACCATTTAAGGTTACGAAAAAAGTGTTAAACTTAGTATATAAACTCGACTTACTTAAAGGATTACGGGTCCACCCGCGATTTAACATTTTATTATTAAAAAAACACCGAACACGGTTAAGCTTTTAAACGAATAAGTGCTCGGCGAGCTAAAATATAAAGTCGAAGAAGTCACGGTATACCGTAAAACGAAGAAAAGACAGCTGGAATATTTAATAAAATGGTTAGGCTATAACGTTAAAAAAAACACGTGGGAACCTATAAAACACCTTAAGAACTCCCCTTAACTGTTGGCGAAGTATTAACGGTAGAAGGGACGGGTTTTAAGTCGGTTATAATCGCCTTTTAATTAAAGGTAAAGGCAGCGGTAACATTTTAAGCCTTTTAAGCGGCTTAAAGGGCCTCGCGCTCTTCCTCGGCTTAACGAGTTACGTCTTCCGCGTCGACTATAATATAAGTATCGTCGAGGAGCCTTTAACGCTTTTCCTCGTGGGCCTTTTATTATTTATTAACCCGGCGGAGACGGGTAAAGGCCTCCTTAAGAGCGAGCTCCGCCCGCTCCCTAGCCTCGGAGAGTTATTAAGACTCGGAGAGCCAACGCTCGGTTACAAGGAGTTAAGGGCGAAAGTATTGAAAGGAGACGAAGGGATAGCTTACTAAGACTTATAACGATACCACGGTTATCACACTTAACACTTACGCGAACATACGTTTAATAACGACGAACCTAACGGGTCGACCGCTCGGATTAAATATAGTCCTTACTTAAACGAGTGTAACGCGAGCAAGGTATAACGTTAAATTTAAAAGAATCGAGGGATTAAATAAGCCGACGGCGGCGCGAAAAACTATTAACGACGGGACGTTTTTCGACACGCCCGGATATATTAAAAAAAAGGAAACCTTTACCGAACTAATAAAAGAGAAAAGGGAAATACGTTACTTATAAATTCCGAGGCGGAATTTAAAAAAAAGGGAGGTTATATTACGGATATAACCCCACAAGCCTTTATAATAAGCTAAGATAACACAGCCGACCCCTTAACGGGTACGGAGGAACTATAAAGCGGAGGTAAGCCTTTTAATAATAACGGACCAATTAAAAAGTAAGGATAAAGATTATACGGGAAATGATCTAAGGAATAATTAAAAAATAAATTAAAAAGTATAATTATACGGGGAATAATTTAAAGAATGATTAAAGAATAATTATAACTAGGTATATAAAACTAAGTCCTCCTCCCGTAAGGGTAGGAGGAAAAGGCTCAGTCGCTACCGGTTATTTAAAATATATAACTATATAAACTTATATTCTTATACGCTTAGCATATAATCACCTCTTACTATGTTAAGCATTGTTTAACCGTTATACCTTATCACTGTTTTACAAGAACAAGACCCCCTCCCCTGGACTGATCACCTAGCAGAGACTCTTACCATCTTCTTGGGAAGTGCCTTTATAATATAAGGCCGTATAAAGCCCGTCGTAATAAAATGGTTTTATTAAAACGGAAGCCGTACTATTCGGCGAGAGACGGGTTTTTATCGAAAAAGGTCGTAATATACTACGGCAGCGCCATGTAGATGTTATAGTTAAGCAAGCCGTATAAAAAAGCAATAATAACGTCGAATTAACGAACATTATAACCTTTTAAGGCCGTTAACGTTAAAGTAACACGCTATAAATCGGGGCGGCTAGTTACCGCTACCGTCTCTTTAAAATTAACGCCTTTTCGCTGCTCGAAACCTTTAACAACGATACGTGCTTTTTTTTTAATTTTAACTCCTTTAATACCTCTCTTTTATAAAAGCACCCATCTCGTCTTAATAACGCGTTAGTTAAAGGGTTTTTCGACGAATTCGAAGACGCCACGGTCGAGCATTTATTATAATTCTCGATCTAACGCTTTAACCTATTTTATAAAGTCCTCGCTTATTAATACCTTTTAAATAAACGGTTTATCCGTATCGTAATATACGGTATAAACGAGCGGTGCTTCGTAAAAGTCTATAAAGTCCGTCGTAAGCTTTGGTTTATCGGGAAAGGAGGGAGGGATTATCGGTTGTTTCGTTTTCGTTACTATCGTAACCTGTGGCTTTTCTATCTCTTTTATATTAAGGTTAATAATAAGTCTCTCGGACTTACCTACCGTTTTATTATCAATAATTGGCTGTTAAACAGGCTGGTTATAAATCGTCTTTTAAACTTCTCCGTCGTCCTTGTTTACTGTCGACAGTTTAATAACATAGCGAGTTCTTCTCTATATCCCTTTAGGCTATAACTAATAAAGTCGCTATTAGTGGTCGAAATCGTCTCCGCGAAGTAAACGTTCGACGTCTCGATAATTATATTATCCTTTAATAGCCAGATTTTATAAATATATGATCTAGTGTATCCTACGAGCTTACCCACCTTACCTTTAACGTTTATCTTCGTTTTACCTTCTCGTCGTAATATAACATCGGGGATTCGTATAATATAATCGGCGTTAACGGCTCTCAGATGTGCGATATAAAGTTGCCAAACGTTACCTGCGTCTTCTTTTTATTTTTACGCAGGGACGACACCCTTACTATTAACGATAATAAAGTGTAAATAAACAGTTATAAGCCTTAACTCTAGCTAAAGAAACGACGGTAGTCTGCCTGCCACAAGGAGTAATCGAATACGTGATTTAATCTCGCGTACCGCTCGTTCGGCTCTGCCGTTACGTGCTAGGTCGTATACGGGGCTAAACTTAAAGTTAATACCTTTTTTTTAATAAAATTATTCGAACTTAACTGCGCCCACGTTTGTTTCATTGTTTATTATAATAAGTTTTAACTTTCTTCCGAATCGCTGTGTAAAAGTTTACGATAATCGCGAAGATTTAGTCGGGGCAGTTATATTTTATTTTTATCGGCTTAAAAAACAGCTAGCTAAATGCTTTATTAACTTTTATAACCGCTTAGTTATAACCACCAAGCCCTTAAGGTTTAAATTGCGCCACATCGAAGTGTAACACCTCCTTTACGAGCCTCGCGATATTTAAACGTACGTCTTTAAGTATAAAGCTTTTAACGTTATTAATTTCGTATAAGACGTATAAGTTTATATTATACGAGATTTTAATAACGTTTTCTAGCCTTAAAAGACCGTTTATAACCTTTTTTAGTGTTTTTATAAGCGATTTAACGTTTAAATGTCCTAGTCGTTAATATTAAAGGCGTAGCTTTTAACGCTTTATTAAAAGCCGCGTATCTTTTTTAGGGACTCCTCGTTCGTGTTCATCGTCGTAAAATTGGCGTAACAGGTGTGTAAAACGTTAGAGTCTTAAACGTCTTCGTATAGTCTGTGAGCTTTAACGAAGATAATAATTTATTTATAATGGTCGATCATTTTAGTAATAAAGATGCCCTCCGGGGACTTTAAATATTTTTTATCGTACTTTTTACTAGCCTTACGGTGAGAGTGTCCGTTATAGATGTTTTAAACGAGGTTCGGTAAGTGTATAACCCTTTTTAACGTAATTAACGAACGATACATCACCGTTTTCGGTTTTAAACGGAAGGATAACCTTACTTTCTTTATAAACCTTTACGACTCTTTTAATAGTGGTAATCTTACCATTAATCTCTTTTAAAGAGCCAGGCACAAACCAGCCTTCGTTAAGGGTAAGGTAAACGTTGCTGCCCGTGTTGAAAAGCCACGGCACAAGGCCCTTATAAACGTATTCTCTTTCGTCGTAAGATTTGCCTTTAGTGATAGTCGTATTAAAGACGGTATTTTTATATTCTTCCTTAAATTATAACGATATAATAATATAACTAAGATATTCGTATTCGTTATCTTCGTCTTTTTCGGCGGTTTATTCTACGGTAATTAGGTTAATAAAAAACTCCCTTATTTTATCGTCTTTTAACGTAAAGGTTAAAAGCTTTTTACTATCGATAATATTGGTTTTCTTACCTTTAATTATACCTCCCGACTTAAGGCGGAGATAAGGGTGTTTAAAAAAGCATTAGTTCTCTTTATAACCTAGTTTTTTATAGTGGGAACAGACTTTACCCTTACTTAACGATATATACGAGTCGCTTAACTTATTATTATAGTTTTTAACTTATCTCGTTTTTTACCTCTCGTCCTTCTTATAGTTATTTTTTCGATACGTGTCACGTAGCTTTAACAGTGTTATATTCTTAACTTTTTCGTATATCGCGTTATTATCCACCTTAAGATTACGTTTATAGTATATTAAAAAAGTATTAGCACAGTTAAGGTGCTTTTAACGAATAATTTAAATAAAATACGAGAGTTTATAATTAAATCTCGACGGAATTCCGTAAGCTTCGTTATACTTTATAATAAACAAGTCCAAACGTTAAAGACAGGCTTCGATAGTCTCTCCATCTTCTATTTTAAAGTTATAATACTTTTTAACAACGTCCACGGCGCTTATCTATCTATTAAGGCTGTATTTCACCGAAAAATACTTTAAAAAAGCTTTCGGGTTATTAATAACTATGGCTCCGTTTATAAGAGCTGGCTTAATACGAGTTTTAATCAAAAATAAGATTCTGCTTTACGTTTTCCATCCCCATTTGTCTAGGTTTTTAACGTTGATTTCTGGATGCAGCATTTTAATAATAGAGTCGATTTCCATACACTAATGCCGCCATTTATTCGGGCCGTTTAAAACATGCTTCATCAGCTTAGCATACTCCCCAATCCCTTTAAGAATGTCGTCGTCGACTTTTGGCCTGGCAGCCATCGACTCCGACTGTATACGTGTTGGTTCCGATTACATGCGGTACGGTTCGCTCTTTACAGACTCTCGAACATCGTTTTCGAGTTTTACAGCTTGGCGAGCAACTTCTTATGCTGCGGTGATTCTTTTTACGGCTTCAGCCGCCTTGACAGCTTCCTGTTCGGGGTCAAACAACGACTACGCAACCACACTTCGAGAGCGTGGTCTTCTTAGTTCAACCATGCTGTTTCACGTCGTTCAGTGTAGGAAACAGGGGTTGGTCGCTGGTGCGAGACAGGGGTATGTTGTGGAATGAAAAAGAGGTTGTTTTGTTGTTTTTAGTGTTGTCTGGCCCTTACTCGACGAGTTTTAGGTCGTTTTCGTTCGTTTTTTGCCGTGAAGCCTCCACTGACGTGGAATACGGCTGAAAATAAGGTTCTTAATGCTTTTCTGGTTGTTATTGATGTCTTTTCGAGCCTCCGGGCTCACAACCTAACAAAAACCTAGTGTTGGCATTTTTTGGTATAAATGGCTTGTTTATTAATTTTTGCCAAAATTAACGTAATCGTAAGCTTAACCAGTTACGTTACCCTCCTCGTAATTCGTCGCCGTTAATTCCCGTATTATGGTATCGCGACTTTAACCGTAAAGTAAACCCCGTTAAAAAAATTAACCTTTTAAACCCTGCGATATTATATAAAGGACTTTTAAAAAACGATTTTTCTCTCGCGCCGAAAACGATAAAGCCGTTTAAATATAGACATTTTTATAATATAAATCTTATATACGTTAAACGTAGTTTTAAAGTTATTAAAAGCGGTTACTCATATAAATTTTATTTCGACGTCGATACGGTCGACGATATTACGGCACTCGTATATTAAAAGTAAGGTTTCGCCGATATTTTAAACGATATTAAAACCTACCACCCCGGGTAATTATTAATAACAGTGTATTATTTTATAGTGTAAAATTTTTAACCGTTTTTTAAAGTTATAATATATATGCGTAAGTAACTTTAACTACCCGCGCCCAGGTACGTATTACCCGTTTAATTTAATACTTTATTTATAAAAACACTTATATATCGTCGAACTTTTTCTACTTTTAACGTTTACTAATTACGTAACCGTATTTTATAATTTACTTTTATAATATTAAA
Organism: Sporothrix cf. nigrograna; assembly: GCA_019925305.1. Taxonomy (NCBI): domain Eukaryota; kingdom Fungi; phylum Ascomycota; class Sordariomycetes; order Ophiostomatales; family Ophiostomataceae; genus Sporothrix; species Sporothrix cf. nigrograna. The sequence goes on along the minus strand of JADHKR010000001.1, from coordinate 1,089,649 downwards.
GTCGGTAACGATTAGGTAAACAAGGTATTCCGTTAAAAAAAATATTAAAACGGCGATATAATTACAGTTATTAATTTGTTTAAATCTTACGATAAATTATAAAACACCTTTACCTTTTTCGTCTTCTCGGTTGACTTTTACTTGACGGGCTTTTATTAAACGTATATATCGATACCGGCGTTTTTAAATATCTTACGGATGAGAAATAATTATAAAGAATAACGTAAACGTATAATACTTTAATACGTACCGAAACGTTATTACGATATCCGGTAATATAACTATTGAATAAACCACGAGGCTTAATTTATACTTACGCGTATTTGCAAATAAAACCCGTATAATAAACTACGTTAACGTTACGGCGAAAGTTACTCTGTATCTTTTATTATTTATTATTTAACGTTAACTTATTAACTTTTTCAAACGTATTTATTAACATAAATACCGCACCTATTCGTTTCCGCGCCTTATATAAGATACGTGTGTAAAAACGTAATCATACCGGTTAAAAACGTAAAATTAAAGTTTATTTTAACGTTACTGTAACTTTCGCGCCCGGTTTAACTTATAAATATATTACCGTTAAATACGAACGCTTACGGTATAACTATTACGATAATCCCCTTTTACCTCCCGTTAAATACGAATTTACGGTAAACGGCTTTACGATATACGTGTTTGATTTAACGAAAAGTTAGTTTTCGACATTACAATAGTAAATGTGTATTTAATTATAAAAGTATTTCTAAAATTAATAGAAGGCTTTGAAATACCTTACGTCGGTCTCGGTAAATAACTTCGACGTAATAAACTTACGTTTATTTTTATTAATATAGTTAACTAGTTTACGTTCGGCCTCGTTTTTACGTTATAACGCGGTTTTAAGTTATTATAATAGCTCGATCTTAATATTGCATCACGGAATATTAATACGGAAGAAGTTAATCATTTTAATATAATTAAAGAGATTTAAAAGTATACGTGGGAAACCGATTTTTGTAAATACCGCGATACCGTTATTTATTCGCGTAATACTTTTTTGATCGACGATAAAGCCGAGTAAACGTATTAATTAAAATACGAAAAACGCTTTTTTATAAAAACGTATAGTTTATTATCCGCGAAAAACGAGAAGATTACTCTTATACCGTAAGTGTTTTTTAACGGCAAAGTTATAAATAATAATATCGTTAATATATACTTTAATAAAGTTACGAATGTTATCGAGTAAACGATTTATATACCGTTATATAAATACGGGAGTATTACGTAATTTTATTAAAATTATATTAAAGTTTTTTAAATTGCGGCGGTTAATAAAAATTAATATTTAACGATAATTTAAATAAACGGGTAATTAATTAAAAATATCATTATATTATATATAAAAAAGCTTTTACCGGTTATTACTTATATAATATCGGATTAATCGAGGAAAGGGTAAATGTCGGGAACCGTAAACTTATTTAACGGGTGTAAGTCGATTATAATACGGCTTTTCCGTTTATTATTAACAGTGTATTATATTACGAAAAAGGTGTAAGCGATGAAAAGGGTTTACCGTATTTACGGTTTACGTTAAAGTCGTTTATCGGCTTATAAAACTTAAATATTATACCTTTCGTAATAATAATAGTTTTTATCGGTGGAGTTATATATTGGGAATAAGTTTATTTTTTCTTATAAACCGTAACGTATAAGCTTAATATCAAAGTTATTATTTTTTAATTAATAATTCCGTAAAACGGTTTTTTAATCTTAAATATATATATATATATATATAATTTAAAATCCAATTAATCACCTTTTTATTACGACGTTACTCTTCCCGCGAGAAAAGTTACGGCGTTACAGAACTCGAAGTCGATAATATTATATAAACTTTCGTTAAAATACGTAAACTTTTTTAATTAAATTATCGCTCGGTTATCGTATTAATAAATTAGACCTCCGTTAAAAAAATTGTCATGTAATCGTTAAAAACGTCAAATCTAAATAAAGCCAACCTTAAGCTCGCCTCCGCCGTTAATTATATATTTTAAATTAATACTTTGATATTATATATCCCCGGTAAAACAAATATAATTCCCGATATATTATTACGGCTTTTTACGTAAACTTATAATACCGTACCGGAGGATAACGATATTTTAAAAAAAAAGTCACGTATAACGAAACGTTTACCGCGTATTTAACGACCGTTTACACGTTAACGATAATTATAATTTAATCGATAATTACTTACGCGACCGTCGTTACCGTCGCTTTTACTTATACGTTATATACCTTTACGTTAATATTATTCAATAAAACTAATACTTTACGGCCTTTTAAGTTAATAAATAAGTCGCCGTATAACACGATAAGCTCCGTAAGAAATTAATCGAAGGTTATAATAGCGACTTTTTTTAACCATTTTACGAAGCGTTATTAACGAAAAATGATAATTAAAGTAATAATCCGTACGAGGTTTTTTTAACGGTATTACGCTATAAACGAAAAATACGATAAAAATCGTTACGAAGTCGAAAAATTAATACGGACCTTTTTTTAAAATACGTATAAAAGTTTTATCGTAGATTACTTAATTAAATAACTTAATTATACGTATTATAACGATTAATAAATTAACCGCGCCGCTTTAATAAACGGCGTAGCAGATTTAATACGTAATTATAATAGCGTTTACTCTAAAATCCCGGCGTACTTAAACGGACCTCGCCATTAAAAAACCCCGTAAACTCGGCCCGCGCTTTTAAAAACACTATTATTACTTTTATATATTGATAAAAAAATATTAATTAATGCGACAAATAACGTACCCCCCGTTAAACGACGAGTTAATAAAAATAAAAAAGCCGTTACCTTAAAGACGAACCTCTACTTAAATAACCGGTGCGTAAAAATGTCGCCACGGTTTTAATAAACTATCGTCGCGGCGTATAACGGGCGAATATAACTTTAACGCCGCTATTTATATTTATGAAGCTTTTCGCCGCTTACTAATTTTATCTAATCGTATTGCGTACCCGGGTATTTATTTCTTTTATTTACGATCTTTGCCGTTTACTTTTTTATTTATTTTATTTTTACGTTATTTATAATTTTATTTTTTAATATTCGTATTGTTATTTTAATATACGGCTTTTTAAATATATTTTTATTTATACTTATTGTATATTTTTATACTTATTTATCTTTATATAATATAAAAAAATCTATTTTATATATTTTTTATTCATTTTATAAGTTTTATTCTGTTATTTATTACGTTTTTATCAAATCTTTTTACTACCTTAAAAACTCCTTTTTACGTAACTATTATAAATTTATACAACTTTTTTAACCCCGGATTGAAATATTTTTTTTTAACTTAATTTTTAAATTTACGTACGGCCTCGTAAAACGACGTTATAATAATAAATAATTTAAGTGTTCGTTACGATAATAACCTTTTTTTCTCGTTTTAAAAACCCGTATAACGCCGGCCGCTCCCTTAAAAGCCGTTTTTTACTCGTACGACGGCTTCGCCGTCGCCGCGAAAAAAAGCCGCCGCATTATTAACGGTTTACTTAATAAAATTTTTACTCGTATTAAGTTTCTTTTTCGTATTTATAAATAACGTTACCGCCCGCGAAGTCTTTATTAATATTTATAAAATCCCCTGAAACGGTAAATCGACAAGTTAATACGTTATAATTCGTCGAGTTCGCGTAAAGTATAATTCTATAATTATAATTAAACACTTTTGGATAACCCCGAAAATAATTAAACCGTTTACGTACGATATTATTATTGCCTTTTGAGTAATTAATAATTATTTTAAGTTTTTAACGTTTACTTTTTTGACGTTTTTTAACTCCGAATAGACGTATTTTTTATAAAATCCAGACGAGGTAAGACTTTTTAAAGTCGTCGGCGTAAAATAATTATTAAAGGTTAATATAAAGTATTTACGGACGATAAGTTTAATAACCGCCGCGTTATAAAACTTACTTAACTTAATATAATACGCGTCGAAATTAACGCGGCCACGGCGGCGGCGACCGCCCTTACCCCCGTAACCGACCGAACGGATATATTAATGTGTATATTTTACGATTAAAACGTTTTATTTAAAAAGATTCGGTTATAATTCGCGGCTTTCGATAAGTTTAAAAGCTTACCTGTTTAAATAACGGCTTTATAAGCCGAGATTTTTATTATCCGTAATAAGTTAATTAAAACGACGACGCCGAACACGCCGCGCGTTAACTTTTTACCGAACATCCCTTACGCCGCGTAATTAATGGCGGCCTTTTTTAGCCGGTAAACGGCCTCGCCGGTTATATCGTAAACCCCGCTCTTTCTCCGGCGCTCGGCTTCCCGCGGTATTTAAATTATATACTCGTTCAAGCCGACCTTGTTTATTTATAAGCTTGTCCGAGGTCTGTCACCTAGTATTAAAAAGCCAGGCGCGGTAGCGTAACGTGTAATAATAACCCTCCCCCGCTTTTGATTATAAACGCCGTAGCTCGTTTTATAACGGGCGCTCCCGCACGTTCTCTCCGCCCCGTAAACGTTACTCGGCTAATTTAACCGTTTCTAACGTTTTTTCTCGCGTTATTAATAACGTAATAATAAACCCGTTTACCGTAATCCCGCCTTTCCGTTAAGTTACGGTTACCCCGGGCGTTATTAAAGCCGGACTTATAATTAACGTTAACGGCGCCGCCGTTACGGGTGGTGCGGCTCCGACGCCGCCCGTTTTCGTCGTCGACGATAATGATTTAAAGTTAAAATAATTTTAAATAATAACGATAACGACTTAAACGAACTTTTTAAACCGCGACGGTAGTTTATAAGGTTAATAACGTATTTTATAACGGTATAGTTCGTTTTATTAACCCGGCTTTTTTATTTTTTGCGACGGATTATATTAGAGTCCGAAAGATAGATTATTATATAAAAAGGTTAAGTTAATCCTTTCGTTACGCCGGTAATACCGGAAAACCTTTCCTTCTTTTTTTTATTTTTAAAAGTATATTTAAACTTATTAAATTAATGTACAAAGGTTTTTCGTTATATACGCTCAATAAAAGCGCGACTTTTTTAATTATCTTTTATAACCTTTAAACCTCTTTATTTTAAAAGTAACACTTATTATAATACGGTTAAACGTTATATTATAAATAATAAAAAAGTTTAATCTTTTAACTTTTCACTCGTTGACTTATAATCGGGGCGTTTCGCCGGCGTATCTACGGGATTACTTTTCCCCGTTTAATATTTAATCTTAAAATTAAGTAATATTAAAAAAAATTAATTCAACTTTCTTACCGTTTCACTTTTATTAATTTATAAATATTTTTAAATTAGAATATTTAAATAAAACCTCGACTTTATAACGCTTATTATTTGAATATTACCGTTAATATTTCAAATACTTTACGATAACTATTATTTTTTAATCCATAGTATTATAATAAAGTTTTAACCCTTTTCACTTTCGCGATTTAAATACGATTTAGTAATATTTTTTATCTTCTTCCTTTTAAAATAAAACGTTTACTTTAACGTCTTTCGAAACGTTAATTCTTTAACGTAATAATAATACGGGATTAAAGTAACGTAAAAGCGGCGTGTTAAAAGCTCGTTAATTATATATTTTCTTAATTAAACCGTTTTATGTCTTTTTTATTATTTCGTGAAGTAATATTATAATCTTTAAGTAACCGTATATAAATCGTCGGTAAAAGTTATAAAACCTTAAAAAAACCTATACGTCGTAAAAAAAGGTAAGTTTAAGTTATTATTTTATTATTATAATTTCACAACCTCGTTTAGTCGTACTTTTTAAATAATAAAAATAAACTTAAAAAACTTAACCTTAATCGTATAAAACTTACACTTTTTCGGGTTAACGTATAATTAAACTCCCCGTAATTTTTTAATACCTCGCGTAAATATCGCGTGTACTCTTCCCGTATACGCGAGAAAATTAATACGTTATTTATATATACGATATAAATAATATTAATAAACCTACATAATATTATATAAATATAGTATTAAAAAGTAACGGACGTGTTAATAAAGCTGAACGGGAGTATTACGTACTCGTAATAACTGTATTGCGTACGAAACGCCGTCTTCTACTTATATTTTTTTTAATCCGAATATGGTGGTACGCGTCATTAATATCGAGTTTAAAAAAAAACTACGCCCCGTTAATACGATTCAAAATTTTTAAAACTTAATAAAAAGGTATACCGATTTTGAATAATAATTTTATTAAGTCCTCGATAATTAACATAAAGACGTAAAGTGCCGTTTTTTTAAAGACGAACAACATAAAAACACTGGTTAAGCTTTTTAATAACTAAATACGCGTACTTTTTAAGTTTTCCGCGATATAAAAGCGTGACTTTTTTTAAAAAAAATCTAATAACGGGTAAATAAATTTATATAAAGGTTAAGTATTTTTTTAATAAGTCGATCGCTTAGTCCGTTTCTTTCGACAGAGGAATAATCGTAGTTTACGTTATATTAAATACGTTTACGTAAACACAGACATTTTTAAAAAGATCGTCGCGCTATATACGCGCCGGTTTTTTTCCTCGTCTTTTAATAATACTTTATTAAATATATTAAGATACCGCAAAGTTATTATTATCATATATATTACCGTAAAGTTACGTGTAAGTTTTATAAATCATCGTAAAAGCTTTACGTTACTCTCTAACTTACTATAAGTAAATTATTAAAAGGTCCGGGTTAAAATATCTATATCAAACGCTTTTAAATTAAAAGTCTTTAGTAATAACGGGCTTAAACTCTTTTACGGAGGTTTATAAGTGTAAAAGGAACTTTTTGAACTTTAAACGTCTCGATATTATATATATCGGCCGATATTACTTACGGGTTTAAATAATCCGTCTTACGTAATCGTATCTTTTTAATAAATCAATGATTAATAAAGTTAAACCTTACTTTAATATTTAACTTTACTTACGTATTTTCGTCGCGTAATTTATAATCTATTATTACGGCTTACCGGGTACGTTTTATAAGTATTACCCTTTTTTTTTAAAGTGTAAAGTTAACGGTTACTAGTTTTTTAACGCCGGCTCCCGTTTAATAATTATTTTTTAAAGGTATATTAATTTTCGAGCTTTTTACGCGGTATTTCTTTATTATGTCTTTAAACGTTTTTAAGTATTAATCTTATTATATTTTTAAAAATTAATCGAAATGAAAGTATACCGAAACAACGCGTCGGCGTTTCCATTAATACGCTTTAAGTTAAAACTCGAAAAGTAATTTTAATTATCGGATCTAATAAAATTTTTTTTTAAAACGTCGACTTATTTTTAAATATAACCACTTTAATTTTAATTATAAGATCGCGGGTATATCGGGGTCGCTTCGTTAACGACGCGTATTTCTCCGCGCGTTAAAGTCTCCCTTTAACTCTTCCTCGGATTTTAAAGACCGGGACTCGTTTATCGCGCTTTTTATAACGCCCTTTTATCGTGTCGTTTACGAGTTCTCGGCTTGACGCTGCCTTACGTTTTTTAAGTACCCGGGCTGCGAGCTCCCGGTACTCGTCGCTTTTTTTAATTAAAATATATTTATTAAAAGGTTTAATCTTTAAACTAAAATTAAAGGCCTTTTTTTTAGTTAAATTATTAAGTTAAAACGCTGTAACGCCGAAAGTCGCGACGTATTATAATTAATATTATAGTTTTTTTGACTATTATAATTGAGTATCCCGGGGGAGAAGACTTAAAAAATTTAATAACGATAAAGATAAGTAAATATAAAAAAGAGTTAGTAAAAGAAAGGTAAGTTTATATTTGTAATAAGATTAAGTCTTGTTCTTTTATAATATTATACGTGGGTGGTCGTTTTTTTATCGAAGAATTAATTAAGTGTTTAATCGTACGGGTTACGTTAACGACTAGCACGCGAATAGTAGGGCGAGACTTCCTTAAACCTTTAGGCTTTAATAGCTTACCTTACTCCTTTTATTCTTCACTATACTTTTTATTACTACCCTTACGTGACTCTTTTTTAAGGTTATTAAATATTTATAATAAGTGCCCAGTTAAATCGATAATTAAATTACGTTAATAAAGCTTATAATATCGCGTTAATAAGTCTCGCGTTAAATCTCGGCCACTTTAATAAATTATTTCTTTATAATATCCGGCTTTAAAAAGTCGATAAACCCGTTAAAGCGGAATTTTAATATTAACTCGTTCGGTAAGACTTTTAATATATTTGATATAACGTTATTTAATAAAAATTATAATACCGTTACGACGTAATTTTAAAAGACTTTTAAATATATTATATAATAAAAGAGAATAATAATTTTTACGGTTTAATTTTTACGTTCCGGTAAACCGTTCGTTTAAACGTAATATACCGTAAAAAAAGTGGCGAAATTAAAAGGCGAGGATAAATTAATTTAAAATACGACGAAACGTACCACTTTAAGGCCACTCGTATTATAACGTAATTAAAGTGTATTTTCTTTTTTATAAGTATAAAAAAAGATGAAACTACGTTACTTATTTTTTACCTTATATATTAAACCGGTTAAACGTACCGTCTTAAACCCGCCGGCTTTTTTTTATCGATTTAAACAATAAACTTATTATACTATAGGGTAATTATAAATTTTATTATTAATATACTGCCGGTATTAATTATCGGAACGTTATAGAAGATTCGATATCTATGACTAACTTTATACTATCACTTATAAATTTTTAAAAAAAAACCTTATTTATCCCCCGGCCACTCGACTTATATAACCGCCGATTAAGCTTTTATAATCTTATAAGCGTTTTTACTTAGGATTAAGATATTTTAAAGCGAATTATTAAAGATTGAGACTTTAAGTTTACGTTGGATATTTAAATTAAAATTTAAAACGACACGTTTTAATACCGTTGAAATATATGACTCCGGTTTATTATACTCGTTATAATAATAAAGTAATTAATCGAAAATAACTTAAAAGGTAAAGTAAAAGTGCCGTTATACCGTAATACCGTCGGGGAGAACCTCGTATAAATTATTATTTTAACTATTATTTTTCGTTAATAACGCCTCGCGAAACGGTAAAAAAAAAAGTCGTTATTATAACCTTTGATTAATTATTTACGGAATGTATCGTTAAATTATACGGCGACTTGTTTATTAACTTAAAAAGGCGTAAAGTATTAATCTTATTAAATAATATCGGCATAAAAGTATAAAGTAAAAGTAAAAGCGGTAGTAACGTCGGTCGCGTAAGTAACTATCGATTATATTATAATTATCGTAAATAGTCGTTAAATACGCGGTGGGCGTTTCGTTATACGTAACTTTTTTTTAAAACATCGTTGTCGTTCGATACGGTGCTATAAGCTTATTTAAAAAGCCGTAATAACATATCGGGAACCACGTTCGTTTTATTAAAGATATATGATATTAAATTATTAAATTAGAATATATAATTAACAGCAAAGGCGAGCTTAAAGTTCGCCTTATTTACATTTAACGTTTTTAATAAAGTGTGTATAACGATTCCTTTAACAGAAACATAGTTCATTAAAACGACGGCCGTAACTTTTCTTGCGGGAGGAGTAACGTCGTAAAAAGAAGGTAATTAATCGGATTTTAATACTTCGTTTTAAGTTTAATAAATAATTTCGACGTAATAAACTTACGCTTATTAATACGGTTTGTTAATTTACGTTTAGCCTCAATTTTACGTTATAAAGCGGTTGTAAATTATTATAATAGTTCGATTTTAATACCACGGAATATTAATACCGAGGAAGTTAATTATTTTAATATAATTAAAAAGATCCGAGAGCGTACGTAAAAAACGATTTTTAAATACTGCGATACGGTTATCCGTTCGCGTAATACCCTCCCCGTCGACGATAAGGCCGAGTAAGCGTATTAACTAAAAGACGAAAAACAGTTTCTCTATAAAAACGTATAGTTTATTATCCGCGAAAAACGAAAGGACTACTTTCAAATACAGTAAGTGTTTTTAATAGTAAATAAAAAATAATAATATGGTCGATATATATTTTAATAAAGTTACGAAAATTATTGAATAAACGATTTATATATCGTTACGTAATTACGAAAGCGTTATATAATTTTATTAAAATTACGTTAAAGCTTTTTAAATTATTACGGTTGAATTTTCAACTGTAATTTAAATAAATTAATGATTAATAAAAAAATACCGTTATATTATATATGAAAAAAGGCTTTTATTAACTATTACTTATATAATATCGGATTACTCGAAGAAAAACGTCGGGAACCGTAAACTTATTTAACAGGCGTAAGTCGATTATAATACGGCTTCTTCGTTTATTATTAACGGTACGTTATATTATAAGAACGGGATAAACGATCAAAACACTTTACCGTATTTATATTATTTTACTTTATAAGTAAAGTATATCGTAACGTTCGTCGATATACTTACCGTTTTATAAACTTAAAGGTACGGCTTTACGTTTTAACGTTAGTTTTATCAACCTTTTATAAACGCGATACGTATTATATATTTAAAGTTTCGAAACGATACCGCGGCTTATAAACATTTCGCAGTATTTAATTATTAAAGCTACCACTCGGGCTTTTAGAACGGGATTTAAAAAGTAAATATAAGCGCCGCTAAACGTTACCGAGGTCGGGACGTTTAATAATATCTCGAGACCGTATAAACGGTACGTTAACGGGGCGAAAGTTATTAAAAATTATATTTTCCGGTCGGAGACTCGCGTCGCGTTTACGAGTATTTATAAACGGTAGTTTGATATTTAAAAAAAAGCCTCGGTCGATTTAAAAAGTTAGTTACGAGTGTATAATAGTAGTTTATTAACCGGGCGTATATTACGTTTACGTTATCGGTATCGACGTAACTAAGAAGTTAATAAGCCGTATTTATATATATTTAATAATAATAATCTACTTTAAACGCTCGGTCAACGGGTTTAAAGGAAATCCGTTAAACCGGGTTTTAAAACCCTCAGACGGAAAACTTTAACGATTACTTTAATTTTATTAAAAAAAAGGGTTTAAAAAACGCGTTAAACTCGTAAGTGTCGAGGTTAAGCGGCGATACGTTTAAAAAAGTCAAATTTGAATCGAGGGTTTTTAAATACTTTAAGTAGTTTAAATTTTAACGCCGCGGTATTTTCAAGTTTTTTAATTAAACGGTAGTATACGATATAAGTAAGTACGGTAGGCTCGTCGTACGAGTATATATTATTTATTACCGCGGTTAAGTGAAATTTCTTATAATTTTAAACGAAGTCGTTATAACCCGTTTTAATGTTTAATAAAGTGTAAAACACCGCTTTTAATAAAACGAACTTTAAAAAAGGGGTGAATCATATATTAAAGGTTTTAATCTGGATATATAAACCCCACTTATTATTCATATACTTTTTATTATACGTGTTTAACGTTTACCGTTTTTAAAGCCGTTATATAAAAAGATCGCGAAGTTTTTAACCGTTACAATACGGTAACTTATTTTAATTAATAAATCGGCTTTTCGTAATTTTAAAATACTTTAATATCCCGGGTATTGTTTAATTTTAATTCGATGTTTGGTAAGGCGGCGTGTCGAGGATTTTTTTTTAAATCGTTCTTATTATCCGCGTAAAGTTAAACCGTTCCGGTTTAGTTTTTATATTCTAATACGATTACCGGTTATAAGCCCCGTAAAACGTTTACCGCCTTGGCGTCGAAAACTTATAATATAATATAAATATTACCGTTACTTTTAACAGTAATATTATTATTTATTTTTAATCGTATGCTTACAACCGTACCGTAAGTTATTATTTTAATCGAACAATTATAACCCGTTCAAATATATAATTATATTATTTTCGAAGATTGTACGCATTTAAGTAATAAAGGCTTTAACCGTTTTTTTCGTTATATACCGTATATCGGATTTTTTTATAACCCGGTTTATACCGGGGTTTTGTTAAGGTAAGTTTACGTATATATAAAAAGGGTTCGGCTTAAAGTTAAATATTAATTTGGGGGCGGGAGGGCGCCCCGTGCCTTTTACTTTTAACGTTCGTTAAAATCTGGGCTTTTTTAATTAACGGGTACGTTTTATTTACCGTATCAATACATAAGGTTCATTTTTATTGATGTACGACCTATTTAAGGGTAACGTTTACCGTAAAAAAGTTTAAGTCTTTAAATAAAGCTTAAATCGGGGTGGTTTTTTAAGCCGGGAGTATTATCTTTATTAACTTTATTAACGTTTTTTTATTAAGTCGATATACCTTTTTTTAACTTAAATAACCGGTATATTAACCCGTTTTTTACTACGGTTAATAAAAGGTTTCGTACGTTTAACGTATTTTACCTCCACTTTATATAAAAGGGAGAGCACGTATTACGTAACTACCCTCCGTAAAAACGTTAAAAAGTGTTATATTTAGTTGTATTAAAAGATTTATAATGTTTTATTAACTTTAAACGTTTAATACTTCTCTCCTTTACGTATTTACGAAAGTTAAGCCGTCGGTCGAATTAAACGTTTAATTAACGTAGGCCGGGGTGTCTTTTATTTAAGTTGTCTTTTTTTAAGTCTTACGATTAAAAGGGGGGGGCTATGTCCGATTAATTAAATTATAAGTGTTTCGCCGTTTATTATTGCTTTTAATGGCGGGTTATTAACGTTTTTTTCCGGTTAATATAAATTAATTTAAACTTTTCGGGCGCGAAGGCCACCTTATTCGTATAGTCTTAATATATAATAACTTTAATTTTTAACGTAAGTTACGGGTGTTATCGATAATAAATTTAAATGTTTTAATAATAACGATATCGTTAATATATTTTAAGCGGACCGTAAATGTTTAACGGAGTAACTCCGTCATATACAATATAAATAATATAAAGGAATTTTTTTTATGACGTATTATAAACGACCTTATAAAAGTTAATATTTTTTTTAAACGTACTTTTACTTTACGCTTTATTAAAAATATTAGATAAACTTAAGTAACTTATCCGGTTGATTATTTTTTAATTAGAAAATAAAGGGGAAAAGGTGTATTAAAACCTTTTATACGTCGGCCGTAAGTAAAAAACTTCGTATTTTTTATTTGAAGCTGATTAAATATCGTATATTACCGTATACGTAAAGTTCATTTTAAACCGTCGTAATAACGCCCCGTAATATTACGGGTTAATAATCTTATATTAAAAGGCCGTTTATATTATAAGGCGAGCGATGAAATGTTTAAAGCCTTTAATAATATAAAAGATTAATGTAATAAGTTTTTAAAAGCAAAATTTTTTTTCCGCCTTTTAATAAAAAAAACCTCGGCTCCCTTTTACGTTTTAAAAAAAAGCTTTTACGTAAACACCTATTATAAAAGGTATTTACGAAGTTTTTAATATATAATTATATTACCCGAAGTAACCATACCGTTACGCCGTTTAACTTTAAAGCCGATGTCGTAACGCTTATCGTATTAACGTCGATCTTTTCGTTATTAGTTTTAATAAGTTAAAAGATATTATACCTCGGCCGCGGCTTTAAAAAAAGGTCCGAGTATAAGTCGTTTTTAACGGTAAATCGCTTTAAAATAACCTTTTTTAAAGCCTCCGCCTTATTTAAATTCGTCGTATAAGTTTATCCGTTTATAAGGCAGGCGGGTGACTGGTAGGCGGGGACGAGCCAGGCAGGCAGTGGTAATATTCTGACTAAATAGGCACAAGTAAGGGACAGGGTGAAGACGAAGACGTAGCTCGAGGAGCTACAATACAGGATGCAGGCGGATGTCAAACTAAATACAGGGTTTAGGGGCTAGGCGGTGTACGGCGGCAGAAGGGTCGCCGCCAGGCGGTGTGCAGCGGCAAGATACTTGCGCTGGTCTGTGATAACCGGGGGCGTAACGTACCGGATAATAAAGTTATATTATTTAACGAGGCGGTATATATTAACGTCGTTTTTAACGTCGCTAATAACCTTCGTTTAATATATTAGTTTAACTTATCGTATTACGGTATAAAATATTCCTTTAACCTCGTATAACTCTTTTAATAAGGTTAAACCCGCTTTATAAACGATATCCACTTTCGCGAACTTTTTATATACTTTTTTATAATATTCGTTATATTAATAGTTACTCCGGTTAAGTTACTAATAAAAAAAGTTATATAAGGTTACCGCGGTTATTAAAGCGTCTTTGATAATTACGGCCGCGGATTTTAACTTAATTATAAAAAAAAGGTTAAAATATAAATACTTATTATAAATTATTTGATAAACTTAATTAAAACGGGTAGTTTTTCTCTTCAATACTTTTTTAACCCCATCTATCGTTTTAACGGGTTAAAATAAAAAGATGTCCGTTAATAATAATTTATAATCCGATATTAAACGGATATTTCGTTAAACTTTAATTTTAACGAAGGGTATATTATTAAAAGTAATATAGATTATGTAACTTACTTTATAAGTTATTATACTTAATTCTCCGATGAAGTTTATAAATTAAACGTAACTTTGACGGATAAGTTTTATACTTTTGTTATACTTTTAAACTTTAAGTATTTATAGTTAAAGTCGCCGCTTATAAAATAACTTGAAAGGTTAGAAGTAATAACGTAATATATAACGTTAACATTTCTTTCGTATTCTTAAAGCTTTATAAACATTGAATATAATTAAATTATTCACTTTAACTTATAAAAAGTCTTAAAAAAGAATTATATTTATATTATATAAACTTAAATAAATCTTAACGTACGTTATAACTCGCCGTTTATTTTTATTTATATATTCTTAATAATTTAATCGTATACCGGTAAAAATAACGTATATAAAAGGTACATTTAAGTTTTAAAAGGTAAAAAAGTATATAGTTTCTACACTTAAACGACGTCGATACCGTATGTCACGGCGGGCAGGCTGGTGACTGGTAGGCGGGGACGAGCCAGGCAGGCAGTGGTAATATTCTGACTAAATAGGCACAGGTAGGGGACAGGGTGAAGACGAAGACGTAGCTCGAGGAGCCACAATACAGGATGCAGGTGGAAGTCGGACTAAATACAGGGTTCAGGGGTTAGGCGGTGTACGGCGGCAGTATACCTGCCGGGCTGGTCTGTGACACCGTATTCGGAGTAAAGTTTAAAAAAATATACGGTCGGGTTTTTTTAAACGTTTATTTAAATATAGAATCGAATCGTAAGATTAACGGTAGTTTAATATCTAGAGTACCCTTTATTTAATGATTAAGTATAAGTAAAAAAAGGTACGTCGGGTGTCGGGTTTATACTTATAAAAAGAGTATATTTAAAAATCTTAATCTTATTTAACCCTTTTTAAAAAAAAACGGTCGCGTTTACCCCTTTTTTAATCGGGGTCGGTGTCGCGGGTGTTATAGTTACGGCTTTTTTTTATTACTTTCCGACCAATATCGTCTTTTAACCTTACGGTTTTAATCTTTTTTATACTACAGTTCATTTATATCGGAGTTTATTAATATACTTATAAATTTTATAATTATATACTTTTAAAAAAATGTACGGGGGTCCGGCTTTTAAAGCGTTATTAATTTACCTCGGTTTATTTAATCATTTATAAATTTTCGTACTCGTTTATTTACGGTTTAATATTTTATTTTTACCGTTATTAAAGTAACGGTTTAAAAAAGGTCGCGTGTTTTACACTTTAAAGCTTACTTTAATATATTAAACGCCGTAGTGTTTAATCCGGCGTAATTAACCGAAATTAAAACGGGTTATTATTATACCGCCTTCAACGGTCGGTTTAACCGGGCACTTATCGTACGTAGTTTAATATAAGCTTTAATAATTCGCGTATTTAACTTCGGCCTCGTACGTAATTATTATATAAGTACCCTTTAAAATTCCGTTATACTTATCGTACTTACGCGGTTTCGTATAAATGTTTAAATTATAAAAGCTTAAATATGTCACGGCGGGCAGGTAAAAGGTCGGGTAGGCGGGAACGAGTTGGTAAATAACAGTATATTATTTATGGCTAGTCTTTTAAGAAGTGCAGGTAGGGGTCAGGTTAAAGACGAAGACGTAGTTAAAGGAGTTATGATACAGGATGTAGGCAGGCGTCAGACTAAATACAGGCTTTAAGGGCTAGGCGGTGTACAACAGTAGAATGCTTGCCAGGCTGGTCTGTGACATAAGGCCGAGGACCGGGCTTATAAGGGTAACGGCGGTGGAAATTTTTCATTAATTGTGCAGCGTTCTTTAAATATATAGCAGGCTCCGCGGTGGGCTCGTCGTAGCTTACGCATTTAACCACGTACTTTAAGCGGCGGCCTCCGCGGCCGCGGGTTTTTTAGTAAGAGTCGAGGATCTCTTTTACCTCGTACTCTTTTCCACCGGCCACCTTAACGTATAATAGCGGGTTAAGCTTTTAACCGGGTAAGGGTTCGTTATCGGCGGGCTTTAAACGATTTACGTAAAAAATAAGGTGGATGTTTATCGAAGACGGTAAATCGAGACGGTAAGCTTAAATATTGATTACTTCGGTAACGCGGAACGGGCCGAGGTTTTTTTAATTTAACTTTTTTTACGGGCGGGCGGTACGGACGTTACGGGCGTCTAGTTAAACGTATTAACCGACTCGGAAACGGCGGGCGGGACGGCGGTGGCGGTTCGTTTAAAATTTATAACGGGTTTAAGTAACGGAAGACTTAGTTATTACCGATTATTTAAAATATATAATTATATAAATTTGTATTTTTATACGTACCGTATATAATTACCTTTTACCGTGTTAAGTATTAATTACCCGTTATATTTTATTACCGTTTTATAAGAATAAAACCTTTTTTTTAACTTAATCACTTAATAAAGACTTTTATTATATTTTTAAAAGGTGTTTTTATAATAGTAATAACGACTTTTATTTAAACTTTAACCGTATTTTATTTAAATAATATTTAATATTATATCGACCGTTTTAAAAAATATTACGACTTTTATTTAATAAGTTATTAAAATGTAAGTTATATAAAAACGAATCGATAAACTTGAAGTTTAAAATAAATAAAGTATTAATTAACTTTTATATTATTAATAATTATAATTAATCGTTAAAAGTTTAAAGGACCCTTTTAAGATTCCCTTTTCGAAAAAGTACGACGGTAATTAAGCCGGGTTAAAGGCTTTTTTAATACAATACCGTTTATACTTCGAGTATTAAACCTTTAACTTAAACGACGGCGTAAATAAAGTA
Source organism: Sporothrix cf. nigrograna (assembly GCA_019925305.1). Classification (NCBI taxonomy): domain Eukaryota; kingdom Fungi; phylum Ascomycota; class Sordariomycetes; order Ophiostomatales; family Ophiostomataceae; genus Sporothrix; species Sporothrix cf. nigrograna. The sequence continues at coordinate 1,072,377 of JADHKR010000001.1, read as the reverse complement.
CTTACGGTTATTATATACTTAAATAAACCGGCTGCGGCTTAAGCTTAACCTTACCTCGATAACTACCTTTAATATAAGTATAAACCGGACGAAATAAACGACGAAACGAAAAAAATGTTTACTTCGTTTAAAGCCTTTAATAAGATTTTATAAGATACGTTTAACGACCCCGATATCGACCGGGAATACGAACGGAAGTTACTCCGCCTTCGTTAAATTAAGTTTACATCGGCTTATATTAACGAGTTTAAATAACTAATAACCCACCTCGAGTAAGACGACGAGCCGGTTATAACCCGGTACTACGAAGGCTTTAAAAATAACGTTAAAGACGAATTTAATAAAAGTCCTCGATTAAAACTTTTTACGGAATATTACGGGATGGTTATTATTATCGATAACCGATTATACGAGCGGATGTTATAAAAGAAAAAGTAGCGCGGGTACGAGAATAAAAATATTAAAAAAAATTACGGTAACCGTAATAATAAATAAAAGGAACGCCGTTATTAAAACGAGCTTATATAGTTAAATAAAACTATTACCGAGCCACCTTAACGTAAAAAGCCCGTAAAAAAATGTTATAACTGCGGACGGGAAGGATATTACGTTTAAAATTACCGTGAGAAAGTGCCCGAGGGAAAAATAATAAAGGCGATAACTCTTTTAAAGCTTATAAACACTTACGGGGCCTTTAATTAAACGGCTTATTACGACGACGACTGCCTTATCTACGAGAGCTAGAAGATAAGTAGTGGTTATTTCCCCCGGAAGTTAAAAAGTAAGGGTATCCGAATGTCACGGTGGGCAGGCTGGTGACTGGTAGGCGGGGACGAGCCAAGCAGGCAGTGGTAATATTCTGACTAAATAAGCACAGGTAAGGGACAGGGTGAAGACGAAGACGTAGCTCGAGGAGCTATAATACAGGATGCAGGCGGAAGTCAGACTAAATACAAGGTTTAAGGGTTAGGCGGTGTACGGCGGCAGTATACCTGCCGGGCTGGTCTGTGACATTACTCCCCTCCTCCACGGCCGAGCTCCGTTAAGGCCGGGGTCTAGGCTTATAAGGGTAGCGGCGGTGAAAGTTTTACACTAGCTGCGCGGCGTTTTTTAGGTACGCGGCGGGCTCTGCGGTGGGCTCGTCGTAGCCCACTTACTTGACCACGTACTTTAAACGGCGGCCTTCACGGCCGCGGGTCTCCTAGTAAGAGTCGAGGATTTCTTTTACCTCGTATTCTTCTCCGCCGGCCACCTCGACGTGTGGCGGTGGGTTAAGCCTTTAACCGGGTAAGGGTTTATTATCGGTAGGTTTTAAACGGTTTACGTAAAAGACCGGGTGAATCTTTATCGAGGACGGTAGGTCGAGGCGGTAAGCGTGGGTGTTAACCACTTCGGCGACGCGGAACGGGCCGAGGTTTTTTTAATCTAACTTTTTTTACGGGCGGGCGGTGCGGACGTTACGGGCGTCGAGCTAAACGTACTAGCCTACTCGAAAGCGGCGGGTAAGACGGCGGTAGCGGTTCGTTTAAAACTTATAACGGGCTTAAACAACGACTAGTTCGGAGCGGGCGTAGTCGAGGATCTCTTTTATTCGGGCGGCGAACCGTTCGGAATCTTTTTAAACGGCGGACGGGGTAAATAAGTCGACGGGTTCGAACTTTATCCGGGGGTAGAAGCCGTACGTTAAAAAGAACGGCGATAAGCCGGTGTTTTCGGAGGTTTAAAAGTTAATAACGAATTCGGTTAACGGTAATTATTCCTCCCAGTCGTTTTATAAGTAAGACACGTACGCGCGTAAGTATTATTTTAAGCCGGCGTTAACTCTCTCGGTTTAACCGTCTGTCTTAAGGTGGTACGCAGTCGATAAAACACTAGTAATCTTTAAACGTCTTATTAAGTGTTTTTAAAATTCGGACACGAATTAACTTCCGCGGTCGGACACGATTAACCGGGGTAGGCCGTGTAACTTTTATACGTGGTAGATATATAAGCGGGCGGTCTCTTCGGCGTTATAAGTCCTTTAATAAAGGATAAAGTGGCGTATTTTAATTAAACGGTCGACTATAACGAAGATCGCGTCGTACTTACCGCTCGCGGGTAAGTGCGTAATAAAGTTTATCGAGATGTGTTATTAAACGCGTTCGGGGATCGGTAAGGGTTTTAAAAGGCTTTAATAACCTTTACGGGACGGGTTGCTTTTTCGGTATATTTAACACTTCTTTACCTATTAGGTTATATAATGTAATATACCGGGTTAGTAAAATTCTCGGGATAAAAGGTCGTACGTCTTCGCGCGGCTTAAGTGGCCGGCGACGGGGGCGTCGTAGTAACGGCGTAATAGTTTTACTTTTAAGTTTAAGCTGTCGGGCACGTATAAACGGTTTTAATAATATAAACGGCCGTCTCGCTCTTTGTATTTTACGAGCGTAATTAACGGGTGGCGGTCGGCCGAGGTTCGGAGTGCGGTTTAAATCGAGCGGACCGTCTCGTCCGTTTCGTACGCTCGAGATATTTAATCTTTTAAGTTATCGGGTAAGGTTATTACCTTTAAGCGTAAATATAAGGTTAAGTTATAACTTTTTAATACGACTTAACTTTAGTGGTGGAGGCGATTATGCCCCTCTTTTAAAAGGTTTTTTAACCTTTTAATTAACGCGTCGGGCTTCGCTTTTTATTTTTTAAAGCGGTAAGTGATTTAAAAGTTAAAACGGGATAAGAATTCGGATTAACGGGCTTAACGGCGGTTTAATAGCTTCGTTATCGTAAAGTATTTTAAGTTTCGGTGGTCGGTGATAACTTAAATCGGGGACGGGGTGCCTTTTAGTTTAAAACGTTATTTTTCGAAGTAACGGATAATAACGAGTAACTTTTTATCGTAAATCTCGTAATTATACTCGGTGGTAGTATACTTTTTCGAAAAAAAGGTAATAAGGCGGAAGACTTTATCGTCGTCGCGTTACGATAATATATTAACGGCTACGTAATCCGACGCGTCGGTTTTTAAAACGACGTTTTTATTTTAATCGAAGTGGGTTAAGATAAGTATAAACGTAAACTTAACTTTTAAAGTTTAAAAAGCGGCTTTATAAACGGAGGACTAGTAAAACGGGACGTTTTTTTTAATTAAGTTAACGAGCGGGTTAATTACCTTTAAATAATCTTATATAAACCGGCGGTAAAAGTTACCGAAGCCGATAAAAGTTTATACGTCGGTGAGCTTTTTCGGGGTTTATTAGTTAACGATCGTAGTAATCTTCTCGGGATTTATACGGACTCCGCCACAGTTAACTAAAAGGCCGAGGAACTTGGTTTCGGGAACGTAAAATTCGCACTTAAATATTTTTACGAATAGTCTTACCTTACGTAAAGCTTGTAAGATTAGGCGGAGGTGTTCGGTGTGCTTTTATCGGGAGCGGTTATAAATTAAAATATCGTTTAAGTAAGCGGTGTAAAATATATTTAAGTGTTCGCGAAAGGCGTCGTTAATATATCGTTAAAACGTAACGGGCGCGCCGGTTAACTTAAACGGTATAATTAAGCTTTCGTATAAGCCGAAGCGGGTTCGGAAGGCGGTTAAGTACTCCTTTCCTTGCCGGACACGGATATTATTAAAGGCGGATATAATATCGATTTTAAAAAAGTAACGTATTTTAAATAAGTTATTTAGTTTCTTTTATAAACGGTAACGGGTAACGGTTTTTAACTATAACGGCGTTAAGTGCGCGGTAGTCTACGTAAAAACGTAGGCCGCCGTTAAACTTTTAAATAAATAAGACGGGCGAGGCGACGGGGGAGGAGCTCGGGCGGATAAATCCTTTACGTAAGTTCTCTTTTAACCACTCTTTTAAGGCTAATAACTCGGTACGGGATATCGCGTATAACGGGCCGAACGGCGGAGTCTTCCCGTTTATTAACGGTATATAATAGTCGTACGGGCGGTGCGGGGGTAGCTTCTCAACCTTTTTAAACGAGAAAACGTCGGAGAAGTCGGCGATCTCGTTAAGTAACGGGTTTAATTTTTAATAGGCGGGAGTCGGGCGTTAGTCTTTTAATAAGTGGTCGATTTATTCGACGGTAACGGTGTATAAACGGTGTTCGCGGCGTTTCGCGTATAAAGTCGCGGCGCGTAAAAAGACGGGGGCGATATCTCGGGTAAATAAGGCCTTAAGCCGGTCCGCGTACGCACGTGGGCGGGCTTTAACGGGGACGTTATATAACGCTTTTAACTTCTCGGGGCGGTTAAACACGTTATAGTGTTAACGGTAGTATTCGTTATCGAAAGATAACGTATAGTTAACGAAACGGACGGTCGGGTCGTATTATTTAAATTAAAGTATCCTTAACACGATCGGGTAATAAACGAGTTACGTAACGAAAAATAAAGTGTTTTTTTATACGTGGTTTTAAATACGTAACTAACCTCGGATATAATAAAAGTAAGTCCCGCTTTCGGCGGTTCGGCCGTCGAACACTTCGATTTTAAAAAAGCGTCGTAATAATTATATCGGTAGTTAACGCTCGCGCGTTTAACTTTAATCGATAAAGTATTTACCTTTAACACCGGTGTCGGCGAGGGCGTAAGTCGGAAAACGTCGGTCTCGGACGGTTAATTCGGCGGGTAAGATTATTAAGTCGGATCGTTAATTATATTCTTCTTTAATAAAAAGTTTATAAGCGGCGGCGGACGAAAGGCGGATCGGAAGACGGGGGGGCGTAACGGGTAAGGTTTAAATACGACTTACTTTAAACGAGTCTTTTTTTTCGAAGATTAAAAAGAGTGGCCGGACGACCGCGACGAAAGGCGGGAGGAGCGGGAGTTACGGCGTAAACTACGTCGGCCGCGAGAGGGTCGGCGGGCGACGACGTTTTAAAGTTCGGGGGCGGTGGCGTGGCGGAGGCTTAAAGGGCGTTAAGGACGGGTGTTTAATTTAAGGTAAGAGGCGATAAAGTGGTTTTTCGAGTTATAACGGTAACACTCGCCGCGCTCGCGGCGCGTGTTCCGGCGTTAGTTAAATAAGTTTATCGCGTCCGCGTCGCGGGTAACGATCGGTCGGGCGGTAGGTTTAACGGGTTAATCGGCGTAGCTTTAAGCGGGCCGAAGGTTTTATAACTCGCGGGTGGTGGTTAATTATATATAACGACGTTAACGATTATCGAGGTTTTAAAGGAAGGTCGTAAACTCGGCGAAGGTTTAAGCGGCGGGCGGTGAGTGGTGGAGTAATATAAACTATAACTCCCGGGATAAGTTATTTTTTAAGAGTGACGAAAGCCTTCCTTCGTTTATCTCTCCTTTTAAAACGAGGCGTTAAAACTCGGCGAGGTAAGCGTTAAAGTTTTTATAAGTTTAACGGAGGCGGTATAGTTCCCGGCGGGCGCGGTTAATACGGTTAAGGTCACCGTACGCTTTATTTAAAAGGGTGAGTACGGTTTAATAATCCGGGATACGGCGGGGGTTATCGAAGTACGAGAGGATTAAAACGTAAACGGCGCTTTTAAAGCGGTCGGCGACGTAAACGATACGGGTAATAAAAGTCGGGTAACGGTCTCGGTTTACCGTTATTTTCCGGCGGATTTATATCGTAAAACGGCAAAGGTCGGTAAAGGTATTATTAAACTTATTAAAATCAAAGAGTCGTTTAAAAAGGCGGGAGGCGGTAAATTTAAAAGTAATAAAAGGAGTCGAAGTTAAAGTTAAACCTTCGGGCACGTTAATAAGAGAGACCGGGGTGGTGTTAGTCGGGGGCGTCGGTATAATCGAGAGTGTTAAGCGCGTGGCTTAGTGTAGTTAAACACGGGCTTTTACGAGTTAGTTATTTAAGGAGTCGACGGAGCGGCGGCTTTCCTCGAGCCGGCTTTAAGTGTCGGTTAAAGAGGCGCGTAAGTCGGTTAACTCGCTTTTTTACCGGCGTAAAAGTTCGTAAATAGCTTAAAAATAATTAGCTTAAACGAGCGGGTTTTCGGAGACGTAAGTGGTAAAGTTTTCGGGGCTTGAAAGTATCGTCGGGGGTTCCGATAAAAGGGTTATTTCGTCGGCGTTTATAAGTAAAAGTTACGTAATATTACAACGGGTAGGTTAGTAACTAATAAGCGGGGACGAGTTAAGTAAGCAGTGGTGATATTTTAATTAAATAAGTATAAGTAAAAGATAGGGTAAAGACGAAAACGTAGCTCGAAAAGTTATAATATAAGATATAAGCGGAAGTTAAACTAAATATAAGGTTTAAAGGTTAAACGGTGTACGGCGGCAGTATACTTACCGGGTTAGTTTATAATAGGTGGATATATAAGCGGGCGGTCTTTTCGGCGTTATAAGTCCTTTAATAAAGGATAAAGTGGCGCATTTTAATTAAACGGTCGACTATAACGAGGATCGCGTCGTGCTTACCGCTCGCAAGCAGGTGCGTAATAAAGTTTATCGAGATATATTACTAAACGCGTTCGGGGATCGGTAAGGGTTTTAAAAGGCCTTAGTAGCCTTTACGGGACGGGTTATTTCTTCGGTATATTTAACACTTCCTCACCCACTAGGTTATATAATGTAATATACCGGGCTAGTAAAATTCTCGGGATAAAAAGTCGTACGTCTTCGTTATTACGGACGTGGCCCCCACAAGCCTTAATAACAGGCTAAGACAACGCAGCCGACCCCTTAACGGGTACGGAGAATTAATAATACGACCGACCAATCAAGATCTAAAGGATGAGGATTATACGGGGAATAATCTAAAGGAATAATCCAAGAATGATCTAAAGGATAAGGATTATACGGGGAATGATCTAAGGGAATGATTTAAGAATAAACCAAGACGGGTATATAAGACTAAGCCCTCTTCCCGGATAGAAGGAAGGACTTAGTCGTTACCGGTTGTTTGAAATATATAATTATATAAACTTGTATTTTTATACACTTAACATATAATTACCTTTTACTGTGTTAAGTATTGTTTAACCGTTACACCTTATTATTATTTTATAAGAACAAGACCCCCTCTTTTAGACTGATCACCTAGTAAAGACTCTTACTACCTTTTTAAAAAGTGCTTTTATAATATTAATAACGACTTTTATTTAAACTTTAACTATATTTTACTTAAATAATATTTAATATTATATCGACCGTTACGGGAGGCACTACGACCCTTGTTTAATAGGTTACGAAGGTGTAAGTTATATAAAAACGAATCGATAAGCTCGAGGCTTAAAATAAGTAAGGCGTTAATTAATTATAGTAACTTTAATAATTATTATCGGTCGCCGTTAACGCGAAGGACCCTTTTAAAATTCCTCTTCCGAAAAAGTACGACGGCAGTTAAACGGGGTTAAAGGCTTTTTTAATATAATGCCGCTTATACTTCGAGTACTAAGCCTTTAATTTAAACGACGGCGCGGATAAGGTACTTACGACTATAATATACTTAAAGGGACCGGCTGCGGCGTGGGCCTAGCCTTACCTCGATAATTACCTCTAATACAAGTATAAGCCGGATAAAATAAACGACGACACGAAGAAGATATTTACTTCGTTCGGGGCTTTTAATAAGATTTTATAAGAGACGTTCGGCGACCCCGATATCGACCGGGAATACGAGCGGAAGTTACTCCGCCTTCGCCAGACTAAATCTATATTAACTTACATTAACGAGTTCCGATAACTAATGGCCCACCTCGATTAAGACGACGAGCCGGCCATGGCCCGATATTACGAGGGCCTTAAAGATAACGTAAAGGACGAACTTAATAAGAGTCCTCGGCTAAGACTCCTCACGGAGTACTACGGAATAGCTATTACCATCGATAACCGACTGTACGAACGGATGTTAAAAAAGAAAGGATAACGTGGGTACGAGGGCAAGGATACGAAGAAAAGCTACGGTAACCGTAATAATAGATAGAAGGACCGCCGTTATTAAGGCGAGCTTATATATTTAAATAAGACTATTAACGAGTTACTTTAACGGAAGAAGCCCGTAAGAAAGTGTTATAGCTGCGGACGAGAAGGGCATTACGCTCGAGACTACCGCGAAAAGGTACCGGAGGGAAAGACGACGAAGATAATAAATCCTTCGAAGCTTATAAACACGTACGACGCTTTTAACTAAACGGTATATTACGACGACGACTACCCGATTTATAAAAGCGAGAAATAAGGCAACGGATACTATCCTCGGAAGTTAAAGGGTATCCGAATAATAAGTCGTTATAGTTTACCCTCGCGGTCGAACTTAAAAGCTGACGATAACGAGTTAAAGGTATACTTGTTTAAAATCTTAGTAAAGTACGAAAAGGCCTTTATTAAAGACTTATACGACGAGGAAGGCGAACCCCTTTTATATAAGCGAGTAGATGTTTATATAAGAACACTGCCTTACTATAGCGATTAAAAGACCACCCGGGTGTACTATTCGTATATTAAAGGGGTATAAATCCTAACAGACTGGTTAGAAAAGGCTTAATAAAAAAGGCTAACACCCCCGTACCACGAGACGAGCTATACGGACGACGTCTTATAAATAGACTACGAGGAAGTTTAATACTCACGTTACGTGTACGTAAAGGCGGCGTCGTAGTATAAGGGAAAGCCACGGTGGGAACTATAATAAAAGGATACCAATCCGTTTATCCCGCGACTATTAAAACGCGATAACTACGCCACCGACTACGAATATTAAAACGACGGTTACACTTTACGGATCGACTACGACGCCTTTAACTATACGCGACGATACGTAAAACGAGAAGAGGTAACGCCTCGAGAACGACGCCGGATCTAAACGGAATACGAGTATTATAAATACGAGTAAAAAAGAATTAACGCATTAAGGCTGCGGTAAGTAAGGAGATATATAAATTAAGGTCCCTCGTTACGCGAGGCGGACCGCCACCGAATAACGTTTAAGCTCGAATACGACTATTAAAAAAAAACGATTAAGACGGGACGGACGGTATAAAAAGGCCGCGTCGCCGACGACGAAGGTAAGGAGTCGGAAAACGATTAAGTTTAACCGACGTAGGGCGCGAGCTTAGACTAAGCCTTAAAGCCTTAAGTTTTAACGTAAACTCGAGTCACATTAAGGTGATAATTATATAAAGAGACCGTTAGTGGCGGGTTATGATTAATACAGGGGCAAAAGGAAGTTATATCGCCCCCCGAATAGTAAACTAACACGAAGTCCCGTGGTAATAAAAGAAACGACTATATATGTTATACGACTTCGAAAGACGTTAGGCCGTATACGATAACGGTTGGGTTAAAAGAGAAACGAGACTTTTAAACCTTTAAATATAAGGTAGGCGAGTTAATACGACGCTCGACATTATAAAGTTAAGATACGACGATATAATCTTAAGGCTGTTATAGTTAAAAGAGAATAACCTTATAATCGATTAGGCTACTAACTAATTATTTTAAAACGAGGGTTTACGATAAAGCGTAATTATTAAGACGTTAAGTACGTTAATAAAAGAAGAGCGGGACGACCTCCGCCACGTACTAACTTAATACTATTAATACGAGAATATTTAAAAGTATTAATACGATACGGGCTTACCGGAGTATAAACCTTACGACCATTAAATACCATTTAAAAAAAAAAAGTAACCGTTTTATTAAAGGATCTACCCACTGTCACAGACTAGCCCGGTAAGTATACTGCCGCCGTATACCGTTTAACCTTTAAACTTTATATTTAATTTAACTTCCGCCTATATTTTGTATTATAGCTCCTCGAGCTACGTCTTCGTCTTTACTTTATCCTTTACTTGTGTTTATTTAATTAAAATATTACCACTGCTTGCTTAGCTCGTCCCCGCCTACTAATCACCAGTTTGCCTACCGTGATATTACGTAACTTTTACTTATAAACGCCGACGAGATAACCCCCTTATCGGAACCCCCGATAATGCCTTCGGGCCCCGAAGACTTTACCACCCACGTCTCCGAAAACCCGCTCGTTTAAGCCAGTTATTTCCAGGCCACCTACGAACTTTTACGCCGGTAAAAAGGCGAGTTAACCGACTTACGCGCCTCCTTAACCGACACTTAAAGCCGGCTCGAGGAAAGCCGCCGCTCCGTCGACTCTTTAAATAACTAACTCGTAAAAGCCCGTATTTAATTATATTAAGCCACGCGTTTAACACTCCCGACTATACCGACGCCCCCGACTAACACCACCCCGGTTTTTTTTATTAACGTGCCCGAAGGCCTAGCTTTAACTTCGACTCTTTTTATTACTCCCGAATCTACCGCCTCCCGCCTTTTTAAACGACTCCCCGATTTTAATAAGTTTAATAACACCCTCACCGACCTTCGCCGTTTTACGATATAAATCCGCCGGAAAATAACGGTAAACCGAGACCGTTACCCGACTCTTACTACCCGTATCGCTTACGTCGTTAACCGCCTTAAGGGCGCCGCTTACGTTTTAGTCCTCCCGCACCTCGATAACCCCCGCCGTATCCCGGACTATTAAACCGTACTTACCTTTTTAAATAAGGCGTACGGTAACCTTAACCGTATTAACCGCGCCCGCCGGGAATTATACCGCCTCCGTTAAACTTATAAAAACTTTAACGCTTACCTCGCCGAGTTTTAACGCCTCGCCTTAAAAGGAAAGATAAACGAGGGAGGGCTCTCGTTACTTTTAAAAAACAACCTATTTTAAAAGTTATAATTTATATTACTTTACCACTTACCGCCCGCCGTTTAAACCTTCGCCGAGTTTACGACCTTTTTTTAAAACCTCGACAATCGTTAACGTCGTTATATATAATTAACCACCGCCCGCGAGTTACGGAACCCCCGGCCCGCTTAAAACCACGCCGACTAACCCGTTAAACTTACCGCCCGACCGATCGCCACCCGCGACGCGGACGCGATAAACTTATTTAACTAACGCCGGAACACGCGCCGCGAGCGCGGCGAGTGTTACCGTTATAGCTCGAAAAACCACCTTATCGCCTCTTACCCCGAACTAAACACCCGTCCCCAACGCCCCTTAAGCCTCCGCCACGCCACCGCCCCCGAACTTTAAAACGTCGTCGCCCGCCGACCCTTTCGCGGCCGACGTAGTTTACGCCGTAACTCCCGCTCCTCCCGCCTTTCGTCGCGGTCGTCCGGCCACTTTTTTTAGTCTTCGAAAAAAGGGACTCGCTTAAAGTAAGTCGTATTTAAGCCTTACCCGTTACGCCCCCCCGTTTTCCGATCCGCCTTTCGTCCGCCGCCGCTTATAAACTTTTTATTAAAGAAGAATATAATTAACGATCCGACTTAATAATCTTACCCGCCGAATTAACCGTCCGAGACCGACGTTTTCCGACTTACGCCCTCGCCGACACCGGTATTAAGGGTAAATACTTTATCGATTAAAGTTAAGCGCGCGAGCGTTAACTACCGATATAACTATTACGACGCCCTTTCGAAATCGAGGTGTTCGACGGCCGAACCGCCGAGAGCGGGACTTACTTTTATTATATCCGGGGCCAGCTACGTATTTAAAACCACGTATAAAAAAACGCCTTATTTTTCGTCACGTAACTCGCCCATTACCCGATCGTGTTAAAGATGCCTTAGTTTAAATAATATAACCCGACCGTCCGTTTCGTTAACTATACGTTATCTTTCGATAACGAATACTACCGTTAATATTATAACGTATTTAACCGCCCCGAGGAGTTAAAAACGTTATATAACGTCCCCGTTAAGGCCCGCCTACGTACGTATACGGACCGGTTTAAGGCTTTATTTACCCGAGATATCGCCCCCGTCTTTTTACGCGCCGCGACCTTATACGCGAAACGCCGCGAACACCGCTTATATACCGTTACCGTCGAATAAATCGACCACCTGTTAAAGGATTAACGCCCGACTCCCGCTTATTAAAAACTAAACCCGTTATTTAACGAGATCGCCGACTTCTCCGACGTTTTCTCGCTTAAAAAGGTTAAAAAACTACCCCCGTACCGCCCGTACGACCATTATATACCGTTAGTAAACGGGAAAACTCCGCCGTTTGGCCCGTTATACGCGATGTCCCGTACCGAGCTATTAACCTTAAAGGAGTGGTTAAAAGAGAACTTATATAAAAGATTTATCCGCCCGAGCTCCTCCCCCGTCGCCTCGCCCGTTTTATTTATTTAAAAGTTTAACGGCGGCTTACGTTTTTACGTGGACTACCGCGTACTTAACGCCGTTATAATTAAAGACCGTTACCCGTTACCGTTTATAAAGGAAACCTTAAATAATTTATTTAAAATACGTTACTTCTTTAAGATCGATATTATGTCCGCCTTTAATAATATCCGTGTCCGGTAAGGAAAGGAGTACTTAACCGCCTTCTAAACCCGTTTCGGCTTATACGAGAGCTTAATTATACCGTTTAAGTTAACCGGCGCGCCCGCCACGTTTTAACGATATATTAACGACGCCCTTCGCGAACACTTAAATATATTTTACACCGTTTACTTAAACGATATTTTAATTTATAACCGCTCCCGATAAAAGCACACCGAACACCTCCGCTTAGTTTTATAAGCTTTACGTAAGGTAGGATTATTCGTAAAAATATTTAAGTGCGAATTTTACGTTCTCGAAATTAAGTTCCTCGGCTTTTTAATTAGTTGTGGCGGAGTCCGTATGGATCTCGAGAAGATTATTACGATCGTTAATTAATAGACCCCGAAAAAGCTTACCGACGTATAAGCTTTTATCGGTTTCGGTAACTTTTACCGTCGGTTTATATAAGATTACTCGAAGGTAATTAACCCGTTCGTTAACTTAATTAAGAAAAACGTCTCGTTTTACTAGTTCTCCGCTTACGAAGCCGCCTTTTAAACTTTAAAAGTTAAGTTTACGTTTATACTTATCTTAACCCACTTCGATTAAAGTAAAGACGTCGTTTTAAAAACCGACGCGTCGGATTACGTGTCCGTTAGTATATTATCGTAGCGCGACGACGACGGAGTCCTCCGCTTTATTACTTTTTTTTCGAAAAAGTATACCACCACCGAGTGTAACTACGAGATTTACGATAAAAAGTTACTCGTTATTATCCGTTACTTCGAAGAATGGCGCTTTAAATTAAAAGGCACCCCGTCCCCGATTTAAGTTATCACCGACTACCGAAACTTAAAATACTTTACGATAACGAAGTTATTAAACCGCCGTTAAGCCCGTTAGTCCGAATTTTTATCCCGTTTTAACTTTTAAATCACTTACCGCCTTAAGAAATAAAAAGCGAAGCCCGACGCGTTAACTAAAAGGTTAAAAGACCTTTTAAAGGAGGGGGATGATCGCTTCCACTACTAAAGTTAAGTCGTGTTAAAAAGTTATAACCTAGCCCCGTATTTACGCTTAAAGGTAATAGCCTTACCCGATAACTTAAAAAATTAAATATTTCGAGCGTACGAGACGGACGAGACGGTCCGTTCGATTTAAACCGCACTCCGAACCTCGGCCGACCGCCACCCGTTAATTACGCTCGTAAAATACGAAGAGCGAGACGGCCGTTTATATTATTAAAACCGTTTATACGTATCCGATAACTTAAACTTAAAAGTAAAACTATTACGCCGTTACCACGACGCCCCCGTCGCCGGCCACCCGGGCCGCGCGAAGACGTACGACCTTTTATCCCGAGAATTCTACTAACCCGGCATGTTACATTATGTGACTTAATGGGTGAGGAAGTGTTAAATATACCGAAGAAACAACCCGTCCCGTAAAGGCTACTAAGGCCTTTTAAAACCCTTACCGATCCCCGAACGCGTTTAATAATATATCTCGATAGATTTTATTACGTACCTGCCCGCGAGCGGTAAGTACGACGCGATCCTCGTTATAGTCGACCGTTTAATTAAAATACGTTACTTTATCCTTTATTAAAGGACTTGTAACGCCGAAGAGACCGCTTACTTATATATTTACCACGTATAAAAGTTATACGGCCTGCCCCGGTTAATCGTGTCCGACCGCGGAAGTTAATTCGTGTCCGAATTTTAAAGACACTTAATAAGACGTTTAAAGATTACTAGTGTTTTATCGACTACGTACCACCCCGAAATAAACGGTTAAACCGAGAGAGTTAACGCCGGCTTAAAATAATACTTATACGCGTACGTGTCTTACTTATAAAACGATTAAAAGGAATAATTACCGTTAACCGAATTCGTTATTAACTTTTAAACCTTTAAAAACACCGGCCTGTCGCCGTTTTTTTTAACGTACGGCTTTTACCCCCGGATAAGGTTCGAACCCGTCGACTTGTTTACCCCGTCCGCCGTTTAAAAAGATTCCGAACGGTTCGCCGCCCGAATAAAAAAGATCTTCGACTACGCCCGCTCCGAATTAATCGTTGCTTAAGCCCGTTATAAGTCTTAAACGAACCGCCACCGTCGTTTTACCCGCCGCTTTTAAGTAAGCTAATACGTTTAACTCGACGCCCGTAACGTCCGCACCGCCCGCCCGTAAAAGAAGTTAAATTAAAAAAACCTCGGCCCGTTCCGCGTCGCCGAAGTGGTTAACACCCACGTTTACCGCCTCGACCTACCGTCCTCGATAAGGATTCACCCAGTCTTTTACGTAAACCGCTTAAAACCTGCCGACAACGAACCCTTACCCGGTTAAAGGCTTGACCCACCGCCATACGTCGAGGTGGCCGGCGGAGAAGAATACGAGGTAAAAGAAATCCTCGACTCTTACTAAAAGACCCGCGGCCGTAAAGGCCGCCGTTTAAAGTACGTGGTTAAGTGGGTAGGCTACGACGAGCCCACCGTAAAGCCCGCCGCGTACCTAGAGAACGCCGCGCAGCTGGTGTAAAACTTTCACCGCCGCTACCCTTATAAGCCTGGACCCCGGCCTTGACGGAGCTCGGCCGTGGAGGAGGGGAGTAATGTCACAGACTAGCCCGGCAGGTATACTGCCGCCGTACACCGCCTAACCCTTGAACCCTGTATTTAGTCTAACTTCCGCTTGTATCTTGTATTATAACTCTTCGAGCTACGTTTTCGTCTTCACCCTGTCCCTTACCTGTGCTTATTTAGTTAAAATATTACCACTGCTTACCTAGCTCGTCCCCGCCTATCAGTCACTAGCCTGCCTACCGTGACACCCACTTAACGAAGATAAGTTAAAAGTGTTTAAAAAATAGTTAAAAAAGAATAAGGTTAAGGGTTATATTAAACCTTCGAGGTCTTTAATAAAAGCATTAATTATATTCGTTCCGAAGAAAGACGGCACACTACGATTATACGTCGATTATCGGAAGTTAAACGAAATTACGAAAAAAAACCGATACTCGATACCACTTATTACGGAACTTCGCGACAGGTTACGAAAGGTTAAATGGTTTATTAAAGTAAACTTACGAGGCGTATACAACCTAATCTGCATTGCCGAAGGGGAAGAGTGGAAAATAACGTTTAAAACGCGGTACGGGTATTATAAAAGCTTAGTGATACCGTTCGGGCTTATTAACGCACTTATAATATTTTAAGAGATGATTAACGACGTACTACGGGAATACTTAAACGACTTCGTTATAGTATACCTCGATGACATCTTAGTATACTCGGGTACTTAAAAAGAGCACGAGAAGCACGTATACCAAGTCTTACGGAAACTCGACGACGTAAAACTATTAGTTAAAGTAAGTAAGTGTGAATTCCACACTTAAAGGACGGTCTTTTTAAGGTACGTGATCACACCCGGACAGCTGGCTATAAAACTAAAAAAGATCGAAGCAGTTAAAGACTGGTTAACACTATAAAACGTTAAGGATATATAATCCTTTATAGGATACGTGAACTATTATCGGAAATTTATTAAAGACTACGGTAAGATAACGGCACCATTGACCAACCTAACGAAGAAAGGAAACGAGTTTTTATAGTTAAAGGAGGCGTAGGGCGCCTTCGAACGAATTAAAAAGGCAGTATTATCGGAGCTAGTATTAAAAGAGTTAAACCCCGATAAACCATTCGAGATAAATGTCGACGCGTTAAGGTACGCGATAAGTGGCGAACTGTTTTAACGAGATAAAAAAGGGAAGGCGCACCCGGTGGCTTTTTTCTCGAAGAAGTTCGTCGGGCCCGTAAAACGATACCCAGTTCACGATAAGGAATTAATGGCTATTATTAAGGGACTTAAAGAGTGGGAAGTGTACTTTAAGGGAGTAAGGCACCCTGTGACGATATACTCGGACTATAAAAACCTTACTTATTTCGTTAATAACTAACGGTTAAACGGAAGACAGGCTAGATGGGTTTAATATTTATCCGAGTTCGATATTAAGATAGTATATAAGAAGGGATCCGATAATGGTAAGGCCGACGCCTTAAACAGGCGTAACGACCACATCGGACTAATATCGGCGGAAGTATAAACGGTGCTTTAAACGTAAGAAGACGGGTTAATAATCTTAAAGGCAACGGTTAAAAGGGACCCGCGTAAAATTATTCGATAAGTGTACGAAGCGCCGTTAAGCGGGCACTTCGGCATTTAAAAGACCACGAATAAACTTAAAGAGTTATACGATATTATAAGATGGTACGACGTTATTAAAAAAGTGATCGAAAAGTGCGACTTATATAATAAAACGAAAGCCCGAAGATATAAAGCTTACGGCCTAGTATAACTATTACCGATCCCCGATCGGTTATAAGAGTCTATCTCTTAAGATCTTATCGTTAAGTTGCCCGTATCCCGAGAAAGGCTTACGGGAGTAGTATACGATAATATCTTAATAATAATAGATAAGCTTACGAAGTACGCGTACTTTTTACCTTACCACGAATCCCACACGGTAGAAGACTTAGCTTATACGTTTTTACGGAACGTGGTAAGTAACCACGGGCTGTTAAAAAACATCGTTAACGATAAAAAAACCACGTTTATAAATAAATTTTAAATAAAAGTGACGAAGCAGCTACGAGTGAAACGGAAATTAAGCACGGCGTTTCACCTTTAAACGAACGGATAAACGGAAAAAACGAACTAAACGCTCGAGTAGTACTTACGAGTATACGTTAATTAATAATAAAACGATTAGGTTAAGTGGCTTCCACTAACCCAGATCGCGTATAATAATATAATACACGACGGTACGAAGCTCTCGCCATTTAAAGTAAACTATAAATTTAAGCCGTAAATAAACTACTACCCGAACGAGGGTTTTAACCCGGCGGCGGATAAGACGATTTAAAGGTTTAACAAAGTGTTCGAAAAGGTGAAAGCGAACCTCGTACGACGATAATAATAAATAAGTACGTAGGTTAATAAGAAGAGGATTAAGGGGCTAATCCTTAAAGAGGGGGATACGGTTTACCTTAACCGAAAAAACTTAAGAACGAAAAGGCTTAACGACAAGTTAGACTTTAAAAGTCTCGGACCATTTAAGGTTACGAAAAGGGTGTTAGACTCGGTATACGAACTCGACTTATTTAAGGGATTACGAGTCCACCCGCGATTTAATATCTCACTACTAAAAAAAGCACTAAATATAGTTAAGCTTTCGAACGAATAAGTGCTCGGCGAGTTAAAATACGAAGTCGAAAAAATCACGGCATATTATAAAATAAAAAAAGGACAGTTAAAATATTTAATAAAATAACTAGGTTATAACGTTAAAGAAAATATATAAAAGCTTATAAAACACCTTAAGAATTCCCCTTAGCTGTTAACGAAGTATTAACGATAAAAGGGGCGGGCTTTAAGTCGGCTATAATCGCCTCTTAGTTAAAGGCGGAGGCAGCGGCGGCCTAAGCCTTTAAGACGGCCTAAAGGGCCTCGCGCTCCTCCTTAACCTAGCGAGCGGTGTCCTCGGCGTCGATAAAGGCATAGGCCTCGTCGAGGAGACGCTTCCGCTTCTCCTCGTAAGACTTTTACTGTTAGGAGAGACGGCGGACACGGGCGGCGGCCTCGGCAGCTTGACGATGCGCCTCTTTTAAGGCGAGCTCGGCACGCTCCTTGGCCTCGGAGAGTTGTTAGGACTCCGAAAGCCAGCGCTCGGCTATAATAAGGTTAAAAACGACGTAAGGAAGAAATCGAAGGGAAAAGACCTACCAGGACCCATGGCGATGCCACGACTATCACACTTAACACTAACGCGGACACACGCTTAATAACGACGAACTTAACGGGTCGACTGCTCGGACTAAACGTAGTCCCGG
Source organism: Sporothrix cf. nigrograna (assembly GCA_019925305.1). Classification (NCBI taxonomy): domain Eukaryota; kingdom Fungi; phylum Ascomycota; class Sordariomycetes; order Ophiostomatales; family Ophiostomataceae; genus Sporothrix; species Sporothrix cf. nigrograna. The sequence goes on along the minus strand of JADHKR010000001.1, from coordinate 1,054,215 downwards.
CTTAAGCGAGTGTAACGCGAATAAGGTATAGCGTCGAACTTAAAGAACTCGAGAGAACGAATAAGCTTACGACGGCGCGAAGAATTATTAACGGCGGGACGTTTATCGATACGTTTAAACATGTTAAATAAAAAGAAAGAAGGCCTTATTAAACAAGATAATAAGAGAAACGGAAAAGCACGTTACTTATAAATTCCGAGGCGGAATTTAAAAAAAAAGGAGGTTATATTACGGACGTGGCCCTTACAAGCCTTAATAATAAGTTAAAATAACGCAGCCGACCCTTTAACGGGTACGGAGAATCAATAATACGACCGACCAATCAAGATTTAAAAAATAAGGATTATACGGGGAATGATTTAAAGGAATGATCTAAGAATGATCTAGAGGATAAGGATTATACGGGGAATAATTTAAGGGAATAATCTAGGAATAAACTAAGACGGGTATATAAGACTAAGCCCTCCTCCCGGATAAAAGGAAGGACTCAGTCGTTACCGGTTGTTTAAAATATATAACTATATAAACTTGTATTCTTGTACACTTAATATATAATCACCTTTTATTATGTTAAGTATTGTTTAACCGTTACACCTTATCACTGTTTTATAAGAATAAGACCCCCTCCCTTGGACTGATCACTTAGTAGAGACTTTTACCACCTTTTTAGGAAGTGCCTTTATAATATTCGCGCGGCCCGGGTGGCCGGCGACGGGGGCGTCGTAGTAACGGCGTAATAGTTTTACTTTTAAGTTTAAGCTGTCGGGCACGTATAAACGGTTTTAATAATATAAGCGGCCGTCTCGCTTTTCGTATTTTACGAGCGTAATTAACGGGTGGCGGTCGGCCGAGGTTTAAAGTACGGTTTAAATCGAGCGGACCGTCTCGTCCGTCTCGTACGCTCGAGATATTTAATCTTTTAAGTTATCGGGCAAGGTTATTACCTTTAAGCGTAAATACGGGGTTAGGTTATAACTTTTTAATACGACTTAACTTTAATAGTGGAAGCGATTATCCCCCTCCTCCGGGAGGTCCTTTAACCTTTTAGTTAACGCGTCGGGCTTCGTTTTTTATTTTTTAAGGCGGTAAGTGATTTAAAAGTTAAAACGGGATAAAAATTCGGACTAACGGGCTTAACGGCGGTTTAATAACTTCGTTATCGTAAAGTATTTTAAGTTTCGGTGGTCGGTGATAATTTAAATCGGGGACGGGGTGCTTTTTAATTTAAGGCGTTATTTTTCGAAATAACGGATAATAACGAGTAACTTCTTATCGTAAATCTCGTAGTTACACTCGGTGGTGGTATATTTTTTCGAGAAAAAAGTAATAAAGCGGAGGACTCCGTCGTCGTCGCGTTACGATAATATATTAATAAACACGTAGTCCGACGCGTCGGTTTTTAAAACGACGTCTTTACTTTAATCGAAGTAGGTTAAAATAAGTGTAAACGTAAACTTAACTTTTAAAGTTTAAAAGGCGGCTTCGTAAGCGGAGGACTAGTAAAACGGGACGTTTTTTTTAATTAAGTTAACGAACGGGTTAATTACCTTCGAGTAATCTTATATAAACCGGCGGTAAAAGTTACCGAAACCGATAAAAGCTTATACGTCGGTAAGCTTTTTCGGGGTTTATTAGTTAACGATCGTAGTAATCTTCTCGGGATTTATACGAACTCCGCCACAACCAATTAAAAGGCCGAGGAACTTGGTTTCGGGAACGTAAAATTCGCACTTAAATATTTTTACGAATAATCCTACCTTACGTAAAGCTTATAAGATTAAGCGGAGGTGTTTAGTGTGCTTTTATCGGGAGCGGTTGTAAATTAAGATGTCGTTTAAGTAAGCGGTGTAAAATATATTTAAGTGTTCGCGAAGGGCGTCGTTAATATATCGTTAAAACGTGGCGGGCGCGCCGGTTAACTTAAACGGTATAATTAAGCTTTCGTATAAGTTAAAGCGGGTTCGGAAAGCGGTTAAGTACTCCTCTCCTTACCGGACACGGATATTATTAAAGGCGGATATAATATCGATTTTAAAAAAGTAACGTATTTTAAATAAGTTATTTAAGGTTTCTTTTATAAGCGGTAACGGGTAACGGTCTTTAACTATGACGGCGTTAAGTGCGCGGTAGTTTACGTAAAAACGTAGGCCGCCGTTAAACTTTTAAATAAATAAAACGGGCGAGGCGACGGGGGAGGAGCTCGGGCGGATAAATCTTTTACGTAAGTTTTCTTTTAACCACTCTTTTAAAGTTAATAACTCGGTACGGGATATCGCGTATAACGGGCCGAACGGCGGAGTTTTCCCGTTTACTAACGGTATATAGTGGTCGTACGGGCGGTGCGGGGGTAGCTTTTTAACCTCTTTAAACGAGAAAACGTCGGAAAAGTCGGCGATCTCGTTAAATAACGGGTTTGGTTTTTAGTGGGCGGGAGTCGGGCGTTAGTCCTTTAATAAGTGGTCGATTTATTCGACGGTAACGGTGTATAAACGGTGTTCGCGGCGTTTCGCGTATAAGGTCGCGGCGCGTAAAGAGACGGGGGCGATATCTCGGATAAATAAGGCCTCGGGCCGGTCCGCGTACGCACGTGGGCGGGCCTTAACGGGGACGTTATATAACGCTTTTAACTCTTCGGGGCGGTTAAACACGTTACAGTGCTAGCGGCAGTATTCGTTATCGAAAGATAACGTGTGGCCAGCGAAACGGACGGTCGGGTCGTGTTATTTAAACTAAGGCATCCTTAACACGATCGGGTAATAGGCGAGCTACGTGACGAAAAACAAGGCGTTTTTTTATACGTGGTCTTAAATACGTAGCTGGCCCCGGATATAGTGGGAGTAAGTCCCGCTTTCGGCGGTTCGGCCGTCGAACACCTCGATTTCGAAAGGGCGTCGTAGTGGTTATATCGGTAGCTGGCGCTCGCGCGTTTAGCTTTAATTGATAAAGTATTTACTTTTAACACCGGTGTCGGCGAGGGCGTAGGTCGGAAAACGTCGGTTTCGGACGGTTAATTCGGCGGGTAAGATTATTAAGTCGGATCGTTAATTATATTCTTTTTTAATAAGAAGTTTATAAGCGGCGGCGGACGAAAGGCGGATCGGAAGACGGGGGGGCGTAACGGGCAAGGCTTAGATACGACTTACTTTAAGCGAGTCTTTTTTTTCGAAGATTGGGAAGAGTGGCCGGACGACCGCGACGAAAGGCGGGAGGAGCGGGAGCTGCGGCGTAGACTGCGTCGGCCGCGAGAGGGTCGGCGGGCGACGACGTCTTAAAGTTCGGGGGCGGTGGCGTGGCGGAGGCTTAAAGGGCGCTGGGGACGGGTGTTTGGTTCGGGGTAAAAGGCGATAAGGTGGTTTTTCGAGTTATAACGGTAACACTCGCCGCGCTCGCGGCGCGTGTTTTAACGTTAGTTAAATAAGTTTATCGCGTCCGCGTCGCGGGTAGCGATCGGTCGGGCGGTAAGTTTAACGGGTTAGTCGGCGTGGCTTTAAACGGGCCGGGGGTTCCGTGGCTCGCGGGCGGTGGTTAATTATATATAACGACGTTAACGATTATCGAGGTTTTAAAAGAAGGTCGTAAACTCGGCGAAGGTTTAAACGGCGGGCGGTGAGTGGTGGAGTAATATAAACTATAACTCCCGGGATAGGTTATTTTTTAAAAGTGACGAGAGCCCTCCCTCGTTTATCTCTCTTTTTAAGGCGAGGCGTTAAAACTCGGCGAGGTGGGCGTTAAAGTCTTTATAAGTTTAACGGAGGCGGTATAGTTCCCGGCGGGCGCGGTTAATACGGTTAAGGTCACCGTACGCTTTATTTAAAAAGGTAAGTACGGTTTAATAGTCCGGGATACGGCGGGGGTTATCAAGGTACGGGAGGATTAAAACGTAAACGGCGCTTTTAAAACGGTTGACGACGTAAGCGATACGGGTAATAAAAGTCGGGTAACGGTCTCGGTTTACCGTTATTTTCCGGCGGATTTATATCGTAAAACGGCGAAGGTCGGTAAAGGTGTTATTAAACTTATTAAAATCGGGGAGTCGTTTAAAAAGGCGGGAGGCGGTAAATTCGGGAGTAATAAAAAAAGTCGAAGTTAAAGCTGGGCCTTCGGGCACGTTAATAAGAGAAACCGGGGTGGTGTTAGTCGGGGGCGTCGGTATAGTCGGGAGTGTTAAGCGCGTGGCTTAGTGTAGTTAAACACGGGTTTTTACGAGTTGGTTATTTAAAGAGTCGACGGAGCGGCGGCTTTCTTCGAGCCGGCTTTAAGTGTCGGTTAAAGAGGCGCGTAAGTCGGTTAACTCGCCTTTTTACCGGCGTAAGAGTTCGTAAGTGGCCTGGAAATAGCTGGCTTAAGCGAGCGGGTTTTTAAAAACGTGGGTGGTAAAGTCTTCGGGGCCCGAAGGTATCATCGGGGGTTCCGGCAGGGGGGTTATCTCGTCGGCGCCTATAAGTAGGAGTTACGTAATGTTACGGTAGGCAGGCTGGTGACTGGTAGGCGGGGACGAGCCAGGTAGGCAGTGGTAATATTTTAACTAAATAAGCACAGGTAAAGGATAGGGTGAAGACGAAGACGTAACTCGAGGAGTTATAATATAAGATGTAAACGGAAGTTAGATTAAATATAGGGTTTAAGGGTTAGGCGGTGTACGGCGGTAGTATACCTGCCGGGCTGGTCTGTGACACCGAATAATAAAACGGTACGGGTTACTATCGTTGTTAAACCCCGAAGACGACGACAGCGAGCCCGAAGCTTACACGATTAAGGTCTTAATAAAATATAAGGAGGCCTTTACTAATAAATAATGTCGCGAGGAAGACGGACTCGCTCGATATAAGCGGGCAGACGTTTACGTGGAGACGCTACCTTATAATAACGGTTAAAGGGCCACTCGGGTGTATTACTCGTATATTAACGGGACGTAAGTCCCGGCAGACCAGTTAAAAAAAGCTTAATAAAGATAAGAAAATTCTTTAAACCACTAGATAAACTATTAAGACGACGTTTTATAAATAAACTATAAGGAAATCCACTGCGCGCGCCACGCTTACGGAAAAGTAACGTTATAATATATAAGAAAGGCGCGATAAAAGGTGTAATAAAAAAACGTTAACCCTTTTATCCCCCGACTACCAGGGCGGAACAACCACGCCACGGATTATATACACTGGGACGGCGATTACACCCCACGGATCGACTACGACGCTATTAACTACGCGTAACGGTATACTAAGCGTAGAGAGGCGACGCCCGGAAAGCGGCGCCAAATCTAAAAAAAACACGAATCTTACGAGTGCGAACGGGAAAGGGTCCGCGCACCGAGGCTACGGAGAGCTAAAAGGAACCCGCGTTAAGTCCCCTCGTTACGCGAAATAAACCGCCAACGGACGACGTTCACTCTCGAAGCCGACTATTAAAAAGGGGCACACGAAAAAGACGAGGTACCGGGAAAAGACCGGGTCCAGCCGACGTAAGGCGCGAGCTCGGACTAAGCCTTAAGGCCTTAAAGACTAATAAAGATACGAGTTATATTAAGGTGACGATCGCGTGGAAGAGCCACAGATAGCGAGCCATGATCGATACCGGGGTAAAAGGAAGTTATATCGCCCCCCGAATAGTGAATTAATACGAAGTCTTATAATAACGAAAGGAATAACTATACACGTTACACGACTTTAAAGGACGTTAAACCGTTTACGATAACGGATAGGTTAAAAGATAAACAAGCCTTTTAAACCTTTAAATATAAGGTAAGTAAGTTAAAACGACACTCGACATTATAAAGTTAAAACACGACGACGTAATTTTAAAGTTATTATAATTAAAGGAATATAACCTTATAATCGATTAAACTATTAGTTAATTGTTTTAAAACGAGGTTTTACGACAAGGTATAATTATTAAAACGTTAAGTACGTTAATAAAAAAGAACGGGACGACCTCCGCCGCGTACTAACTTAATATTATTAATATAAAAAAGTATTTAAAAATATTAACACGATACGGGCCTACTAAAGTATAAACCTTACGACTACTAAATACCACTTAAAGAAGGGAAACAACCACCTTACTAAAGGATCTACCCACTTAACGAAGATAAGTTAAAAGTGCTTAAAAAATAATTAAAAAAGAATAAAGTTAAGGGCTACATCAAACCTTCGAAGTCCTTAATAAGAGCACCGATTATATTTATTCGAAAAAGGACGGCACACTACGGTTATACGTCGACTACCGGAAACTAAACGAGATCACGAAGAAAAACCGGTACCCGATCCCACTTATCACGGAACTCCGCGACAAGTTACGGAAGGCCCGGTGGTTTATAAAGGTAAACCTCCGAGGCGTATATAACTTAATCCGTATCGTTAAAGGAGAAGAGTGGAAGATAACGTTTAAAACGCGATACGGGTACTACGAGAGCTTAGTTATACCGTTTAAACTTATTAACGCACCGGTTACGTTTTAAGAAATGATTAACGACGTATTACGGGAGTATTTAAACGACTTCGTTATAATATATCTCGATAATATCTTAGTATATTCGGAAACTTAAAAAAATTACGAAAAGTATATATATTAAGTCTTACGAAAACTCGACGACGTAAAGTTATTAATTAAGGTAAGTAAGTGTGAGTTCCACACTTAAAAGACGGTCTTTTTAAAGTGTATAATTACACCGGGGCAATTAATTATAAAATTAAAAAAGATCGAGGCAGTTAAAGACTAACCGACATTATAAAACGTTAAAGATATATAATCCTTTATAAGATATATAAACTATTATCGGAAGTTTATTAAAAACTACGGTAAAATAACGGTACCTTTAATTAACCTTACGAAAAAAAAAAGCGAGTTCCGTTAATTAATAAAGGCGTGAGACGCCTTCGAACGAATTAAAAAAACAATACTATCGGAACCAGTACTTAAAAAACTAAACCCCGACGAACTATTCGAAATAAACGTCGACGCGTTAAAGTACGCGATAGGCGGCAAACTATCGCAGCGAGATAAAAAAGGAAAGGTACACCCGGTGGCTTTCTTTTCGAAGAAGTTCGTCGGGCCAGTAAAACGATACTTAGTTTACGATAAGGAATTAATAACGATTATCGAAGGACTTAAAGAGTGGGAAGTATACCTTAAGGGAGCGAAGCACCCTGTGACGATTTACTTTAACTATAAAAACGTAAGAAGACGGATTTATAATCTTTAAAGTAATAATACGAGGAAGCCCGCGCGAAATTATCCGACAGGTGTATAAGGCGCCGTTAAAAAGGCATTTCAGCATTTAAAAGATAATAAATAAGCTTAAAGAGTCTTACGATATTACGGGATAATACGACGTTATTAAAGACATAATCGATAAATACGACATGTGTAATAAAACGAAGGCCCGGAGGTATAAGGCTTATAACCTGGTATAACCACTACCGATCCCTAATCGGCTATAAGAGTCTATCTTTTAAAACCTTATCGTTAAGTTGCCCGTATTTTAAGAACGAGTTATTAAAACGGTGTACGATAATATTTTAATGATTATAAATAAGCTTACGAAGTACGCGTACTTCTTACCTTACCACGAATCCTATACGGTAAAAGACTTAACTTATACGTTTTTACGGAACGTGGTAAGCAACCACGGGTTACCGAAAGACATCGTTAACGATAAAAAGACTACGTTTATAAGTAAGTTTTAAGTAAAAGTAACGAAGTAGTTACGCGTAAAACGGAAGCTTAATACCGCGTTTCACCCTTAAACGAACAAATAAATAAAAAGGATAAACTAAACGCTCGAACAGTACTTACGAGTATATGTTAACTAATAATAAGACGATTAAGTCGAGTGGCTTTTACTAGCTTAAGTCGTATATAATAACGCGGTGTATAACGGCATTAAGGTCTCGCCGTTCGAAGTAAACTACGGCTTTAAGTTAAGAATAAACTATTACTTAAAAGAAGGACCGAACTTAACGGCAGATAAAACAATTTAAAGGTTTAAAAAGGTGCTCGAAAAAGTGAAAACAAACGTCGCCCGATAACAACAATAAATAAGCATAAGTTAATAAAAAAAGGATTAAAGGACTAATCCTTAAGGAGGGAGATAAGGTTTATCTTAACCGAAAAAACTTAAAAATAAAGAGATTAAACGACAAGCTCGACTTTAAACGTTTCGGACCGTTTAAGATTATAAAGAAGGTGTTAAACTCGGTGTACGAACTCGGCTTGCCCGAGGGACGAGTCCACCTACGATTTAACGTTTCGCTTTTAAAAAAAGCACCGGACACGGTTAAACTTTCGAACGAATAAGTGCTCGGCGAACTAAAATACGAAGTCGAAGAAATTAAGGCACACCGTAAAACGAAGAAAAGATAATTAAAATATTTGGTGAAATAGCTGGGTTATAACGTTAAAGAAAATATATAAAAACCTATATTACACCTTAAGAACTCCCCTTAGTTGGTGGCGAAGTATTAACGATAAGAGGGCCGGGCCTTAAGTCGGTTATAATCGCCTCTTAATCGATAAAAAAGTAACCGCGGCGGCAGCTTAGGCCTTTTAGGGGGTGTTATTAAACTTGTTAAGATCGGGGAGTCGTTTAAAAAGGCGGGTTAAAGTAAATCCGGGAGTAATAAACGGATTCGGAATTAAAGTTAAGCCTTCCGGCTCGTTAATAAGGAAAACCGGGGAAGTATTAGTCGCGGGGGTTAATACGGTCGGGAGGGTTAAACGCGTAACTTAATATAGTTAAACGCGGGCTTTTATTAGTTAATCGTTTAAAACGTTAACCGAACGGTGGCTTTTCTTAAGGCGGCTTTAAACGTCGGCGGCGGACGCGCGCGTCGGTTAAAAAGGCGCGCAGGTCGGTTAACTCGCCTTCCTACCGGCGTAAGAGTTCGTAGGTGGTTTAAAAGTAGTTGGCCCAAGCAAACGGGTTTTTAAAGACGTGGGTGGTAAAGTCCTCGGGGCCCGAGGGCATCGTCGGGGGTTCCGGGGGGGGAATCATCTCGTCGGCGCTTATAAGAAGGAACTACGTAGTGTCACGGCGGGCAGGCTGGGGACTGGTAGGCGGGGACGAGGCAGGCAGGCAGTAGTATTACTATCGTGTAATAGGCGCAGGTAGGGGCAGGTTGAAGACGAAGACGTAACTCAAGGAGCTATAATACAAGATGCAAGCAGTCGTCAGACTAAATACAGGCTTCAGGGGCTAGGCGGTGTACCGCGGCAGAATGCTTGCCAGGCTGGTTTATAATAAAATATTCGTTAATATGTTAACGAATTAAAGTTTTCGGCCTTACCTTACGTAACCGTTTATTAATCCCGAAAAAGCGGAAGGCTTTAATTAATTTATCGAAAGACACGAACCACGCATTTATACGGCCGGTTATTAACGTAAAAGACTTAATTTTTATTACTCGTATTAATTTAATCCCCGTTTACTCGTCGGCGATTAACTAGGCCGTTACCACCGTTAAGAATACTTTAAACACGGTAATAATATTACGTTCGACCTCGGTTATTAACTACGTTTTTTATGTTACGCTTTCGTTTATTATTATAACCTTTAATTACTTCGCGATATCGACGGCTTTATTAATTAAAGCTTATTTAAATTTATCGTTATAAGGGTAAAGTATTTAACCAGTATTAATAACGGTCATTTTAAAGATATCGGTTAACGTTAAACCCGTTACTTATACTACTTTAATCCGGGCCGTATAAAGGTATTACTTGATAAACCCGTATAATAACGGAGGAAACAACGTTTATTTAAGTTAATTCTATTATTATTATTATTTTTTAAAGCCCGTAATATTTTTTAGCGGCCGTTATAAAAAAGATAGGCGTATATACCGGGTTAATTCGTTTATAAATTATTTAAAGCCTTTACGTAAAAAAAAGCTTTACGTTATATTACTAATAAACACGGTAAAAAAATTAATATAATAATTAATTATAAAGCTACCGTTCTAACAGATTTTTTATTTTAAAACTAAATAAGTACGTATTTAAAGCGTTAAATAAATTTACCGCCGATTTTTTTTATGCGTAAGTTTATAAAAACAATCACGATAGCTTTTTAAGCCGCTTTAACGGCCGGGCCGGCTTCGTCCGTAATTATAATATAACGCGTGGGGGTATCTTTTTACGCAGACGGGGAAAGGGAAAAAAAAAGAAAAAGGTATAAACTTATAAATAAATATATAAATTAACTTATAAAGGTTATATACGACGAGGTAAAACTTAACGTACGGGAAAACGAACGCTCTCCGTGGGCCGGCGGCGTCGTAAACGGCGCGCCGGTGGCGGCCGCGGCTTAAACTACCGTTATTATAACGGCGAGCTCGTAAATACGTTACGCGTATATAAAATAGATAAATAAATAATTTTAACGTTAAAAGTATAAAGTTAACCTTTTAAAGAATAAGTCAGGTGGGCCCCTTTTGGGACACCCCCCCTTTTAGGACACGTTACAAAAAAAAATTGTCTTTTTAATTAATTAAAAACTCTACTTCCTCCCCCGTAACACTATCAAAAGCAAAAGTCGCGAAACACCGTGGTAGTCGCCCGAGCTAATCTTTTTTACGCTTTATTAGATGTCGCGCGCCGAGGAGGGGGTTTAAAACATGATGGCTTAAGTCCGCGGCCTTTTTAAGGTTCTTAAAGCCTTTAACGCCTTGTTTTCGTCGTCTCCGGCCTCGTTAACGCCTTAAAAGATAATAAACTTTTTTACTTTAAACGTTTTAAGGCTGACTAGTTAAAGACCGCTCGCTCGCCAACCGCTTTTAATATTAGACTTGGAGAAGGCGTTTTTTTTTAGCCTTTAAATAATATAAAAGGAAGTTTTTTTTATTTTTATAGCTTAACTCGTTAAGGATAGGTAAACGTGAGAAATAATAACGATACCGCGCTTTTAACGGCGAAAAGTAAGTAATATCGAGAGGTTACGTAACGTAGGAGGTGTGAGGAGGTAAGATAAGTAGAATGTCCTAAAAGGGGGGTGTCCTAAAAGGGGCCCCACCTGACTTATCTAGTAAAATACTTAAAGATAATAAACAAATAAACTGTTTATTAAATTACAAATAATTAAATTTAACGGAATAATAATAAAAAATATAAAGTTATTATATCTAATAAAAAAAGGCGTCTGTATTTAAGTTTTTAAAACGAAAGAAAATAATCCGCGGCCGTCGGTTACAACTCGAGTTAATTTTAAAGTCCGTTAAACACCTCCGTTTATATCCTTCTCTAATATTTTTATTATTTATCTCTTCCCCGACCGGCTTTTTAAACTACCACACCCTCGGGTCTTTTATTTTAAAGTCGTAGCTTAAACGTAACGATACTTACGCGGAGGAGGTTTGTCGGACCGGCCGGCGTGGTTTTATAAAAAGTTTTAACTATTAAAATAATCTTCCGTTAAACAAGTTACTATAAAGGTTAAAAATAACGAGTTATTTTTATTAAACGACGGTTTTTTATAATTAAGTTATCGTTAACGAGTTTCTATTAAAAATATAATTATATTAAAAGTTATATGCGTAATATTTCGGTATAAAAAGTAAAGTTGACTTTTTAATTATTTTATATTAAATAAAATACGCGATTTTATAAAACGTATAATATTATTCATATTTTAATATATTAATAATAGTTAATTTAATAAATAATTTTAAAAGGAAAGCTATATACGTATATAAAAAAGTAACGGGGATACGTATAAGTAAAAGTTAATATTAAAAAAAGTATATAAAAAAAATATTTTACGCACCGATTATTATTATTATTAGTTTTAACGTCAAGGCTGTGAAGCCACCTCCCGAAGGGTATTTAAGGAGGAATTAAGGCATAACACTACGGGGCGGAACGGGCCGCACCGCGCGTTAAACTGCTTTAATAGAAAAGCAAATCAAACGGAGTAAGGTAAGAAACGAGCAATATAATTAATAAAGAAAAGGAGTTGACTGAGCAGTTTGAGTTTTTTATTCTTTAATCTTAAGGCGCGCTCGTATCGTAAGAAATTTTAACCGTCCTTTAACCCTCCGGCTGGCTAGCCTCCGGTTATAAGCCTGTGGGTAAGGCAGGAATAGGTTATCCCGTGTTTTATCTCGGGAAGACGGTGTTAAAAAAATAAAAGAAAGTTTTATAGCTTAACGCCGAGGCACTTGAGGAAGTTGAGTTTGTGGCGGGGGTTCCGGGGCACCTTAGACAGGTTAAATTCTACCGCGGAAGTTTTTAAAGCTTTTTGAATACGCGGCAGTGGACGATGTGTGCCGGCGTTGTGGGTTTACCGCACGTGTATACGTCGTCGACCGCCGCGGAGAAGTAAAATTTTTATAATATTAAACGAAGTCGTTATAGTTAGTTTTTATAATTGATAAAGTGTAAAATACAGCTTTTAATAAAGCAAGCTTTAAAAGGGGTTTAAATAAGTATAGTAAGTTTTAGTCTTAATAAACGGGCGAGAGGTTTTCTTATTATTTTACTTACTATGTGTTTTTTATAATCGGTTTTAAAACCGTTGTAAAAGGGTATGTCGAACTTGTCGTTTATTAAAAATCGGTATCCCGGCTTTAATTAACGCGTCGGCCTTTATTTTCAAAAATACTTTTGGTATTTTAAATATTGCTTTAATTTAATTTAATATTTAACGGTAAGCTTAAAAATTTAGCTTGATATTTATTAAAAGGAAGGGGATACCGTACCGAAAATTCTCCGAAAAATACTCGTATTATTTATATAAAGTTATATCGTACCCGGTCTTCATTTTTTTAAGTTAAAGCCTATTAAAAACCCCGGAGTATACCCGCCGCCTTTACGTTATATATTTATAACGTAACGTAAATACCCCCGTAACCTTCGGCAACCGTAATATAGTTGATTTTAATCGAGTATTTAAGCCCGTATCGTAAAGTCCCGTTTTACTCGTATAATTATAACTTATTAAAATATATAATTACGTTATTATTAAAGATTTTAAAGATTTCAACGAATAATACTTTAACGGCTTCCTTTTTAATTATACCGTAAGTCGGGTTATTTCGGTAACGCGGCTTATATCGCGGGCCCGTTAAGGTTAGTTTATAAGTGTTTAAAATAAACTTAATTAATAATTAAACGTTTATCCGACAGCGGGATAAAGCGTTATATCTTTTACCTCTTACGTTAATCGGGATTTAAACCTTTTTCGTTAATAAGTGTTTACGGTTTACCGTGTTAATCCGAAATATTTACCGGTGTGTAATTTATTCGAGTGCGATGTTTATTGTAAATAAGCCCGAGTCTTTAAATAAGGCTTAAATAAAGGTAGTCTTTTAAACCGGGAGGATTATTTTAACCGATTTTATTAACGTTTTTTTAATTAAGTTAATATAACTGCTTTTTAACTTAAAGACCGGGATGCTTACCTTTTTTTTCCCCTCCTCCGCCTTTTTAAAGGTTAAAGTATAAGTTTAACCGCCGATAACCACCGGGGATATAATATATTTTATAATAAAGTTATACTATTTAACGAGGCGGTATATATTAATATCGTTTCTAACCTCGTTAATAACGTTCGTTTGATATATACGTTTAACTTATCGCACCGCCATATAAAAAATACGCCTCGCCTTATATAATTCTTTTAATATAATATAACTCATTTTATAAACGATATTTACTTTAACGAATACTTTATAAGCTTCCCGGTATTCCTTGTTTTATTAACAATTATATTTACTTAATTATTTATAAATAATGTTATATAATATTACTGCGTTTATTAAAACCTTTTTTATAACCGCGGCCGCGGCCTTTAATCCCGCTGTTAAAAAATAAGCCGGGATACCGATTTTTATTATATATTAACGGACGGTTTAAACGAAGGCGGGGATTTTATTTTTTTTAACACTCGTTTAAACCCGTCCGTTACTTTAAAAAGTTAAAATTTAAAAAAACTTTTATTATTAATAGTTTAGAATTTAATATAAAACGTAAGTCTTGTTAAACTTTTATTTTTATAAAAGGTATATTATTAAAAGTAACGTTTATCACGTAACTTACTTTATAAGTCGTTACGGCCGGTTCGTTTATAAGGTTTATAATTCAAGTATAGTTTTAATAAATAAGCCTTATACCCCCGTTTTATTTTTATACTTTCGGTTTAAATTTAAGGTATTTATCGGTATATTGACGAATTAAGGTTTTTAAGTTTAACTTGAGCGATTTTTTACTTATTCCAAGTAAGTGGAAGGCCACGACCGGTCTATCGAAGGATATAAACCACGCTTTTATTTAACCGGTTATCATCTAAGTCTTAATTTCCGTAACCCGGACTAGTTTAACTTTAATGTAAGTAAAGGTTTTTTTAACGATTAAGTTTACTATTATTATTAATAAAATAGCGTTAAAAACCGTAATAATATTACGTTTTACTTTTATTATTAAATATATCTTTTAAATAACGTTTTCGTTTACGGTAATATATACTTACGTCCGATAAATATTACGGTAAGTTATTACTCGTTATCCCGGTTTTATTACAGCTTTCGGTCGGAGGATATTTTTTTTTTACTTTTTATTATTTATTAAATATTACGGTAAAGTATTAATCGGATATTTATTTATCTATATAATTAAAAGTAAAACGTCCGTATAAAGGGTTTTTTTATTATTATTATTTATCTTATATCGTAATATAATAGCCAAAGAAAATAATACTTAGTTTTTTTTACTTTTTTTATTAAATATATGCCTTTTTTCAAGGTTACTTTTATAATTATTTGGCTTTTTTGTTTTTTACTTTACCACCGCTTTTCGGTTTATCCGCTTACCCGAGTATCTTTAATTAAAAGTGGCCGAGATCGTAAAAAAAGGTTTCCGAACGTTCTATTTGAATCGTTAATAAATTAAAGTAAAATACCGTATCTATAAATAAACCCCGATTTTTTTTCAATCATGTATTTTATTCGTGTAATAAGTAATAAAGTACGAGGTAAGGTCGATTTTTCGTAGCGCCGTCCTTTATATCGTCCGTAATAACAAATATCAACTTTTAATTAAAAGCCTTTTATAAAAGTAAAAGCTTTATATAATACCTCGTAATTATATATTAATCGCCGAGCCGCGCCGTTTAATATCACGTTTTTCTCCCGCGGCACGTTTTTCTTTTAGTAATTATTATTGTTCTTTTTTTACCGTTTTACTTTTTTCTTTCCTTCCTTCCTTTTTTTCCTTTTTTATCTCCCCGTTTCCTTACCCGTTTTTCTTTTAATTGTAATTAACGTTGTAATTCCCACTTCTCGTTCCCTCCGCCCCCTTTTTAATCAAGGGTGGTATATTAATATAAGAAAAATAAAAATAAAGAAAGTAACAAGACAAAGAAAAAAGAAAAGACAGTAACTAGTAATAATAACGTTATAAGGTAAACCCTCTTTCCTTAAGTTATTATAATTTTATATTTTAAATGATGGGTACTTTTCAGCTACACTTATAAAACCTTTTAAAGTATAAGTTGCGTTTTCGAAAGCGGTTAATAGGGCTTGTAAAAGTTTCTTTAAATAACAAGTATAAATCGCGTTAAAATAAACGTATTATTTCGTAACTTTATTACAAATAAAATTATATTATTAAGGGGACCGTTAAAGATACAACCATTAATAACAGTATATGTTTAATATACGATTGAAATAAACGAATAAATGCGCGGATTAAGGTGGTATATATAAAATATCAAGAGAAAATAAAATAGATAAACCCCCTATTTAAGTTGGCTTTATCACGTTTATAGGATCCCAATAAATAGAGGTATCTGAAAAACAAAAATCGTGCCTCTCACGCGGAAAAGCAAACTCATCATGGTGGTGGTGGATCTTAGAAAACTTCTCGAGAGCACCGGCTTCGTTGTCACCCATAAACTGTGCGAGGCTATTGAAAAGGAAGCGTTAGCTAATCAGAGAGGTAGAGGTGAACGATGCAGCCAGTATGCGCAGTGTCTGCCCAGTTCAGCAGGAAGACTTACGTGTCGTACCTGTCGAATGATGTGCCAATGATCATTGCTGGAACGGGACCCGAGAGACACTCAAGATACGCTTGCGTTGGAAGATGAATAGCAAACACAAAAGTTGTGGCCGTGATAATCCGAGACGCGGCTGGCGCCTCAACGACGGAATGGCCTAGCCTTTGCAGATAGAGCTTATCGGCCCTGGTATATAACGGCTCCTGGAAGAAGCACGGCATTGGATGTCCGTTGTACCGGCCTGGCGAGAGTAAGAGAAATGTTAGCCTCCAGTACTCGTATGAACCACAATCTTTGATTGACAGGAGCTTAGAAACCGGCACCGATAAATCCTGATGCGACCGAGCTAGATACATACTGAGTTCAGCGACAATTGTTAAAAATGCCTCTGTTTGAACGTGAGCCCTCCGTATTGCCTCACCGAAGTCCAGCGGGCCACCAAAAGACCCAGCACCAAGACACACGGCCTGCGTGATACGCGCATGGCCCGGCGCCTGCGCCAGTATCAAGCTGCAAAGGCTGGAATAAGACGGCGATTGCTGCCATTGGGCAATGACACGGGCGTGCTCACTTGCAATATGAACACTTGTATCGGCATCAGCATCAACATCAGCACCTGATACCACGGCCCCAGCCATCGAGCCGGCCTCACACTCTGTTCCCCTGGACTGCAATCTTGGCGACTGGGGCGACGCAACAAAGTTGTGGGAGGCTTCAATGGCGCGGCGGCCGCGTTGGCGGCTGCCCTTGCCAACAACCGTGGTCCACGGCGTGACATCATCCTCACCGTGACAGTCGCGAGTTGAATCCGGGCTCATTTGCAAGCTGCTGCGTGTGCAAGACGTGGTATTTAAGTGCTGTTGTACATTGAGCAAAAGCTTGACGGTAGGTTGGTGCTACGCGTTCCTCAAAGACGTTGTTTGATAATTAGGTAATATCAGCAGCAGTTACGATACTACTGGCTCCTCTTTCAGAGATCACAACCAGACACGGGCGTCACGGAACTCCGCATGGCGGATGCCGTTAGGATCCGGACGTTACAAAGAAAAATGCACCGGCCTGCCGAGGGCTCTCCTTCCGAGTTTTTTGTTGTCACGGCGTCGTGCCGAGGGTTGACGTACAGTAATGTATATACTCATACTGTACTGCTCGTACAGTACAAGTCCGAAAGAGAAAGATACCCAACCAATCAGGTTGCTACCCATGATGGGCCCACTATCGTTCACTGGTGCCCGTCGCTAATAATAAGGTGCATGCTTTCGCATTGCGACGGGCGCTTAAATCAAGATGTTCTCATACGATACGAAGTACAATTATCTTTTTCAACGCTCTATCCCGTACATATACGCAGTGGATGCTGCTTGTCCAGTCTCATAAGCTTAGAATCGCAGCGCTGCTCAGCATTGTCAGTTGCCACCCCACTTTCCGAGCTCGCCGAGCACACGAACCTCCTCTGAGCATACAGCTCAGTTCTGAGGTTGGTATTGTGTGAAAGCGATTCGGTGTTTTCCAGCACAAGGCATACTGTTTCGTGTCTGGCGTTTTCCCCAAAATGTCTCTCAACTTGCACCTCTTGGCCTTGCTGTTTTTCGCTGGAAGCGCCGACCTCGTCGTAGCCAACCCCTCCTTCTCGACTCGATTATGCACGGACTGGCTAAACATCGTACTCCACAGAGTAGCCGAAAAAAACTGGTGCAGGTGACGAGATCCCAAGGCCACGCTTTCATTGGTTGGCACCCAGCCACAACTTCTGATCCCTGTGACGGCTAGTGGGCGAGTCGCCCTCTCTTTGCTTGGCCGCCGTTCTTATTGGCTGGCCGTGTGACGGGAGCAAGGGGTGTGCGAATTGACGACTACGACGTACCTCGTCCCTTGCACGTATTAATACGGCTCGCTTTCTCTTACCGCTCCCACTGGTCCGTAGCACTTGAAGCTGTGCTGTGCTCGGCGGCTGGTATGAGTTGGGTTGTGGAGACGACTTGGGGATCCGCTCTTCGAATGTCGTGTAATCATTGGAGTTGAGCATGTCGAGCACCACCAATGACATGCGCTGGCTGTGTGCTGTATGCACCTCAGATTCCTCGCTCTTCTGTTCCTAGCACTGCAGTTGTGCGAGGCGCACCTCTGATACACCCTATCGAAAAGCATAGGTATATCATGGACTAACCGCTATGCGTGTACAAGGGGAAGGAGCCGGCGCATATCTACTGGTATATTACTTGCCCGATGTCTCTTTCACTGAAATCTCTCTCCATCCCCTCCATACCATTCGTATTAAATAGGCGTCTTGACTGGTTCTTGACCGTGTCTGAATAGACCTTCTCTTCTGCTTCCTCTTTCTTCCCTTGCCAAGACCCAACCACACTGTGCCCTTTTGTTGTCACCGCCGGCTTCTCTTTCTTTCCCATACCTCGAGCCTCTCTTTCCTCTGCCGAGGGGTGCTTTCTCTTTTCGTCGTCTGTCAACCCGGGCTTCCTGTCTCATCAACACCTGTCTCCCCTGCGTCGAGGTCCCGAGGCCTGCAAGCTTCCCAGCAGTCGAATATCGCGGCCGTCCGACCCCTTCAGAGAAGTTAAATCCCGGCTCTTGAGCGACGGCCGAGTTCTGGCTGGACTGTCGAGCGCGCCATGCTGCCTTCGATACTCATTGCCGTCGCCAGCGCGGCCCTGGTGTCGGCTCATACCGTTTTAACGTACCCCGGATGGCGCGGTGACAACCTTATCACCAATGCCACCTTTCCATACGGAATGCAGTGGATGTATCCGTGTAAGTAGATACGAGAACCATCTCAGAAGAAACTGGAATTCGTGTGTTTATATCGAAACCAACGCATATCACACGATCCTGATGTTCAGGTGGAGCGAGAAACGTTGTTTCCATGACCCTAACAAGTTTTGTTTTCCCATATAGGCGGCGGAATGAACACAACGACAAACCGTACATTCTGGCCTGTATCCGGAGGAGCTATTGCCTTCCAACCTGGCTGGTTCCAGGGACATGCTACGGCGCAGATTTTTATCAATCTTGGCTTTGGAACTGACGGACCCAACGGCGGACCGCCTAACATGTCCAACCCCATGATCCCGCAGTTTGGCATCATCGGCCCCTCCAAAAACCCCTATCCCGGCACAATCTGTTTACCCCAGGTCCCGCTTCCGGTGAACGCCTCGGTAAAAGTCGGTGACAATGCGACTATCCAGGTCGTCGAGTTGGCTGTACACGGAGCAGCCTTGTATTCGGTAGGCGTCATCTCACCCAGTCTTCCTGGCTTTTCTTCGTCCCTTGGCCTGTTTTTTTACTGACGCGGTTGAATTTAGTGCGTAGACATTACGTTTGTCGCCGATAACGACCCACGGCTGGCCAACGTGAACGAAACCAACTGCTTCAACAGCACGGACATTGGCTTTTCTGACGTGTACACTATCACCACGAAGGCCGCTGGAACGAATGGCACGACATCGGGTGCCGTGGCATCCTTCGTGTTCCGCAGATCACGAGGCTTGTCGGCTTGGTCAAATCTGATCGGTTGGCTGCCAATTGTCATTGTCGGGTCGTGGCTGATGCTTTAAGTAAGGCCTCGACTCCATTCTGATGGTACATGTGCCAGACGATCGATTTTTGGGGTATACGCCCCCCTTGTTTTCTCTCCTATTCCCCCCCAAACCTCGCGGTTCTGGGGAGGGAAGGTTGTGTCTGGTATAGCAAAAACCGGACGCAAAGCAGTGTCACAAACTGCCCCAGCCATGCCACTTGTACATATCACATACCCGGGGGGGCAGTCTGCTATATTCTCTGCCCTGGCGTTTCTGCGATTTTTCTGTTTAAAAATGTACTTTGTTTTTTTTGTTGGAGAATTCAGGCGTATATGCCCACTAACGACACTTTTGTTGCAACTATCACCACTTCTGCACTCGTTTTCTATTTATTTCGGCTGTAAGTTAAGAATAAATGAATCAACAGTGTCGCTAGCTTTACGAAACAGCGGTGAAAACAAAACTGATCAATTCAAACTTCCGAAAGAGTTGCCAATTCACGTCCCGATTATTTCGAGAATTTTCTCACCGACAGATTCGACACGAGCTTCATTCGCCTTGCCGATGGCCAGGCTGATCCAGGTGCGAGCGTTTGCTGACCGTACTTGTCCTGCAAAGTCGCCCTGGCCCGGGATACTGGCAACATTGCCCAGGGCAACCAGAGTGCGGTAAACTACCTCGGTATCAACCAGGTCAAGAATTGGAACCGCAAGGAGCTTTATCATCCTGGCTAAGGAATCGCCCATCGAGTTTTGTCCCTTCGCTTCCTGCTCTCGAAGAGCAAACGCTGTCATATTGCTGGCCGCCGACGCCCATGCTATCATCAGATTGCGGTTCTTTCGCCCTGTAATATCAAGCACATGTGACAGAAAATCGATGATCTCGTGTGCGTACTTCGCAACAAGCTGCTGGCCCGGAGAAGTCATGAAGAGGTTGGTGATTAGGCGCAGCGCCATCATCGCGTTGTTTTCAACGGCCTTCGGGTCTGCTGCGATTTCCGCCCCTGCTTCTTTCGGGTAGTCAAGAATGCTCGGAAGAAGTAGATCAAGAACAGTGTTGCCCTGACCGTCCGTGTACTCCGCAAGAGATGGAGATGGTGCCATGCATCGCAGGAGATCAAGGCCCGGAAGTCTGTCTTTGTAAGGCCACGTCGTTGCTACCTTCAAGACCAGAGTTGTGGAGCTGGGCTCTACCGCGAAGCTCTTTGTTGCAACGGCAGGAACCATCGCAGGAATAGTCGCAGGGATGAGAAGAATATCCGTTGCAAGGGCTTGAGCTAGAGAAGCAAGCTGCGAAATTTGCCCAGTGGTAAGAGATAAGGCAGTATCTTGACTGTTTGACTGTGACAGCTTGCTATTGACGACATTTATACGATTCATTACCGCTGAAATATGCATGAGTAAGAGAGAAGTGCTGTATGGCATGTACAAGGGAGCTTGAACGTACGAGTCAAATTACTCTGGGCAAGGGTGACAAAGACCGCGTTGGGCCCCAGCGGATGGCCTATGACACTGCCGGTGGCTCTGCTCGACTGAGAGGCACCTTCGACGGGTGATGACAAAGAGCCTGCCGTTTGATCGACTTTTGTAGTCTCGGCGTCTTGGGCCGAAGAGTCCACAACCGACCCAACAAGCAGCCATTGACCCTGACCTGGTAAAAGAGAGATGTGTCTTAGTTTCCGGTGTTCAGGGAGGCGGGGGTGGGTTAAGATACCCGAGTCTCATACTTACCCATGGACCACTGGTAAACGCTGATATTTCCATCACCAGAGTTGATCATGACAGTTTGCCCCTCCTTTGTGCCAGACTTTGTCTCAATAAAGTCAGGCCCTGGAAGGGTGCTCGGGTTGATGTCTCCCATCTGTTGCTGGGGTATGGACGAGCGCTTGACTGACTCCGCAAACTCACTGAGGGTCTCAGTCGACGCAATGCGTTCCTTGTCTCTCGAAAAGATGCGGGCAATATTGTCGCTTGCGCCGGTCGCAAAGTCGCCCGTCTTTTGGCAAACCGACACCGTCCAGATGGAGAGCGCAGGATGAGTGATAGTTTGAACACAAGACTCGCCTTTCCAGATGCGAACTGTACGATCCTCACTGGAGCTCACAAGTTCGCCTGTGGGCAGACTGTCAAGGGCATATATAAAGCTCTCATGACCGTGAAGCACGCCAACTTGAGCCCCGCTGAACTGCCAAAGACGAATCATGAAATCATTTCCAGCGCTTGCCACTTGAGCGCCACTCGGATGCTTGCGCACACGACACAATGCGCGGACGACATCGGGGGTTCGTATGAAAACGCCAGGCTGCAGCTCCCCTTCCTTTTCCCTCTTATTCTGAAGACTGTATCCGCGGATAACATGATCGGCAGAGCCTGTCATGATGATTGTGTTGTTGTATGCTAAAACAGCCCAAATCGCTCTTTGTTTGTCGTTGGGGTCAGGGCCGACAAGCTCCAGCTCGGGTTCCCATGTTGAGGTGTTCCACAGCTTTGCTCGACCATCCCAGTCGCCAGACACGGCGAACTCGCCGTTAGGAGAAACGCTCAATGCCGACACGTTGCTAGTATGGCCGGTCAGCCGCGCGACACTGGCATCTGATATGTCCGAATCTGGCTTCCGGACATCGATTGTGTGGCCGTGGCTGCCCGCAAGTACAAGGCCATGCGGGTACTGTGGCCGACTCTCCGACGGAGCAACGTATGCGAGAGAGTTGAATGAATAGGGGCCTTGAGCTAGCAAGCTTCCAGTATAGGATGGAGGACAGGCAGATGTCTCGTGCCAAGCTTGTACGGTGCAATCTCGAGAGGCGGTTAAGACTACTCCCGGTGTTGGAAAGCAAACCGCTCGAACCTAAGAGAGGGCGCCAGTAAGCAGCTGGGTCACTACGCAGTTCCGAAAAGCTGCAGTTGGGATGCTCATCTGTGCAGTGCTGACCACACGTTTCCTTCTGTCACCAGGCACCTACATCTTTTTCATGGCCACCCAAGCTTGCGGACAACTGAAAGTCCCCGTCACGCGAAGCCATGGCTGTGCACAGGGGCTGCAAGGATGCAAAGAAGCTCGATACGGTCGACAAAGATTCGTCGGGAGAAAGTGCTCCCAGTTAACGTTGCAGAAGATTGCTTGTTGGCGAAAAAAGAAAACAAGACCGACAGAAGAGATCAAGAGAGAGAGAACGCTTTCACTCCACGGTTAGTAGAGTCTGCCTAAACTCGGAGTTGTTTGCGATTGAGTAATCATGGCGGGGCAGGAGCTCACATTGGGGAGAGAGCTCTTTTTCTAGACCAAATAAGTGGGTCGGTTGGAACACGCTGTGGGCCTGGTAGATTTCTTCCCCTCGATCTGTAACATCTGGCAACCTCCTTTCCTCCTGCGCCGTAACCACGACCTTGTCTTTTGATCTACATCGCACCTTCCATTGCCGCCAACCTCGTTTTGTTTACATCATTTTGTTTTCCGTCTGGAGCGTTGTTTTAGCCATTCGTGCCGACATCTTTTGTTCTGTTACTCTTTCCTTTTCTCAAACAGTGCACAACTCAAACTATTCTCCCAGAAAATTGTATGCCTGACCTGCCACTTCCGTCTCGTGCACCTTTCTCGACACTGAGCCCTTTTGCCGACCCGCCCCTTCTTGTACCTTCCCCAACCTTTGAACCGCCAAGCAGTCGAACAATTTCAATCACTCCGAGAAAAACCACACACAATCCTCCGACAATCGTCACACGCAACCCCGTCTGGCATCGACCATGTCAAGCAACACCTCAGAGCCTCGTCAATATGTGCCGCTCACCTGTCATGGCCACTCGAGACCGGTTCCACACATTAGCTTTTCGTCTATGACCAAGGACGACGATTACTATATGATATCCGCTTGTAAAGGTATGCCAGTTGCCGAGCATGTCGACTGCTTTTACTTTCACACACGAAGCCACCAAAGAAATTGACTGCATTTTTGCTGTCTCATTTTTGGTGGCTCGCTCCCCTGCTGGATGTCTGAGCTGACCTCTGCCTTTAGATGGGAATCCAATGCTTCGGGATGGCAAGACTGGTGACTGGTATGGCTCATATTTGCAACCCACAGCTACCACTTGCTTCATAGCTAACAAGTGAAAGGATAGGAACATTTATTGGCCATAAAGGCGCCGTATGGCAAGCAAAGCTTAGCAATGACGCATCGACAGCTGCTACAGGTTCGGCAGACTTTACGGCGTAAGTCGAACGCTTCTGATTTCTGATTTGAGGCCCCACGGGTATTCTCGCTAACTTTGGTTTACAGTAAGATCTGGGACACACACACCGGCGAATTGTTGTACACGCTACAACATAATCATATCGTTCGGGCTATTGCATATCCTCCTCAAAATTCGGGCATGATTGCTACCGGCGGTTTTGAGAAGAAGCTACGTATTTTTGATCTCTCTGAAGTGCGTCGCCAATCCGCTTCACCATCGAACGGTCCTGTGGAGACGGTGGTACTGGAGACGTCAGCCGCCTTTGAAATCGGAGCTGGAGTACACAAGGACTCCATCAAGTTCATTGTATGGACAAATGTGCCGACAACCATCGTGACAGCGTCAGGGAACACATTGCGCTGGTTTGACATTCCGACAGTCAGCTGTTTCCGGGAGGAGGTCCTGGACGGTGAGATCAAATCATGCGAAGTCGTTGCCTTGGCTCCTGGCTACAGTGATCCAAAGGATATTGGGGCAGGGAAGCCTGTCCTTGCGGTTGCTGCTGGGAAAACGGTACACTTTTGGGATGGAGATCAATTTGACAACAAGATAAAGTCATTTGAGTTATCGCATGGTGTGGCGAGCGTTGGGCTTGACTTGAAGGGGCGCAAGTTTGCTGTTGGAGAAGAGCCTGGCACATGGGTCCGTGTCTATTCCTGGGATACCGGGACTGAAGTTGGTACGTTACGATACTACTATGTCCCCTTTTTCAAGAGACTAACAATTGTTCCAGACATTTTAAAGGGCCATCACGGCCCAGTTTGGTCGATTGCTTTCTCTCCCGACGGAAAGCTCTACGCTACAGGTTCCGAAGATGGAACTATCAAGATGTGGAAAAATTGCGAGGGCTTCTATGGCCTTTGGAAAGGCACCTCAGCCGGGATCCTTGATCGGTCAACAGAATAGAGATCTGGACTGACCGGAAGTGACTCGGCAGTAGCGGAAGATGATGGCGCGACTCATAGGCTCTCTTTAGAGCGCGAGTCAACAAGCAGTCGCAGTACGTCTTTACAGGGCGTTGCTGGTGGCTCAAAGATCTTTTCCGACACCCAGCCAAGCACTCTGTGTAGTCGGCTCAGCAGCATATCCTTGGCGAATAGCCCTTTCGTTTCTTCGTCCATTACAGCTGGGGGTGTGGGCCCAGACTGTGACGACGCTGGCGAGGCATTTATACGGTTAATCAAGGATTCACGCTTGGCCGCTACGCCTGTGAACAGGAAGGCAAGTTCCTATTCTGGTGCCTCACAGATTCTGTCCATGCCAGCCATCGACTGCAAAGGCATATCACAATCCACCTCTTTTTTTCGCGATAACAGCAGTGCCAGTTTACCAATGGGCAAGCAGCTGTCGTCTGGCGGTAACATTGGTGACCAGAATCTCGCTGTCTTTCTGCAACGGCTAGAGAGTCACGGTATATCACATTGTGACCCCTGTGATAATCATAAGGATGACTAGAGAACAAATACAGGGGTGCATGCCGCCAGTCAATGAGAATGTTGAGGAGCGAACCTGTTTTGCTTTCTTGAGGTGATGCTATTCCCCAAGCCATTTTTATACAGTTTTAAGGTAGAAGCCACAAGAAAACCACGCAAGTCGTATCAACATCGGGGTTGAGAAGGACATTGAAAGAGCGTACGAGTTGGGGCCTAGACAAATAAATGTGTTTAACGTTCACCGGGCTGTTCATATCAATGCCGGTTCCGAATTTCCAGGTGCACATTGTTAAACAGCGGAGCTGGTTTTGTCATCTCAGTGCTGGGCTGAGAGACGAACAGTGTCATATTCGCTGTGTAGAGAACCAAACATGCTCGCACAGCCTGTTTGTCCTACAGTAGGCTTATTTCACGACCGAGTTGATTTCATAGCCAATAAGCGCCTCGGTGCTTGTGCCCTCCCACCCCCGAGTTCCCGCTGTGGAAATCATAAATCGTGATGTCTGGTCAATGTACAAGTGGGATATAACACCTGCACGGGGTGGGCCCGGAATGATCAGGAAGGGCACATGTGAGTGTGGCAGGGCGGACGAATGCTGTATATCATAGAGGCGGAGAATGTCGTGAGATGCGCTGGCCAAAAAGAAGTAAGCAGACAACCACAAGCCGTAAAGGTAAGGAGGGTAGGGAGGGGGAAATGTCTTACCAGACAAGATGTCGCCCATTCACCATGGCTCTGACGGCACTGACAGGCCCGCTCCCAGCAGGGAACCGAAGGGACCGCTCAGGCTGCCAGCCGGCTTTTGCTTTGTGGATGTCAAACTCCTCAACGACTCCGTTTCGTCGCCCGGCATAGATGCGATTCCCGTCAGGGCTCCAACATGCGCCCATACACCACGGTGGCACACCAGGACGGTTTCCTATACGTGCTACTGGTAAATTTTGACGGCGGTCCCAGATTCGGATAGGGCCATCAATTGTAGCCGAGAAAAACGTCGTATCGGAAACTTGCGTAGGGTCATATTGTGGTAGTCCCTCCTGTGACGTATAAACCATGGCAGCCGGCGTCTTCCTTTGCGAGTCACTGGCCGATTCTTTCTGAGCCATAGACGCATCACTCTTTGTTTCGGCTGTGTCTTGTGAAAGTTCCTGTGCCTCGCCCATGCCAAGAAGTTGTGTCTCGGCTGATTGCTGAAGCTCCTGGTCTAGCCGCTGCTGTTGTAGTTGCTGGGAAGCTGCGTCAATGCTGACATCTGACGCCTTGACATCCGCCTCCAAAGCCGTGGCAGGGCCAACGGCATGCGGTAGTGCAGAAGGTACCAAGTTGGCATCTGCTCGGTTTTCCGAAACGGTCTCAGTCTCGGTTTTCAAAAGTCCAGGGCCCGCCCCGGCGCCTGCCATGTTTTCACTGGTAGCAGCATAATCCGTTTCTCCTTGGTAAACGCCATTTAGCGGTGTTCCCGCCGAAAACGTCTCCGCCGGTGCGAATGTATCCATTGCTGTGTCGCCAGAGTCAAGGCCCATGTTGACGTCTTCCGAAACCCCAACGTCGCCGATGGCACCGGTCCCAGAGGCCATGCCCATGTCATCATCACCGAATGGGTTAGCACCCAATGTGTCGCTTTCTCCAAACAGTGACCCCCCCGGACTCCCAAATAGTGACTCGTGATCGGGTACGAGGTCATCCCCGTTCATAGTCGCAGACGCGCCGCTTGCAGACGCATCACCACTGGCAGAGACGTTAAATCCAGCAGCCGGGCCACCAACCGCCACGCCGTTTGGCAGCGGTTTGGCGTTGGAGCTTGTGAAGGTATTGGCTATGCTCCCCGTAGATTCCTCATATAAGCCCTGGGCCGGGATAGGCGCCCCGCTTGCCGGCCGCAGCTCGATAGCCGAGATTTGGCCGCTGCTGCCGCCAAATTGGCGGCGTGTCTGGCCGTTGTTCAAGTCCCAGTCGAAGATATTCTTATCCCAGCTCCCGCTTAAAACGCTCTTCTCGTCGGGGGACAGCTGCAGCACACTGACGGCATTGGAGTGGCGTTGCAGGCATGTTATTCGCTTACCCTCATCATGCCGCACACTTTGGAGATTTATACCTCCACCCTCAGTGCCAGAGAGCAGCCAGAGAGCTCGCGAGTGGACGGCAAGTGAATACACAGGCGATAATAAGTGTTCTTCGGCACCGCGTGCCGACACTGAGGGGGGTTCTTCATTCTCCCAGTATGACATTAAAATACCAGCTTTCACGACGCTATCAACGAAAGGGTGGCGCTGCGCAACTGTTAAAAGCTGTCGGCCGTTGATAGTTCCAGGCCCGTCATACTTGCGGATATAGCCGTCCGAGCCACCCGTCATCCAGTACCGTAGGTCCGGGGTGACGGCCAGTGCGTTGATGCTTGTAGCCTGCGGCGCGGCCATAGTAGGCACGATGTCATACACTTTGGCGGAAATGGCCTCGGGGCGAGCACGCAGGTGCAGACGTGCTGTCGATGAGGGAGGGAAGCTTCCGGCACGAGGAGAGGTTAAGCTGTCCCCAGATGTGGCCAACGCCGTTGCTGCCATGGTCTCTGCAGAGTCTACTGCTGTCCCTTCTGCAGCACTCGCAGCGGTTTCTGTATTTGCTCGAATGCCAGGGCTCCGGCTGGGATCTTTTGGGTTGAGCCGATCAGCTCCTCCGGAGCTTGTGTCCAGGCCAGCAGCCTCTGCAGCCGCAGGGCCTGATCGCGGCCCTGCTTCCAGGTCTGCGTCGGCATCTTCGTCATCGTCGGCATCTTCTTCGTATTCGTCTTGTTCGTTTTCGGGCTCGGGATCGATTTCGGGCTCGTCGACGTCTTCCATGACCTCGTCTTGGTCATTTTCTGAAAAGGCGTTGGAGTCTACAGGCGCAGGTTGTTAGCAGTGCAGGCATGGCCCAGTACATTTCATGCAGATTTGCGCTTACCTCGGTCGTCTTCGTCCATTTTGAATAGATGTTAAAACCCCGGCTTCTTGGCTAGTCTAGATGCAATTGGTGCTGGCATCCAAACTGAATTCTGTTGCTGGCTCACGGTGTGCACAACGGGGGTGTGTGCTGTCAGCAATCTTTAACGGCGCAATCGTGGGCTCCGTACACAGCGGTATGCTCCGTTTCGGCGGCAGTTGGGATGTTATTACGGGCTGTCGCGACGATGTGCTACTGGCGCGTGGCCTGCCGTGGTGAGTAACACGTGACTTGTTCAGCGCGGACGTCACACACCTAGTTTGTATTAATAGTGGGGAGGTGTCCCTTATATGTACCGGATATGATAGCATACGAATAATGCGGAATAAAGCTACGAGTATTCATAGAGGCGCATGCGACAGCTAAAAGTTCCTTACAAGTAAGTTGTCGTCTCGTCATGTTTGCTTTTGACAACACGAGCACCTCGTATGTGCTGACGCTGGTTTTTTAGATGGTGGCATCCGGAGAATAAACGACTGTAACCGTTGGGCGGCGCGCTAGAGAACGAGTCGTTTGCGCAGTGTTTAGGCTGAGAGGCTGCGATTTATGGTGATCTGAAGACTGCTCTGGGTTTTCGTTGTATCAACAACCCCCATACGGGCCCACGTACTGGTATGCTCGGGTTCTAGAAAAAAGATACTCTGCTAGAAGATTATTACGAGATGTGCGGCACGTAGCCAGACGATGTCGCGAAATGCATCAAGCCGACCACGTCATGAGTACGAGTACGGAGTATTACTCGTACGTTGGGCTTCTTGCTACGAAGTCAGCTATGTACTCGTATCGACTGTACTCGTAAAATCCCCGCCCGCATCAGGCCTGTCTTCTATTTATAAACCATCGGACTTAGGGCGACGATCGTCTCACAGATCAGACACATGTGAAGGACGTCGTATTTATTGTTGCTTGTACGTATGTACAGGTTCTCATTGTCCCCTCATATGAGCAGAGTTGTTTATACATATATGTATGTTTGGTTTTGTTTTCTTGAGACCGGCATCACTCGCACTATCAACGTGCGGTTCGTCTATCCCATGTGCTGTGGGAAACCGTAACTGGAGTCTTGCTTTGCGTACAAATACAAGTAAGATACATATGGCACGAGTAAGTGCATGCAAGCAAGTAAGATACTCTGGTATCCAAGAAGTGCTCGTACTCGTAACAAAGACCTTACCCTCCCTCGCTTCTCTCCCTTCTGAGCAAAAATACACGACGGAGCCAGCCCCTATTACGAGTACAGCCCCTTTCGTGGAGATGGCCGCATGCGCTAGCGCAGGGGACATCAACGTGCTGCAACTAGCTGCACGCAGTCTCTACGAGCACTCGTAAGTACGTCGTATGTCGTACTCGTACAAGACATTACTCCGCTGGCTGGTTTCATCTCCTTTCTTGTATTTTCCTCGCTTGCTCCGGTCGGTGTCAAGTTGACAACATCAAAAGTCTTTGTCATATTCTGTACGAGTATTTTGTAAAACAAATCGGGGCAGAGAGGCAGAGCATTTCATCCCATACGAGATATGAACCGGGCTACAGTACATGACTCGTAGGGTATCTTGTACGAGTACATAGTACATAGTATTATGTAGTAAGTACATAGTACAAAGCGTATTATCGTAAGAGCCGTGCTTTTTTTTCACAGCTGCGCCAATACTCGTAGAGTTGTACTTCTACAGTGCGTGGTGGTCCACTAAAATTTGTCTCCGCCTTCCCCTGGGAAATGACCCACTTAAGATCTCCCTTGCCTCCTTCTGCCTGAGGCAGAAAGAGGCCCTTTCTGTCGACGTGTCCTCTACATAAGGCGGCCGTTGCCTCTCATCCCGGCATGGAATCCAGAGAACCACGACCATATGCATAGATGCTAGTTCGCAACAGAAGAGTCATCTAGCCAGCAAACCCCACCTACATCCCAACTGGCGCAGGCAACAGCCCAAGTTAAGACACAGCCCATGGTCCCTCGATCCTAACTTGAGCTTTCGGCTTTGCGTTCCGTGTTGGGATCCTCAACTGTTTTTCAGTTTACTCGACGTTTTGACTCTTTCCCGCCAACTACCTACTCCCATCAACTTTAGTCTTTCCTTTCGCCTCTCAGAGCCAGTCTTGTTAAGTACATACGGAAAGCCAAACAACCATGGAGGCTGCTCAAAGCGTCTTGGTATCGGGATTGGCGCCGCAGGTGAAGGTCGAGACATCTCCAACTGGCTCCCTACTATCAGACCCGAGCGGCGTTTACCCATCTCTATTCTCGGGCTCAACTGTTGCGTCTTCTGCCGCAGCAACACCCGCTGACACTGGTTGTGACGGCTTTGATTTTGTTTCCCATTCAGCCGAAATCGAATTTGCGCTTGAGGCAGGCGTTTTGAGTTCAAATAAAGAAGACGCGGCGGCAGACGCATCATCCGACAAAAAGCCGGCAAAAAAGCGGAAGTCGTGGGGTCAGGTCCTCCCAGAGCCAAAAACAAATCTTCCGCCTCGGTATGTTTCTTGAGGCTACTTGCCTTCTTATCTTGTCGTCAACGTTACTGACCTTGTTTTAGCAAACGCGCAAAGACAGAAGATGAAAAGGAACAGCGCCGTGTCGAGCGAGTTCTCCGGAATCGCCGCGCCGCGCAGTCATCACGGGAGCGCAAACGCCTCGAGGTGGAAGCATTAGAGATCCGCAATCGCGAGCTTGAAGAGCAGCTCGCAAAGGTCCGGAGGGAGAACGCGATGCTTTATGAGCGTCTCACCCAAGTTCAAGGCAAGCCGGTCGTTGTGTCGACGGCAAACGCCCCTGTCACACTCTCCCAGGAGCTTTTCAGCTCCCAGAGCAGCCACTCTTTCGCCACCGGGCCAAGCACAGCACTCGGTTCTTTCCTCGGCCAAACCACTATCGATCCTGTCTCTCTTTCTCCCGACCTTCACCCGATTCCAGATACAAGTGACATTGTCTCTACTCTTGGCGACCAAGACAAAATTAACGAACCCACCAATGGTTTGGAAAATCAAACAAAGACAGGCCAACCAAATGAGAACCAAGGTCACGCACTCTTGTCCGAACCTTCCGCTACTACCGGTGTCGGCTCTTCGGTGCCGGCCAAATTAGAGCCCTCTCCCGACACGACACATCGTCCTGCTGCGACGTTGTGCCCTGACCTGCAGTGTCTGTCGGCGGAGGTGTCTCCAGTTTGGACCGTCCCAGAGACGTCGACTCCGGTGACCGCGAGTTCGTTCTTCCAGAAGACCTTTCTTCTCCTCATGCTGTCTCGCACGGTGATTTCAGCATTTTCCAGGCCGGTGATGCAGATAGCTTTGCTATTGAGAGCGGGTATCTCGATTCCCCCGACTCCGGCAATTCTGACTTCAATTATCTGGTTGACAACGACCCCATCGCTGCGTTCAATGGCTCGGAATTCGACATTGACGACTTCCTCAATCCCGATGGGCCGACCCAACAACCCAGCGGCGATTTCCTCTTTGGCGACTGCGACCTCGGCACTGTCGGGTCGACCCTCCTCCACCCTGCGGCTCAAGTTGCTTCGGAAGATCCTGACCAGCAACCCCATGCTGGCGCGTCCTATTAGAGATGCGACGATGCGGGTATTGCGGTCGGTGTGTTCTGAGGAGCGACTTGGTTCCGTCAGCGGTGGAGAGCAGGCCCGACTTGACAGAGTTCAGGCAACGCGGTGGTCGGAGACGGGGATCGACTCTGATGGGTCGTGGCTTAACAAATCAACGCGGCCGTCCAAGGAGGCTCTGGTCACTTTGTTGTGGGCACTTCGGATTGAAGAACGGCGCCTGTCGCTGCCAACCGGAATTAAGCCACCATTGTCACCCGCTCATGCTCGCTCCAGCTTTCCGGGAAAATCTACTACAGAGGGCCTGCATAACTTGAGCATGAAAAGACGGTGATGGTGGCTCTGAGTAAGGCTTGTCTGTGGTTACCGTGCTATTGTGCAGCATTTTTACTTCCTCGGATGGATGATCACTTTTGTGGTTTTAGGCAAGGAACATGAGACACTCTTGATGCTCAATTTGCGCAGAGTAAGGGCGGCGTTTTTTGGTATTGTTCGACCGGGACGGCGAGGTCCGTGGACTTGGTGCATAGCACCGTTTTTTTGGTTAGATCTGTAAATCTTACGGTATTATCTCTTCAAAAATTTTGTGACGTATTTTCACAGGCCGGGCAGGTTATTCAGCTCTGAGAGCAAACTAGTCTCCAATTCGGTATATGTGGTTTTTCATTATCTACTCGGGGATTACTCGTTGGTTCATGCATGTATCACGAGAGGATGAGGACTTTACCAGAACATCCATAGAATTGATTCCATTACAAAGGTTATATACATGTAGCTCCAATATGTGGTCGCTTGGTAACACGCGCCAAACGAATATTACAACGAAGATGAAGAGAATTTGTGTGTACAGGTTCTGCAAAGATAGGAAGACTGGTGAGGCTAGAAAAAAAATGCCGGTGAGCGAAAAGGACAACAGCAACAAATGAGCTACTCCCTCTACTGCGGGCTCGTGCTGAAATAGTAGTTCTCCCACAGGTATTCATAGTCCTCGATGATGCCACCGATAAAACCAGGCATCCGTGATCTTATCCCCTTTACAACACCCTTTGTGATATGTTCATAGAAGGCTCCACGCATAGACCACCAGCCCATTGACCAGCCGCGGCGGTTCCACTCCTCACGTTCCAGGGTCGTGGTGCGCAGGCTGTGGTCCCGTAGTTGGCGGGCAGCACACTCCATAGCAAGGCCGGCAAGCCACGGCGTCCATGACGACCGGCGCTTGTCACGGCTTCGGGCAAGGGCAATGGCAAACACAAGGGGTGCCAGGATATGCAAAACCTCAGCAACCTGCGCAGAGCCTCGCAGCTGGTTCAACAGCTTGGCTGCAGGTTTGATATCATCGGCCGTCAGAACCCGCGACAGCAAATAGGACGAAATGTCGCCTGGGTGTGGGAGAGGCGGCATCGACATCTTTGTCCGTGGCATGGGCCATCCTTTTGTGTGAGATGGCGGGGATGACTGTCTCTCCGTCGGCGGGGGCGATGGCGGCGCAACAAGCAAAGGCTGTCCGTTTTCCGATGCAAGCTTGGCAGATGCTTGGTGCGGCGACGGCGGTGGAGACAGGGGCGGAAGCGGTGCAATGGCTGCCTGCTGGGAGGAGGCTGCTGTCCCGCTGGCCGTTCCTTCCTCGCCAGCGGTGTCAGCAGGCAAGGTGTTTGAACAGGCGTTATTGCCCTCCGCCTGTTCTTCCTCCTGTTGTTCTTCATCTTCACATTCGCCTTCGTCGCTCTCGGGTAGCGGCTGTCGCACGGGCAAGGCTGGCCACATCAGCGAGCGGCCACGCGTCGCACGAAGCAGCAGCAGTTTGCAGACGGCCTTGATGGCCTCGATCAGTATCACAACGCGCCAGCGAATGCGCTCGCCTCGACGTTTGGCTGCCATCTCACACAGCAGTTCGGTATACCGCACTACCTGGAGAATGACGGCAACGCGCCGATAGAATGGACTCTTGTATGCCCAATAGCGAGTGTAGCGCGTGTGATGCGAATGTGCATGTGC
The DNA here is from genome assembly GCA_019925305.1 of Sporothrix cf. nigrograna. Lineage (NCBI taxonomy): Eukaryota > Fungi > Ascomycota > Sordariomycetes > Ophiostomatales > Ophiostomataceae > Sporothrix > Sporothrix cf. nigrograna. The sequence continues at coordinate 1,020,503 of JADHKR010000001.1, read as the reverse complement.
AAGACCCGACGGCGGCTTGGGCGCTGACGCCAGCGTGGAATTGGATGCGGATGTTTGTGACGAGCTCGACAACGACGCCGGCGGCGTGCGAAGCAGGAGGAGATCATGGTAGAGTGACAACAGCTGCACACCCGAGTGGATAGCTTCGGATGCAATCTCGGCATCCCGGAAGCGGCCAGGAATAACGTAGGTCAACGACCGTAGGGTCGATTCAATATGTGAGACCTGGCCGAGGTTCTTCGTGATGAAGTCATCGTAGGCTGCTAGCCACTTCGCGGGAGATAGGCGGCCGGCGGCCGAGCTTGTGATCCCGGGTGATGGGCCACCGGAAAGTGCCATGGTATGGGGCCGCGGAGGATGTCGCCAGAGTGTTTTGAGTCGGAGGTCATCAGTACGATGTCCGTTGGTGACAACGGAAAGAAATGCAGTGGCCTGGACGCGCGCGAAGAAGGGGCTGGGCGTCGCCGCGAGCCCGCTAATCCAAACACGGCAAGACGAATTACCTCGGTGCCTGTCATTTGATATATCACGTGGCATGTGCTTTTTGTAACCTGTACCACTACGTATGGGAGGCGGGGTGTCTAGGCATCGTGATTGCGATTCTCTTCCACCAACTGACTGATCTTTCCCGTCGCTATCCTAACATTACCCTTTTGATTCTCTGATCTCGTCCTCTCGCCTTTCTTCTCTTGCCCAGCGTACTGAAACAAGCAAACCGACTAAACGTTTGTTCGCCTTTGTTACACCTACGGACTGTACATATTCGAAACTACATTTTCCGGCATCTCGATATTATGTCGCAACGACAGCTCGCCAGAGACATGCAGGTCGAGTTCCAGGCTCGCGTACGAAATAGAAACTCACCGGATATCCTCACATTTTACTCATGCACTGACGAATACTACTCTAGTTTAACGCCAAGCAGGCCAGGCGCGAGGCCCAGAAGGCGGCGAAACAGGATGGAGAACTCCGGAAGCAGATCCAGACGGTACTATACTGCCATCTCAGCCACTTGTGCTGGCTTCTGACCCTCGGCCTATATCCTCCATCGCTAACATTGTCCATACGTAGCTCCTCAAGAAGGGCGAGACACAGCAGGCTGCGCAAAAGGCACGCATGCTTTTGGCAAAGCAGGCTATCGCCACCCAGATGGATCAGGCTGCCGACATGGCTGAGCTCTCAGTCGCCCAGATCCAGGCCAACAACGCCATGAACCGCATGACAAACATGATGGCCCAGTCCTCTCGCACTATGAGCCGTGCCCAGCGCAGCGTCAACCCCGAAAAGACCATGGTTACGCTCGAGCAGTACCGCACCCAGAATGAGGAGTACGCCATGTCCAACACTATATACACCGACGCCATGACCCAAAACACTTCGGTCCAGGTCTCTGATGACGCCGTGCACGAGCTTTTGGGCAAATTAGCCGATGACGCCGGCGTCGAGCTGTCCCATGAACTGAACGCCGCGCAAGTCAGCAAGACGGAGCCTGTTCGCGAGGCGGCCACAACAGAGCCTACTGCAGAGGAGGAGGACGCCTTGCAACAGAGATTGCGGGCCCTGCGGGCATGAGCGCGCGCTTGACATATGTGTAAAGGGTGCCTTCCAAAGGGAGGCTGAGCCATTCTGCTCTTGGCCGTTCTTGGGACGCTTGCTTCGTTGGTTATAGGATTTTTATTACGGCGTTGGGGTGGGACTGGCTTGCCGTTCTTGCGCTGCTCTCTGTTTTCTCTTACACGTATCAAATGCAAATCTTTTCACGAGCTGTTTTCATGTTTCTTTGCAACCGCCTGTATTTATATGAAATCGTGAATGTGAGTGACTTGAACCTGCCTGAGATGTCTGAGACTGGCATCTCTACAGATAGAGACTGGGTACAGTTGTAATGTTCCTCATGATGGCCTCTTTGACACCGTTCATCTTTGTCTCCAGCGTCTTGTCGCCGACGATCCGCCCAGTGTTCCTCACTTCGCGGCATGTTTCCTCAAGACGTGTTATTGTCCGGACAATCGTGCCTTCTTGTTCCGCTGTCATGCCGGCAATGGTCTTGAACGGGCTCCCACTGGCCCACTCGTACACTACCTCCATGAGGCCAAAATGCAGCTTGGAAGAACGTTCCGACTCATCTCCCGCTGTTATGACATGGAACTGCTCCTGGGTGCGGATGACGTCCTTCCAGATGCGATAGACCTCTGCGAGGCTCTTTGTAAGACCATTGGAAATAAACGGTGCACTCTCAAGCTCCTGGTCGTCCTTTCCCTGGTAAACAAAAATGGACAATAACGCGGCAATCTCTGCCGGTTCTAGGCCGGCAAGAAGATTGTTTAGAATAACTTCAGTCAGCACGAGCTCGTCTGCCGTGCGTATCTCGCATGCCACTCGGCCCTTGAGCAGGACCACGGAGCTGTCGTTGACAAATCCGAGATGCTTAAGCACGGCAATCCGATTTTCGTACTCGGGAAGGAGTACAAGGTTTGAGTCGTCTACTGCGCGCCGCATCTCTGCCAGCTTCTCTCTCACCAGCCATTCGCTGTGACGAGCCGCGAACTGTACGCGTTAACAATACGAAAGACAATAAGCTTGCCGAGTCAGGGCGGGAACCAAAGGGATGAACTCACATGGTCGACGAAATCAGGACAGCCAAGTGCTGGTGAACTCGCAACTGCCTGGGCCTTGGCAAGGCGGTCGTCAATGTACCAGACAATGTCAGCATCGCGAATTTTGCCAAGGCTGGCCTCCTCCCACACGTCGGAGCCCCAGGACAGATCCAAGTCACCGAGCCCACTGTCGACGTCTAATAGTGGATCGTCCGGCTGACGATTCATCGGCACGATATGGCTTGCAAGATGTTCAATCTTGCTTAGTGGCACTTGTACTTTGCGAAGCCGGCGTTTTGACGTGGATCGAGAAAAAGTGGCAGGCTGCCAGAATCTCCGCAGGGCCGGGACGAAAGAAAGTGTGTCTGTCTCATCCGCGGACATTCTCGGAGGCTGAACCTCGACAACGCTCACCGACGGTGTCGTATTTTCCGCAAATGATCTGGGAAACTCTTCTGCGACAACACCAACGGCATGCACGCCTTGCTCGTTCAAAAAAGCGATCAGACGACCCAAGTTGAACAGGGATGGCCCGATGCCTGGCGTTTTGAACAGTTTCAGATACATCTGAACAGTGTCCTGTCGGTACGTTTCTGCTGCCAAGTGACAGGCCCCCATAGTGTCGTTACACACACTGCAGTCGCTGCGATTTTGTATTTGCTTTGCCAGGTCGCCTTCAAGTGCTCGGATTTGGTCCTCGTGCTCCGAGCGGCCATTCTGTGTTGAATGTTCGGAAAACGACCGTTTCATCATGTCCTCGACCTTGAGAGTTTCGACTCGATGGAGGCTGAGAATCATATTGTATGTTAGGCGGAACTGCGAAGTGAGGCGTGTCGGCTGACCGAGTATCAAGTTCTTGAGAGTCTCCGCGGGTGGGATGTCGCGGTTCCCGCTTGTCGAGACAATGATGGCCGTCCCTACACTGTCAAGGCCACGGCGGCCGGCACGGCCCGCCATCTGGGTGTATTCCCCGGGAGAGAGGACCCGGCGTCGTGTGCCATCAAATTTGAGGTGGTCCGAAAAAACAACAGTGCGGGTGGGCAGGTTTAAACCAACAGCAAATGTCTCCGTGGCAAAGAGAACCTTGACCAGCGACTGTGCAAAGAGCAGCTCGACTATTTCCTTGGCGATGGGCAGCAGACCGCCGTGGTGTACAGCGATTCCCCGCGTCGCCATGTCGCGCAGTCGCGTGATTTGCGGAAGCTCCTGGTCTTCCTTGGTCAGGCGAGCTATCGACTTCGAGTAAATGGAATGGATGCGAGTTTTTTCCCCCACGTCACAAAAGTCCAAATTGCTCAACGACATTGCGTATTCCTCACACCTTGTGCGAGAAAACACAAAGATGCAGGCTGGCAGCAGTGAAGATTTGCGCAGATAACGCACCACATCCGACCAAAGAGTCTTCTCCTGCGCGATAGACGAGCCACCAGTTGCCCGTCCGGCCCGACCCATATGTCCCGGCGCATGCGACGCGCGGGGAGGACCGCTGCCGCCTCGTGTGCTTCCCCCGCGGCCACCGCGATTTCCGCCTCCACGTTGCTGGTTGTTGCCGCCACGCATGGGAACACCACGGCCTGTGCCACCACCACCGCGATTGCCACCGCCAGTCGTGCTGGCACCAGTGTTGGTAGCCGCTGTCTCCCCAGAAGCGATGGCCTTTGCTTCCCGGTAGCCCTTTTCAATCCACTTCCTGTCGGCGCCGACGATTTTTTGAACGCCCTTTCCACTCCAAAGATAGTGTTCGAGAGGAACGGGGCGCTTTGGCGTGGAAATAACATACACATCGCGTTTCTTGGTGCGGCCGACCCAAGAAGCAAATTCATATGTGTTTGGCACAGTAGCTGACAGCAAGATCAGCGAGACTTGTTCCGGAAGCATGATGATGACTTCTTCCCACACTACACCACGCTCAGAATCGCTCACATAGTGGACCTCGTCGAAGATGACAAACTCCACCTCCCGCAAAAGATCTGACTGGCTGTAGAGCTTGCTCCGCAAAATCTCCGTCGTCATGATGAGGCATTTTGCTTCCTGGTTGATCTGCACATCACCGGTCAAGATGCCCACATCATCGAAAGTGTTCTTGAAGTCCCGGAATTTCTGATTGCTCAACGCCTTGATAGGAGACGTGTAGATGGCCTTTGTTTGATGTTTCTGTGCAAGCGCAATGGCGTACTCGGCAACCACTGTTTTGCCCGCAGAGGTATGAGCAGCCACAAAGACAGAATCGCCGCACTCGAGGTGGTAAATGGCCTCCTTCTGAAATGCATCAAGCTCAAAGGGCCACTCTCGTGCCATCTCCCCGGGGACGAGGCTGCGAAAGTTCGAGGACTCTGCCTCGAGGTCGACCATGTGTGCCCACTCCCTGCGAGCCTTTTTCGACGGCCCAGCATAAGGGGACACGCCAGACTGTAATGATGGGAATTCAATGGGTAGAATTTCGTCAACGTCTTTGTCAAAATGATCCTCGCCGTCTTCATCATCATCACCGTTTTTGGTAGAGCTGTCGTCGTCGGGACTGTGGGCTGGCTCTACCTTGGCCGCCCCTTGATTGTCCTTTTTTTGAGACTGCTCCAAGTCGCTTTCGACCGCTTTTGCCGTTTCTGCATCCTCAAGTCGGGCCTTGGCAATATTTGGCTTCGATGTTGACCGTTTTTTGGAGAACCGAATGCCGCGTTCAAGGCCCGGTGCGATCTCCAAGAGGCCACCTGTTCCTGCTTGGAAAACTCTCTGCAAACTCGAAGCGTCGGGTTTGAAATGTTTTCTGGCAAGGATAGACTTCTGGAGCCATTCCTCCTCTGCGTTGGCAGCAGCTTCGTTATTGTTTCCCAAACTAGCCCCGGAGGACGAAAACGCAAATGCTGTTGCACTAGGATTGAGGCCCCGGACCTCGCTGGCTGTATGTCTCGGGGCAGCAACCTCTTCATATGCGACAATCTGGAAATTTCTGCCACCACGGTAGAAAACCGTCTGCGTCCCGATGTCTGGAGGATCGATTTCTAAGAGAAGCGACTTGTCCACTTGTACATCCCAGCGCCTACTAACTGTCAGTAACTTGAACAAGTATGTGAGGAGCGCACACAAGCAGCACGAGGCCCAAACTCACTGTTGTGTTCTTTCGACGAGTTGTGCGGGGATCTCATCTGGTGGCTGCAAAAAAGCTGCCTCAAGCCATTTCTTTCGCCGTGTTGGGCTCAACGGCCGACGTGTCTTGGGGAGGCGAGAGAACAAGAGGTTATCGATGCTCTTGAATGCATCGTTGTCGGCGCAGCGATGAATGGCGTCCATATTGCGCATTGGCAGAATGCGTTGTTCTGGGGTAAGTTTTGGTAAACGGTTGCTCGTGGACGTCGAAACCTGGCTTAGTGGGGTAGCTTCTAGCCAGCCTCGTCGGACTTGGAGGCGGAATAATATTACGTTACGTCGATGATTTTGAATGTAATTTCCAAAAAAAAAAAATTACAGTTACAATTACGAAGTTAAAAAAACCGGACAAATTGTATCAGGAGACATTAACTCAATATGGCCAATACGGCCAAGTTTCACCGCTACATTGCCACTTCTGCTTCCGCTATCAAGGCGTCCAAGTCGTCAAAATCCTCCTCCGGTATTAGCTTCTGCGGCGGCGGAAGCTCATCGCCGGGCCCGTGCGCCTCCATAGCTTCAGCCATCAGAGCGTCGAGCTCTCCTTCGTCTGGTATCTCATCAAAGCCCGGGTGTGCTGCGTGTTGAGTTTCGGCGGCCGTTGTTGGCAGCGCAGGTGAAGCGTCATGAAGGTCGTCAAATAGATCGTCCGGAATCGAGTCCAAGGCATCGGCGGCATTATGGAATGCTTGGGAATGTGATTGCAGCTCTCCAGGCTGGGTTTTCGGAGACAGCGTGGATGCATCGCCCGGCTCGTCAACCGGGTCTTTTGGTTTTGATTCATTGATCCACTCCATACGCATCTTGTGCATACCTGCCTTATGGCCCTCTTTCTCAACCATGGCGAGTGCATCTGCAAACCGCGCTTTGGGAAATAGATCGTCTAGCCATAGCTGGTACATAGAAAGAAGTCGTGCTGCATCGGAGAACTAGCAGATAATGCAAATCAGTCTTTCCTTCATGATGACTTTTTCGCATACAAGAACAGAAACATACCTCGTGTCCCTTGCCCTTCAACTTAAGGATGCGAGCTTGTTTTCGCAGCAATGGGATCCCTCTTTTGGACAGGAGTCTTGTAAAGCTGTCAGAACGTTGTTGAAAAATGCACATCGCCGTCCTGAAAGCGAGCGTTGGTCATCTAGTAACACACCGAGACTCGTCGAGCTTGACGCGAGGTTCTCTTGTTCGTTTCTTCACCTCCACCTCCTCATCGATGCCCAGTCCTGCCGTCCCATCGGCATTTGTCGGTTGATTTTTTGCTCCCAACTTGGCACTTGGGCCAGACTGCTCATCGTCTGAAAAAAGACCCCCGAAATCATCAAAATCATCTGGGATGTAGTCGCCGAGTTGATCGCTCGTCGGCAGAGGTCGTTGAACACTGGTAGAAGCCATCAGGAGTAACAGGGGGAAACCAGGTTGGAAGCCAAAATGAAGCAAAAGTTTGGACTTGGCCAACAGCTTTGTGTCTTTTGTCGTCGCTCTTCATCGAGATTGTGAGTGGACGTAAATGGCTTTGGCCACGACGCGTCTTCGGGGCGCGTCGGCCTCCTTGGCTATTAAGAGCACGTCGTACTCCGCCAGCAATATGTGGAGCCTTCAAAGTATCTTACATAGTAATACTTCGTGTGGAGTACTCTTTGCGAGGAGTAGAAAGTGACTAACCCACTTACATTTGAACACGCCTGATTGGCCACTCGTGTAGAGGTGGGCGTCATTTTACATTTAATTTTTACAAAAAGAAAAATAGGAAAACCAGCTACTGGAGGCCTGAGGCACCAAAAGTACGCCTGTCTTTTCTTTTCCGAAAGTCCCAAGACGAGAACACTATGACTAGAGCGAATTGACAGTGCATCACCACTTCAATTTGGACAAACCATGGCGAACGCGACACCGACATACATTCCTAGCAGGGTTGTCCCGACGGACTATCCGGTGAGGCCGCTCCTTAGAACCTATAAAGCACACCTGCCAGATCGAATACTGACCTTTGTCTTTTAATGCATATAGCTCATCGACAATGACCCGTAAGAGCTTCCTCGCGGCCACGATATGCCCTTCTTCGACTCTCATGTCGACTGATACGTCAAACTTGTGGCCGACTATGGTGTCTGGGTTGATTTACTGTTATACTGACAGACTGGGTTTTGTTCAGTCACTTTAAGCGCGTGATTCGGTATGCCCGGCCCTCGGACTACGCGCACGGCGCTGTCGCGGCGGCGGCAGGCCCTGGCCTGCTCCTGACGATGGAGCGATTTGCGCCGTCCTATGTCGGAAAGGGTGGCTTTGCACAGGCCATGAGACTGGGTGGCTTTTTGGGCCTGGCTGGTGGCTTCCTTTACTTCTACCAGCGGTCTTGTTGTATGGCCTTCCTTTTATTTTCCCCCTTTGAGTTACCTTGTTTCTGCTTCCCCAATGGCGGTCTTGGGTTACTAACACGGTCTCCTCTTTAGTACGGTTCTATGGCATGTCGGAGAACGCTCGCGAGGTCGAAATGGATATGCGGGAGATGGTTGCCAAGGTCAAGGCCGGTGAGCCCCTTTACGGCGAGAGCCGGCTCACGCCACACATGCAGGGCGTTGCGGCGCGGCAATCCCGGTACTCGGCTTTGTTCATGCATGTGGTTCCGTGGTTCAACTTTGTCAACCACAGCCAACACGGTGTAGATACAGCAAAGTACTATCAGCAAGCCGAGCGGGAACTGGAGGCCGAGCGGGCGGCAAGATGAGCCAATTCTGGCGAGAGAAAGCTTGGGCAAGTAAGATGACGATAGGGACATTTCTCGGGTACGCCCCTCGTTGTTATGTCTTTGCAGGCCAACTTGAGACGGCTATGCCGATGTGAACATAGTAAATAGAACAAGGACCGAAGGAAACAGTACGACGTGACTTTTTCGAGCCAACCGCACCCACCACGGAAAACATGGCTTACGGAAAGGTATTCAAGAAATATGACGTTGGTTTTCGTGCAAATACAGGGCTTGTGTGAATCTATCAAACCGCCACCTTGTACGTAAAGACTTTCATGGCCTGCAGACTTTGATATGGTAGCGGTTTATTCATCGTAAAAATTCCAAGTCCCAACCACGGGCGTATGGTCGTCTCCAGCTTGCATGGCAATTAAGGAGGGGTTTGGATTCCGACTTAATAATGTAGCGACACCGCCCCCGTTATCGCTAGCGCTGTACGAGTAATGCGTCGTTGACTTGCCCAAAGCCCAGGCAGCTTTTCTTACATAAGACCGCAGTAAAAGGAGAAAAATTACAACTTTGAACACTCGCCCCCAGCCGCGATGGCCAACGGAGCTGTCATCAGGAATAACACGAGCCCATGCATGTCTCGCGGCGACGTTATAGGACGAAGGCTCGAGTGATCTCCCAGAATGGCCGGGCCGAAGAGGACACTTGACGTCGGCAGTGACAAGAGTCAGAATGCAACCTACGGCAACGTCGATGTGGCCAACGCAGAAGGCCAGGTGGCGAGTCTGTATTATGCAGATGGCCGTTTGAGAAAACGGCCGAGAATACACACGACACCGAAGGACCAAAGCGCGGATTCCGACCTCAGCCACTCCAGCAATCACGTTGCTCCTCAAACGTCATCGACAGACACTGACTATCTTTCGTCTTTATCCGATGAGCTGCTTGTTCGCGTCCTTGGCTACCTGTCCATGGCGGACCTTCTCTCTACGGCACCTGTCTCGCGCCGTTTTAACAGACTTGCAGATGATTCTCAGCTGTGGAAAGCGATCTATTATGAACGATTTGCCCTTCGTCGCGCTATGCGCAACCCAGGCTTCCGTGGCGGTGCCTTGCCGCATCCGACAAGAACATCCTCTCGCGATATAGCAACCCGCTTTCGCTTTCGCAGTCCGATACGAGTAACTGGCGCATCGCGTCTACTGAAACCGGCGGCCGAAGATACCCCTGAGAAAACAGAATTATTGCCACAAGATGAATATTGGTCGAAACCCGCCTCAGGACCTCGGACTGACCCTTCAGAGGACCAGACGCCCAACTGGAAGCGGCAATACCGGCTGCGGCATAACTGGGCACGAGGGAAATGTGCTGTGAAGGAGTTGCGCCTCGGTAATCCGAGGAACGGGTCGACGCTGCCCCTCCGAGATAAAAACGGGCACGGAGAAGAAGAAAGACGAGAGGGCGATGAACATGACGCCGCCGCCGAAACCGAGTATTCGACAGTACTGGTCAAGGTGGCCGATGGTATTGCGGTGACCGCCGACTGCCAGCGAGGACTGCGAGCGTGGGAGCTGAAATCGCGCAGGCTGATCGCTGCCGAGATGTTTTCTGGGCAAAGATCACCGGTAGAAACGGCGAACAAAGAGGCCAAGGGCGCTATCCACACCACCTTGAATGAAGACACCAGGGGCTTCTTGAAAGGCGAGAACGATGGCAATGGAAAAGCCAATACATCATTGAAATCGCCGAGGTCTTTGGCCATTGATATGGGGCCGGACTTTCTGGACATTGCCGTTGGATTGCTCGACGGAGGGTTTGAGATTTGGCAGCTTGGTCTCAAAAACAAGACACTGTCACGGCGATTTGCGCACCCGGAATCGAGTAGTGGCCCTCTGACCGGAATCGCCTACTCACACCCGTTTGTGCTCACGGCAAACGATGCTGGCCTCGTCTCACTATACGCATTCGTGTCCGATCAAGAGTATCTGAATCGCGAGATACCCGAACGCCGTGCCCTTGCTGCACCGTACCTTTTGTCGTCGCTTCGATCACATACATTACAACCACCCTTCGCTCTGTCGATTCGCAAGCTGCCCTCCGTGACAATTGCATCGATCGTCTATACTGTCTCTACCCGGCAAGGCTGGTCTATTGGCATCCAGGACCTGCATGTGAAAGAGGGGGAAATTGGTGCGGACCGCGGTATCAGAGGTGATACAAATATTCCAACTGTTGTGACGACACGCTTGGCTCACAGCATGCCGATTGGTGGCCTTGTGAAGTCATCTGCTTTCACACGGCGACGAGCGACTGACAGCAATGGGGGCTTCTCTCGGTTCTCATCACAAATGAGCGCTCAAGATGTGCCGTTGCCTTTGAGCTCTCCAACTAGCTCAGCAGCAGAAACTCGTCATCAACATTGGCAAGACGAACACCAGAATGGACATACGGAGAGCGGGCCAACTTCTCTCTGCTATACACACCCATACCTATTGGTAACGATGCCCGACAATACATTGATCCTGTATCTCTGCACGTCCAACGCATCATCACTGGCAATATCCGCTGGCATACGGCTGTGGGGTCATACGTCAGGAATAAGTGGTGCTGAGATTACAGCGCGTGGCAAGGCCGTGTCGGTGAGTATGCGCGGCGGAGAAATGCGAGTGTGGGAACTTGAAGGCTGGCTAGCAGCGGAGCGTGGTCGGAGTGTGGCTGTTCGACCACGTTCCGAAAGGGTGAGTCTGCAATCCGGAAATCAGAGTGATTGTGAGGAACACCGTTACTGGGTTGGCTTTGACGACGAAATGGTCGTGCTGAAAGAATCGCGGGGTGGGAGAGAAAGCCTCATGATTTATGATTTCACCTGAGATTTTCCGTTCTTGATGTATCAATGCGAGATGCCGGAATTGATGTGCTATTTTTTCAACGCATTCTGTGACTGTATGTTTGTTTTGTTTGGGTAAGTCGATACTTGCATAGTTGAGCATAAGAATGACGCTCCTGCCCTCTCCACTCTAGTTGGCAGATATGTGATGTGTAAGTATCAACGGATGTACAAGTATGTATATGACAACTTTGTAAAAAGGCTGACTACGAATCATGTGCCGTCAGGCGATCGCTAGACCAAAAAGGCTAAGCGGCCGAAGCCATATGCGGCACGGCTAGTTGTCGATAAGATACAATAGGGCTGAGTTAAACAAAATAAAAACGTGTAAGTCAGTTGTGCCAACTACACCGCCTTCATTTCATCAGGTACCTCAACGTTTAGGTTGGCTGTTTTAATTGGCGTCTCAATTGTGTGTGATATTGTGAAAAAAGATAAACCAAACTGAGCAACAACTAAGTAAGCAATTTCACAGCTTGGGTTGTCCACGGAAAGAAGTAGGAGGCAGCCCTGAACAAAGTAAAAGCGATGCGAGGGTTGGGGGATAAACGGCGCTGGGCTCGGGGCGACAAGAACGAATGAACAATAGTAGCTACCACACCTCGTGTTTGCAATCTCGACTGTAACCCTGTAGGGGTTACGAGCGTGGTTAGAAATCATTCTTGAAAGGCACGCGTACAACATAAAAAATCGGCGAACCTGCACTGGATCGCCCAGGCCAGAGCTGTGAAGGTGACAAGCAGAATAAAAGAGACGAAGAGTAAAACAAAAATCCGACGAAATACAGAGCAGAAAATAGCAAAGTGGAGAGGGGTATCGATCTGAGGCGAGCGTGTCGTGAAGCTCGCAGGGGTATCAAATGTGAAAATCCTCCAGCTCTGAATATGAAAGCAGCTGGATAAACAGCCTTGTCGTTCCGTGGTATGCAACCTGCCAAACCCGAGGTAAATAAAAGAATGTCCAAGAAACAAAAATCATTCTGCGATGGGATCTGCCAGAAAAGGGCGTTACATGTAGCAGCCGGAAGCAACACGATGCCCGAGTGCCAATAAAAAACAAAAAAAACGAGGGCCAGGAAAATGGTCAGAGGGATGAAGAAAAATCAGGCAAAGCAAAATTGGTCTGGCCATGCATCCCTCAGCTGCTCAAAGAGTCCGAGGAAAGGAAGAAGAAAACAGCAAGGGAAAAAGCCGGAAACAAGAAGGAAGGAAAAGAGCCCCCACGAGAAAAGCTCAGAGAAACTGCTGGATATGCTCCAGTTTCAGCCATCCAACCTTCTCGTACGCAGTCCAAAGTTTTGATGCCTTGTTCACATCAATCTTGCAGGCCTGCTGTGCGTCGGTTTTGCGGAACTCTTTGCGTATGCGAGCGCATTCCAAACGCCGAATAAAAATTCTGCGCTTGCTTGTCAGATAAGTGGCACAATCAAGGCGAAGACTGGCCGCAAGCTCGACTTCATCCGGGTGTAGTTTCGCCACGAGCGGGTCGTGCTCCAGATTCAGGGGAGTTCCCTTCCAGTCGACCTTCAGCTTGTTGGTTCGTGTTGGCAAAGTGGATAGAGGCGGGCAATAGTCCTCCAAAGACATAAAATCCTTGTCCTCCCGGTTTGGTGCCGAGGTACGAACTCGGGGCTCTGGAGACGAGCCTGGAATACGCGCTGAGTCTAAGTTGCTACTTTGTTGGCGTGGGGTGCCGTTAAGCTGGGGAGCAATGCGAGTCGAGCCGGACCCGCGTGAAGCAACAGGAGACCGGTTGGTCCGCTTGGTGATGCGGTTGCTAGAATCATGTACAGGGCGTGTCAAGGCCACATAGCCGTGGGAGGAAAATACGCCTTGGGCTAGCTGCGGAACGGCCTGCTGTTTCTGAGGTCGGTGGACCGAGATCCGCTGCGTTGGAGAAGTGAAGGTAGTAGACCTTGGCAAGCATTGAGACTGAAGTCGCCGGATCCTTTCAGCGGCAGCCCTGCTGTCCGCCTGAAGTTGTGCCTTTTGTTGCCTAAGCCAACTCCGCGGGTCGCTGGAAAAGGTCTCCATGAAATTGGACTGGAAGCGAAGAACAACTTGGTAGTCCTCAGCGCGGGGCGGGGAGGTCTCCCGGAACATTGTCTGTTTTCGGTTGGCAGAATGGTCCGAGATAATGGATTCCTCCGAATCAGGGAACAAGGGCTGGGACTGCAGCGGGGACACCGCGTCCGGAAAAAGAATCGGATCTTGAGTTGAAAGAGCCACAGCAAGGCCACTTTTATCAACGTTTGCGTCGGGTGTGATGGGAGGCGACATCTGGCTCCCCTCCGAAGCTTTGGGCTGGTTGTCCGAGTTTGTAGCCCCGGTGCCGGCTAGCTTCGCGATAGCAGCATGGTCGTTGTGTCTGCCTCCAACATATTCGGGACCAGAAAAGTGATCGAGCTTCTCAGCTTCTGGAGGAGAAATCAGACTGCTTATATTAAGCGGTCTCTTAGAGGCTGGCACTTCTCCCATATCTGGAGAGCTCCCTTCGAAAAGTTGGCTGTCGTCGTGGTCATCTTTGTTGAAAATCGGATCGAAAATTTGAGCAGAGCGTCTCGGTGTGGTGGGCAAGTAGGCTGAAGTCTGAGCCGAAACAGACGAAGACGAAGTGAGGAACGAGACGACTGATGAGGAGATGGATGAAGAAGAAGCAGACTGCTCCATGGCAACACTTCCGTCAACATATGCTTGTGGACGGACAGTGGAAGGAGATCCCCAGGAACTAGGGGTTTGAGGGCCCTTGCTGAAACCCGGGCTGTGTGCCATTGCCAAAAAATGCTTGGAATGGCGAGCCTGCAATAAGGTTGTCGATGCCGACAATGTGTATTGGCAAAGCTTGGCGGGATGGTGTTCGATACACGCGGTGTTGCGTGGCTGGAATTCGCAGATACGAGTAGAAGCTGGCAGACTTCTTCTCCGTGGGTTTTTCGTCTCTTGATTAATACAGGGTCTGAGTCGCCGCGCGAGTCAGAACACTGCGAAGCCGTTCAAGTGAGGTGGCGAAGGTACCAGGCAGCAGCTCTGTATTTGTCAGATACGATGGCGACGATAAAGATTGCGCGCGCGCGAGCACTGTGCTGTGAAATATGAAGGGGAGCGCAATGAAGATTAAAGTAAAAAGGGCAGAGAGTGAGCGTGAGAAGAAGGGGGGTCAAACATTCGAGTGTCGTAAAATGAATTGGCAAAACTGCCCAAGAAAAGGGCGTCTGGTGTTGGGGAAGTCGCAGATGCGTACTCGTAATATTGTGTTTCCGAGTTTGGAAGGCACGATGGCGGCTGGTGGCGACTGACGTACTAGTGTGGGGTGTGATGCCGACAGTCGCCGTATGGCGGAACTGGGTGCTTTCAATCGAGAAATATCCTTACTATATTTGAAAAGGACAGGAGACGGGAGATGAAGAAGGGAAAAGACAACCGTGAGGAATACACAGGAAGCCACGAACGTGGGAAGAAGGGAGAGAGGAAAGGTGGCGGAGGAAAAGGCGAATCGAGGAGTATTACACCAGAGACTGTTTTCTATCGGTGCCCGGCAAGTATTAGGTGCACATCAGGTTCTGAGCTGGCCGTGGCCGTGGTGTTGTTGCCAACCAATAGCCTCTGCTATTACAGGGAGGCCTGTCGCATGACAGAGGAGCCGTTGTTGCCTGTTCTGTATTATTGATAATAGGATAAGTACTCGTAGGCAGGCTCAGCGTGTTACTCGTAATTAGCGCGGGGTTTGGGCGCTGCTTGTAGACCATGGAGAAGGCGCCTGAAATAGAAGGAGAGAGGGGGGGGGGGTGTATGGAGTAATGCCTGCGCTAGCGGCAAGTCACAACATCAATACCTTCTCAGCGGCTTGCTCGATTGTAAGAGGAGCTGATACTTCAAAAATCTTGGTCACTGAAATCAAGCACTTTTTTAAATAAGAAAATGCAGACACACGCAGGGCCTACGAGTGGAGTGATAGCGTGGTTGGCTGGTTTGCCACATTTGAAGACAGTGAATCACTATTGTGACGTATCTTACTTATGTACAGGTATCTCGTATCTATATACGATCATATACATCGCTGCGAACACCGCGAGGTGCGATGGACAGCAGCGTGGCCTGTATAAAGTACGAGTACTCGTGCATGTGAACAGCCTTCCAGATACAACAGGCGATTTGTGAATGCGCCGAGAGAGGGCAAGGAGAAGAAGCCAAGG